>BPLQ01001823.1:39794-70222 GCA_021605075.1 Caerostris darwini | reverse complement strand
ATCTATAAACATTTGTTTCAAAAATTCATTATAAATTTTATTAGATGATCAAAGACTTGTTCCATTTTAAAACTGTGCTCAACAAAATACCTGCTGTCGTTACACAAAATAAAGCATTAAAATACCAAGGCTATTTGGATTAATATTTAAATGCGAGCAAATATTTTTTTAATAACGGCAAATAACTTCTGAAAATATTTGCTTGTGCTGAAGATCAAAACAACGCATATTAAAAAGCTTATTAAAATAGATTTTAAAGATAATGAACGTAATAAATATTTATAACGTAACTAAAATTTAGAAACATTTTGCTGCTACTAAAAATACAAATTTTTCTAATTATTCAAAATTATTAAGGGTAAAAATGTAAATAGCATCTTTTTTATTATATTATAATATATGCTTTCTATTAAATCATTTTCCTGTATAAATATATTTTATTTATAAATAAAATATGTCTTAAATTATTTTCAATTTTTTTTATAGGGTCCTTGGTATTCATAAGTCTACGTATCCCTAATTTATGCATCATAATATGTCAACAATTAAATGTGTCGTATGAACTTCGACATAATGACTTATTTAGGAGAATATATTTTCTGCAAAAATATTATTAATAAGAAATATTAATCTACGATAGAGAATATTTATTCTTTCAAAAATATTTAAAACAAATGTTATTATTCTGTTGATAGACGTTATGGTTGTTATTATTATTTTAATTCTGTATTTGATGTAGAATCTTTTTGATGCATCAGTAATATGAAATATTTCTAATTTACTGAATATAAATTAATGGTAATTTATATATTTACCATTAATTTATATTCAAGTAAATTAGGAAATATTCAACTAAAAAAAGCTTTTTGTTCTTATTGTTATCGTGTTTTATGAAGTATTTTATTTATGTATGTTACTTTAGTTATATTTAATGTTAAAGGTAATAATTCAAAATATATGATTCAAACGAAATATTTATTGAAGATATTAAAATTATTTGACTCTTATTATTAGAAGAAAATTATAAGTACATAAATAACTTCTGGGAAAACATTTGTTTGTGCTGAAAAACAAAACAGCACGTATTGGAAAGCTTATTACAAAAAATTATAAAGATAAAAAAAATGAAGGTAGCAAAGATTTCAAATGTAGGTAAAATTTAGAAAACATTTTATTTCTACTAGAAAAGCATATATTTCTGATTTATCGCAAAAGATTAACAATTTTATTTATCGCGTTTGCAACTAGTTAGTTTTATTATCGCTATTTTATTTATTTTGTTTTATTTATAAAGATTTATTTATTTTATTTTATTCTATTTAAGCAAACAGTACTTTTCCATTTCTTTTGTGGAAATAAATATAGTTTTTTTTTTTCAATTCGTTTGTCGCAATAATTCAACGAAATTTACTTTTACATTCGTATGAGAGAAAATTGCAATATATTGAAAGTTATTATTATTATTTTTTATGTTTTGCAGACTATGCAAAAAAAAAAACAAATTAAAATATTTCACAGAAGTTTTACCATATATGTGTGATACTCGTAACTATTCCAAGATATAATTAAAATTTCTTATGATTCGAGGAAATATTTTAAGCTCCAAATAATGCAGTAAAAGGTTTATTAGATGTATTTTTTCATATTTTTGAAAAAAATAGAAAAAGAATATTTTAAGCCCTAAATAAAAACAACAAAAATTTTCACATATTATTTAGTAACACATCAAATTTATCTGCTTCCCACTAATTTTTCGATAGTAGTTTAAATATTTTATTGTAATATTTATTTATATAATTAGAATAATTCCACACTAAAGATTTGGAAAAGAATGCTTCATTAGAAATTTTTAAAATTAACTATGAAGTTGTAAGTAGGGAAATATTAAGAAATAAATCAAGATTAAAAACCACTAAAAAAGTTGCATTATAGATTCATTCTGTGAAAAGTAAATGTAAATTCAAGGTGATTGGTTACAAAACTCATAATATAATTGTTAAAAATATTATGGAATACTTGTAGTTAAAAGAAAAGTTCAGCTGGATATAACAAGGCTGTGTGGGTCGAAGGAACTTTTAATTAATATAAAAAAACTTTCCAATTTCTTTTGTTAAAGCATAAAAAAAGTTTTTTAAAGTATTATTATATTTGCTTATTAACATATTTAGAGATACAGGTAGCATATTGGTTCAGAAGAAAATCAGATAGGGATATTTAAAAAGAGAACTTGTTCCATTCATTAAACAAGGCGGTGTAAAAGTTACGGTTGTAGCTACATTTTCCCCGCTGGGATAACTAAGTGCGAACTCATTCATAAATGACACCATAGATTAGTATAAATATATTGACATTTTAAATTGAACTAGAAAATCATCGGTAGAAACTCTCTGTCTATATAATGTCTACAAGTTTAATTAAGATAATGTTCATAACATTCTGCTTTAAATATATCATTGAGGTAAATAAAATATTACAACGCTTCTTCAGTCACCATATTTGAATTAAACAGAGCGTATATGGCTAGAATTTGAAAATAAAAAGGTAGTATATTGGCTTGAAAAAAAAAAAAATTAAAGTCGATTTTTAAAAAGGGAACTTATTCTATTCATTAAACATGGCTGTGGAAAAATTATGGCTGTGGCTATATTTCGCCCACTGGAGTAAATAAGTTCGAATTCATGGATGGTACCATGGACTAGAATAAATAATATATTGGCACTTTAAACAGAATTAAAAAATCATCGGTAGAAAATCTCGGTCTATATAATATCTACAAGTTTAATTAATAAGCATTCAGAAGTATTTTGCTTTAAATGTTCTTGTCATAAATATATTATTAAAACGATTCTAAAGTCACCATATTTTAATTAAATAGAACATCATATATGGCTACAATTTGAAAATAGAAGGAATAACGTATGTTCAAAGTAGTATTAAAATCAATACAAGGAAAAGGGAACAAAATGGCCTTGGATTTACTAAAAGAAAATTTGAATATACGAAAACTATTAAAAAAATGTCCTTGAACTCGTTGATGTTTAACAAAATGTTAAAAATTGCATAATGAGCAGCTTAAACTTTGTTATTGAATTTTATTTTTCTTAACCAAAATTCTTTGTGTGTAACAGCCATTCTTTTATTGTGTATTATTGCTTTTAAAATGAATTTATTCGAAAAACAAAGATAATGTAAATAAAATGGAAAGCATGTTTAATTAAATATTACAAAGTAGTCAATTTTTATTATTTGGCTTAACATCTCTTTCATCTAATAATTTAAAAAAATACCAAGTCTATCCGAAAACTGTTGTGAGGCAATGTCTATCGAAAAAGCTTATAAAATCACGAAGGTCTTTTGAACACTACAGCTTTTAAAAACATTCTTTTGCTGATGTTCTAATTGCTTTTACAAGGCATTAAAAATCTCTGTTTTTCTTTCAATTCTATTTTAGTATGGAAACATTAATAGTTCTTTTTTTTTAAATTCCCTTGTCAATGATTTAAGAAAGCTTATTTTGACTTCCGTAAAATGAGAAAAAAATGTTATTTATAATGCTTACACATTGTTAAAAATATGCTATTTATGTTTTTTATGTTTTAGAGGATAGACAACGATATTTTTAAATGCAATAAATTTATCGTGTAAGAAAAATACGTAATCACAAAAATTCGAATTGAATTTTGAACCTTTTTTCTACGAATTTTATACGAGAAATGTTTGTTTTCTTAGTAAATTAAAGATAATAGTTTTTGTAGCATAATATATTAATCTATAGCTGAATTAATCTTTTTGTTTCAGAAAAGTTTTGTAGAATAATTATTATAAAGCTCGCGAAGACGATGTCTAGAAGTTTCGACATTTGAAAGGTACTAAAAGTAGTCTCATTTAATCAGGCTCATCATTCAAACTTAGACTAGTAAGGAAAGTGTTATTTTTTTCTTGGTTCAAATAATCAGCATTAAATTTTGAAAAAATTAGAAACATTAAAAGAAATAGTTTTTTAAATAATTAATTTTAATAAAATCCTTTGAAAGCGTATGAAATAAATATTTTATTTTCCAAGTGAGATGTGTAATTTATTTAATTAAATATGTTAAAGAAAGCATTGCATAAATGCCCAGTTGGATAAAGACAGAAATTCTGTCGTTTTTAACAGCAACATTATTTAATGTTCAGAATTAAAACCATTTTTTCTTACTGTAGTGCTTCCTTTTTTTTTTTTATTTGAGACGAATTTTTTATTAAATTTTATAAAGTCAGATTCTTTATTTTTTTATCCCCTTTTTTATTTCATTATTTCTCTTTCATTGACAACCTTTTTTCCCCTTTTTAACTTGTTTTTATTAAATTTTATTTAGTTTACTGTGTATTTTTTAGTATTATTATTATTATTATTATATGTTTATGAATAAAAATTATGATAAATTTATTCAACTTTTTTTTTGCGAGAATTTTACTAAAAAGGTCAAATGTCAATAAAATTATTTTTCATAATTTTTATTGATAAACATATAATAATAATAATAATAATAAAATACTAAAAATATACAGAAAAGTAATTAAAATGTAACAAAAACAACTTTAAAAAGGAATATTCGGGGATGTAGATGTTGAAAAAAATGAAATGAAGATAAAAAACACAAGGAATCTGACTTTATTTTAATTATAACATTTATTTTTCTAAACTTTAGATTAAAAAAAGGCATCAGATTTGTTCCTTTTTGTAACCCAGTGGTAATGTGAAGCACGTGTTACAATCATTGCTGTTAGCACTCGATGACGATTATATTAGCGTATCGTATTAAGAGTTAGGCTGTCTGGTGGAAGTTTATAGACAACCCTCCTTTATGGGAGGATTATCCTTATGGAGGCATCTTTTTATGCATCTTCGTGGTATACAAAATCTGTAATGTATGAGAAAGAAAGTTAAAATGAAGAAAGTCAAAATAGCTTAAATGTAAGATGATGCAGGTTTAACCCGTTTAGTGGCCACAATGTTTTCCATTTAACCTACTCAAATGGTCACCTTCTGCTAAAAAATATGGCTTGAGGTCGGATATCTTCTTTCGCCCGTGTCCCCTTAACAAAGGCCTTATCAGACGATGTTGTTTTGTTTCTTTCAGCGTGAAGCAAACCCCTATTATCATTCAAACAATGGGTTAAACAAACACATCATGCTCATTAAATATTTATCAGTTTGTAGTTTGTGATTACATGACTTTTCTTTTCCCAAAAGCTGAATGTAATTCATATCACACACTTATTGTAAGAATAGCAAAGTCAGTTTGCTTCACGTTAAAGATAACGAAATAAGCTAGTGTGGTGCGCGCTTTAAAGTCTTAGGTGTGGATTAAGTTACGGTGGCATCTCTTTGATACATGTTCGTGGTATACAAAATCCCTAATGCATGGAAAAGAAAGCTAAAATGACGAAAGTCAAGATAGTTTGAATGCGAGATGATGCAGGTTTAACCTAATTAATATCCACATGTTTTCCATTTAATCCATTCAAATGGTCATCCTCTCCAAGAAAAGCTGGTTTGATCTTCTTTCGTTCATGTTTCCTTAAAGACCTTATCAGACGAGGTTTCGTTTCTTTCAGCGTGAAGCAAAACCCTATTACCATTCAAACAATGAGTTAAAGAAACACATCGTGCACATGAAATATTTATCACCAGTAGGTCAATTATATGAAGATTCTATCGCTTATTTCGAGGGAATCAATGAGTATAGCACAGTTTGTGATTACAAGGCATTTCTTTTTCTAAACAAGTTAGCCGAAGGCAATTCATGTCACAAACTTATTGTATGGATAGCAAAGCCGGTTGGTTCATGTTAAAGATAACGAAATAAGCCCGTGTGGTAAGTGCTTTAAAGACTAAAGACTCGTTCCCACCGAGGAGTGAGACGTTTAAGCGTGAAGCGTTAACGAATCACTAGCCTCACCACGTTCGTCTGAAACCAGTTTGAAATCCACCGCTTCGAGTTGACCCACTTTCAACTCGAAGCGGAACTTCACTAGGCGTAATGTGATTTCTGACGTTTCGCTGTGAACGGGTCGAAAAAATTTCTTCCCTGTCGCATGTCGCATCGCCGCCTCTCGCCTCAGTGGGGACGACTCTTTAGGTGTGGATTAAGTTTGTTTTTTGCCTTAAATCAGATAGTTCGTTTGACCTCTTTAATGCCAAAACAAAAATGTATAATTGAAAACACTAAGTCATGGAGATGTCTAAAATTTTTAGTTACTCTTAACAAGAAATAGAAAAGAAATGAAATGAGAAATAAATATTAACTAATTTTTTTTCTCAGACCTCCTACACTCTGTCGTATTATTTACAGTAAGGTCGATAAGATACGAAAGCGTGAGAATTTTCGTCCGTGATTGTAATAGCACCATCGATAGGATAATTGTTAGGAAATAATAAACAAGTTATAATTGAATACATTAAAGAATTAGTATTAATAATTATATTTAAAATATTAATGATTATAATGAAATATATTGTTAGAACTGAATAGGATTATTCCGCTGATGGCGCTAATATAATCACTGATTCGGCAAAACGAACAGATAAGGTGATAATTTTTGAGACTTTCATGAAATGTCATGCAATCACAAACTGCCCTATACTCATTGATTTCTTCGAAATAAGTGATAGACGTCTTGAAGTTTTTCAATCATTTTTCAATTAACTTATTGAAAATATAATTATTCAATATAATTATTAATTATCATAGCAAATTATTATATTAGCAAACATAATTATTAATTATTATTAAGTTGCAAATTCTGGGTCGTTGCCTCTGAATGATTAATTAGAAGGAATTATTTCTGTCCACACAAGGGCTCTCAGAGATGGCTAATTTTAGCCATTTGGGCTGATTTCAGAAACTGCTGGCTAATAAAAATAATTAAATTTTTTAGCTACTCATCTTTTGGCTAATTTCTGTTAATATATATATGTGCCGATCCATCATTGTTATAAAATACATAAACATCATAATTTTCTAGTTTTTTTAATTATTCATAATGGAATTATTGCATTGCTTTCGTTTGATTTTTTTGTCTAGAACAGAGATTTATTAATCCGGCAGGCGCGCTCCCTATAGGGAAGAGGTAATACTAAACGGGGGAAGTGCGACCATATCGAAAAAAAAAATGTTATTAAAAAAAGAGAATAACTTACTGAACTTCATTTTACAAAACGAAATACATTCTGACATAATAAAAAATAAAATACTCAGTTATACTGATATAATACTTTGGGCATATGACAGAGGACAATAAAGGAGCATAGATTCTGGTTACGCCAATGCGACGGATCGGTGTTGCCAAATACCAATAAATTTGCATATTTATGGTAATGTATAATGCTTGTAATTATTTTCGTAGTGTAGCTTTAGAGTCAAAATACTTAAACTAAATTATTACACTGAAGTGACAAAAGTCATGGGATAGCAATATGCAAATTTTCAGATGGCAGTAGCATTCCGTAGAACAGGTATAAATGCGCAGTGCTTTCGCAGAGCTTTCATTTCTGTTCAAGTTATTCATGTGAAGAGGTTTTGACGTGATGATGACCGCACGACGGGAATTAACTTTGAACACGGAATGTTAGTTGGAGCTAGACGCATGGGTCATGCCATTTCAGAAATCGTTAGGGAATTCAACATTCCCAGATCCACTGAGTCAAGAGTGTGCCGAGAGTATGAAATATCAGGCATAACATCCCACCATGGACACCGCAGTGGTCGACCGCCTGCACTTAACGACCGAGACCGGCGACGTCTGCAAAGAGTCGTAAATTCTAACAGACAAACAACACTGCGTCAAATAACCGCAGAAATCAATGTGGGACGTACAAGGGACTTGTCTGTTAGAACTGTGCGGAGAAATTTGGCTTTCTTGGGCTATTCCAGCAGAAGACCGACTCGAGTGCCTTTACTAACAGAACGACATCGCTTGCAGCGACTCTCGTGGGCACGTGAGCATATCGGTTGGTCCCTAGATGAATGGAAAACCGTGGCTTGGTCCGATGAGTCACGATTTCAGTTGGTAAGAGCTGATGGTAGGGTTCGAGTGTGGCGCCGACTCCACGAAGCCATGGACCCAAACTGTCAGCAAGGCCCTGTTCAAGCTGGTGGTGGCTCCGTAATGGTGTGGGCTGTTTTTTCATGGCATGGACTTGGTCCTCTGGTGCGACTGGACCGAACATTGACTGGAAATGCTTATGTTCAGCTACTTGGAGATCACTTGCAGCCATTCATGGACTTCATGTACCCAAACAACGATGGGATTTTTATGGATGACAATGCGCCATGTCACCGGGCCACAACTGTTCGCGATTGGTTTGAAGAACATTCTGGACAATTCCAACGAATGATCTGGCCACCTAGATCGCCCGACATGAATCCCATAGAGCATTTATGGGACATCATCGAGAGGTCTGTTCGTGCCCAAAATCCTGCACCATCAACGCTTTCACAATTATGGACGTCTATCGAGACAGCATGGTTCAATATTCCTGCAGAAGGCTTCCAACGACTTGTTGAGTCCATGCCACGTTGAGTTGCTGCACTTCGCCGGGCGAATGGAGGGCCAACACGATATTAAGAGGTATCCCATGACTTTTGTCACTTCAGTGTATTTTACACATTGTTTTTATGTTGGGGGATGCAATGAAAATTAAGTCATAAATTAAGTCTCAAAGGTTGAGAAAACGCTGATCTAGAAGATTAATTTATTCTGTGCAGTTATCTGGGCTGTGAATAGTTTAATTTTCATTCTTTTTTTTTTAAAGAATTTTATAAAAAAAAAAACTGTTTGAAAAGAAAACCAAATTATTATATTATAACAATATTTTCTAGCAACTCTTGTTAAATTAAAAATATTTTATGCATAACCCATGGAAGATATTCCTTTTCTGATCGCTATGGAGTTTCTCTTTATGTATATTTATTCCAAATACAATTTTTTATGAAGTAGACAAAAATAGGGTTATTTTTTTAATTAGTATTGAAGCGAATGATAAATGTACTAGATTATTCTAAAAAACAAATTAAGTGCCGAAGATTCATAATTTCTGGAAATTTGCATTTTAAAAATATATCACTAAAATATTTACATTTACTAATTGAGAACTAAAAAAAAAAAAAAAGAAGAAAAATTGTTTAATGTTCTGCATTTTTTTAAAATAGGCAGAAATAATAAAGATTACTTTTTCCATTAGCTGATTAAGCATATCAAAAAAAATAAATAAATATAAATAAATCATCTTCCTACGCTGCATGAAATTTTTTTTTCTCATTTATTTGCAGATATGCAAAGAAGAATAAAGTATAAGAACTTAAATATTAAGCTAATTGGTGAAATGTTTTCTGTCATGTTTAAAAATATGAAAGAACTATATCTCAAATGTTCAACTTTCTATAGCTGATATAAAAGGATTAATTATGATTAATGGATTAGTATAGGACGAAATCGCAGAATAGAGGCCGTTAGGATTTTGCGTCAAAACTCTTTTCGCCAAAGTGTACCAAGTAACGGGTTATGATTGTAATTGAAGTAAATTGTAAACCGTACAAGAAACACGGGTTACAAAACAGGCGATTTATCGCCCAGTGGAGCCACAAAAAAATCGTCAAATCCCAAGGGCCTCTATTTAACGATTTGACCAACAATGAAATTAAAATAAAACTAATTTAACATTGAAGTATATCAACATTAGTAAAATTAAAAGTAATTAAATAAAATCAATACATAAACTTAAAAATATTACATTTAAAAATAATGTGTAAGTTACTATAATATTTGACTAAATTGCACCTAATCAATGGGTAAAATTAATTAATTTTAGCTCATTTGACAACTCTGCTTCAAATTGTTATTAGCTAAAAATCAAAATATATCAACCCCTTAATGGGCATATAAGCATGCAATAATTGGAATAAAAATCTCATATAGCTGAATACTACACAAAGCCAAATAATTAAATTTTATAACTGGTTTAATTATACGTGATGGTAGAAATGGGAAATACTGTTAATTTTCGTTAACGGTCATAATATTAACAGTTATGATCGTTAACGACAATTACAACGACATTATAACGACTAATCTACACAACCAACCACATTAATTCGACGTTACGTTTGTTTCGTTTTTGTATTATATTTTCTGTATTCAAAAATGTTTTATTATCTATAGAAAATGAAATTTTCTAATTTAATATACTGGACTAAAGTAATTAAACAATTTGATTTTTGATTTTTTCTTTTTTAAATTTTATATTAAAATCGATATTATTTTTTTAAAAAGATGTGTTGTTAGAAGTTTTTAATTGCATTAAATATGTTTTGATTATTAATTAAATAAAATAAACGATTTATTTATAATGATAAAAAAGTTTATAGAAATTCTTAAAAACAATTGATAAATCAAATATGGTTTTAAATACATGAATTTTTTATGCTTAAATGTTAATAATGTTTTCTTAATAAAAAGAATTTATGAAAAGGCTGTTAGTATAAATTTATACGAAAAAAACTATTTGTTGATCTATCAATAATCTTTTGATCAATCTATAAAATAAATTCTCCGTTAAAAATAACACCCTTTTAGAAGAACCTTTTTTTCCAATATTACTTAATATATTACAAACAAATTAGATTCATTATTGGCTGGTTTGCTGACAAGAGTTGTTGATAAAAAATTAATGGATAAGAAAAAAATATATGCATTATATAATATCTTATAAGTATTATATAGTATGATATTATCTCAATCTATTCTATCTTTAAACGATTAGGACAATCTCATTTGCAAAATATTCACATTATGTATTTATATTTTTTTCATGTAAATGCAATTAACAGTAATAAAATATAATATAAAAAATAAAAGAAATCAAGCGATAGAATTTTTTAATAAGAATGCTTTAAATTTTAAATACGCTAAACATACACTCAAGAGCCAAAACATTATGACCACCCCTACATTTTGCAATGAGCTCGCCTGGATGACGTGGAAGGCACGTGATCAGGTGGAAGTGGTATTAAGTGGTGGTATTAATCCATGCCAAGGCGGGTTGAAGCTGTGTTGCGCGCCGAAGGTGGGCCAACTCGTTATTGACAGGTGGTCATAATGTTTTGGCTCTTGAGTGTATGTGTAGTTAAAAAAAATAAAGTAATCGCGAGTGTAAGAGTTTAATGAAAATTAAAGTAACTCTGGATGACACACTATCCAACCTTTCCCTGTTAAAGAATTGAATTTTTTTTAAAAAGTGTTACAATCAACTGCTAAAAACTGCTAAAATTTGTGCTACTCTAAACTCTACCATAGGTCCGAGACTGTGTAGCACTGTTAAATAACAGCTGAGTCAACTAAAAAATTCAACTGGTGTTAAAAGTAGCCTGCTCCTAACGCCATCTAGTGGCAAAGTCGAGTACCACTGCTAAAAGTAACAGTTAAATCTTCACTTAGTCAAGTGGAGTTGATTGCTAATTTTCGTCAACATTAAATTAAATTAACAGTTGTAATATTTGTACTTATTTTTGAGATTTATGAGTGCTGGGATATTGAGATAGATAACACAAACAAGTTTCAAGTAAATTTTGTTATCCTTTGATACACTCAAGAGCCAAAACATTATGACCACCTGTCAATAACGAGTTGGCCCACATTTGGCGCGAAACACAGCTTCAACCCGCCTTGGCATGGATTAATACCACCACTTAATACCAGTTAAATACCACTTCCACCTGATCACGTGCCGTCCACGTCATCCAGGCCAGTTCATTGCAAAATGTAGGGGTGGTCATAATGTTTTGGTTCTTGAGTCTATAGGCATTAAACTTGCGTACAATCCATTTTATGCAGTTTTGACGACTGTAGCGATGTAATAATATTATAACTTTGACAATACTTTTAAATTGATAACTTAGATTGGAACTACTGCCTGATAAATCTTTGAAATTCATCAGAATCTTTAATTTTTAAATTTCGGATCCCACCTTCCAATTAAAAAAGTTCGAAGCAATTCGTACTTGCATAACACACTTTCTTATTTGGTGACAGCACATCACGAAAAATCACAGTGACAGTCCTTATCGAATCATCTCTTTTGTCTTCTCTCCTATTCAAAAACCTCTTCCTTCTTTCACTTTCACTTCGTGTGTTTTCAGAGAAGAAAAACATGGAATAGAAGAGTTGTTGTTTTTGTTTCCAATAAAAAATAATTGTTCCGTGATTCTTTGACTTAAAGTCACGTAAAGGAAAACTTCCAACAACTTAAGAAAGAAACGGAGTTTTTTCTTTTGCTAAAGAAATAATATTCTTTATGTACTTGTTTGTTTCGTGACTGTATATTATCAATGGGGATAATGTTTACAAAAAATCCGAGAGAGTTACTGAATGCCCTTGGCCATCATCACAAACAACAAAGAAAACATCCGTTCTTATAAAAACTATTGGATAGATAACGCTTAGGTCTATAAACGCTAATTCTAAATCGAATATCGATTTCAAAATAAATGAAATAATAAATAAATTATTCCATTTAGGTTTAAATTGATTTCTTTTGTTAATAAAATCATATTTTTGAAAATTAGAATTAAATGAAAGGATCATTATTTCTGAATAAAGTATATTCGTTTTCATTCAAGTATATCTTTTAATTGTTTCTTTGTAGATGTAAAAATCGATTAAATTTAAGGAGAAAAAACTATTATTTACCAAAAATAAGTATTTGATGTTCCGAACTGATACAAATCATTGCATAGAAGAAATATATTTTAGATATGTATTTGAGAAATTCGAGATTGCTTCTATATGAGACGAAATATCAGCCTCATTCGGTATTGAATGAGAGATAGAACGAGTTGACAGTCATCATAATCACACATACTGGATGCACATATCTGGTGAATGCACCGAACAAGGATTGATTTGATTTGATTTGTCGCTCTAAGGGCATTTTCTGCACCCTTTAGGCTAATTAGACGGGGACCTACAGTTTAACGTGGGTTCTGAACCCCTAACAAACATCCATGCCGCTGCCAAGATTCGAACTGTGGCACCTGTGGTACCGAAGGCCAGAGCGCTAGCCAGTTGGCCATCAAGTCGCTTTTAATTTTAGAGGAATTACATATCATTTTATATAGTTGCAAAGCTATCATAAATTCATGTCCTCTGACACACTTGCCAGAAGACTCAGATGATTTGGTACCACTAACATCAGCCATGTTTGTAATTGAAAATTCTAGTTCCAATATTCCTGATATTGATTCTCGATGCTAATAATTGTCAGATACAATGAAAGGTTTCTTGAAGGATCACGGACTCTCTTCTGTATCGAATATCTTGCCCATCTTATACAAAAGCATCATCGAGATTCCTGTCTCCTAAAACTGGAGTGAAACTGGGTGACATTGTAATAATTGGATTTGCTGTCATCTGCCTTTCAATTTACTGCCATCTTACATGATGACTTAATACTGTTGGCAATACAAATTCAAAGGCAAATACTTATATTAAAAAAATTAAGCGAGGATTTAAATATTGTAAGCCTTTAATTAAATTGCTTACAAAAAACAAACAATGCAAATATATGTTTAATAAGAAATTTTGATCGTTAAGCTATTAAAAGGTGGGCTGAAAGGTTCGTAGGCTGACAAATAGATGGCTCTACTAGTATTGAATCCGTATGATTTTTAATTAGCCCTAACCTTCAAAAGGCCCGTGTATACATTTGACAGCTGCTGCACTATTAGTATGCGAGTTACAGCATTTTTAATGAAGTTATAACATTTTTAGTGTTCATCACGTGCAGTCCACTCGGCTGACTGTTGATTGGACTCCGATGGGAAATGATGGAGCCATGTTCCATCCATTGTCCCATATCGACGCAAAAATTCGGGTTTATTATGATTGAACAGCTCCAAACACTGCTTAGAATCATCAATTCATTGTTGTTTTTGGCCGATAGTGTGCTCACGCGGCACCCACTTTGAACAGAGCTTTCGTATATCCAAATATTCATTCACGATATGTCCAACACGTTCCTTTGATATCTTTAGGGTCTCAGCTATCTCAATCAACTTCACTTTACGGTTATCAGAAATTATTTTGTGGACTTTTTTGATGTTTTCGTCGGTAACAGCCTCTTTGGGGCGTCCACTGCGTGCACCGTCCTCGGTGCTCATTTCGCCTCGTTTAAATTTAGCAAACCACTTCTCTATGGTTGATTTTCCTGGTACAAAGTCCGAATAATGTTTAGCAAGCCAAGCCTTGGCTTCAATGGCATTTTTTTTTTGCCAAAAAGCAATGCTTTATTAACACACGAAATTCCTTTTTATACATTTTTTCAAACTAACAAAAGTTGCTTAACTAAAAATGCTATAACTCACATACTAATAGTGCAACAGCTGTCAAATTTATACACGTGTCTTTTGAAGGGTAGGGCTAACGAAAAATTATATGGATTTAATACTAGTAGCGCCATCTATGTGTCAGCCCACCTGTTACAACTCAAGATATTGTAATGAACGAACTTTTGCATTTGATGGAAAAGTGAATCTAAAAAAATTTAAAGTTGCTATATTAAACAAACAAAATATCAACGTTACAAATATATAGAGACAAAATAGATTGGCAATAAAATTCTTCTTAATTTTTTTTAACTCTCAATATCACTTTTGATCAAATTTTTTTCTGTTAGTTGAAAAATTATTTATATTACTATGGTATCAGTGGTACCGTTGTTACACTATTGATTGTATATTGGAAAATTAATTAAATAGTTAATAATAAAAAGTATGTAAATTAAAATATTTAGAAAATTCTTCAGAACTTAAATGATAATAAAATACACCATCCAGAAAATAATATAACTTTTATTTAATATAACATCTTTATGGTTTCTATCCAAAAACTATTAAGGATATCAAAATTTTAATTAAAAATATTTGGTAACTTTCGAAACTTTTAAAACGATGTATCACTTTATTACTACAAATTATATTGTAAAAATAATTCATGCAATTTTGAATTTAATATTAAATTACACCAATTCTTATTGTAGACTTTTACAATATATATTTTTTTGTCAAATTTTAATGTCGCTCGTTAGGTAGTTATTTTAAATAGAGCATATAATTTATTATTTTAAATCCGTTGACAGCTTTTCAAAATAATAATAAATACTAATTAACAATTTTTAACATATACAATGTTTTATGCCTGTCCTGTTCGTTCAAATAACTATAGAATAATTGCTTTTTTTATGGAAATCACTACCTTTTTTTTAAGCGAAATATTGTTTTCGGCACAGCTAGATTGCGTAAAAATAATAGTTGGTGTTATTTAATTATCTTTAGTTCGGAATTATATTCTTAGGCGTGATAAAACCCTTTTAGATTACGAATTTATTATAAGCTGAAAAATATTTAAAAAATGATCTAAGAATGATATTTTATTTGTCACATCGTAAGGAATCGAAAACAGCAAAGTTATATATATATATATATAATGAAACATTATATATAAATTATATTATAATGAATAAGTAAGAAAAGCTTTAGTAAAAAGTATTTTTCAACTACATGAAATTAATTTTAAAAAAACATTTAGAGAAGTTTTAGGATGGTGGAAATTATATAGCTTAAAAATTAATTGTATTCATGTTTGTAATTTTCCAAATGTTTAATTTTATTTGTTTTGTTCCATTTTTAGATTTATGCTTATACAAAATTTTGTGACCTTAAAAATACTTAATGAATATAATTTTACATGGATATCCCATTAATTATTTGCATATACGATTGCCTTAGTTGCTTATAAATATAAAATATTTTATTACAATGAGGTTGTATAAAAGGCTGAATATCTACGGCCTGGAATGTTTGCGGAATTCTGATTTCGTAAATATTATCTATGAGTTTCAGCAACAAACTTATTATAAGGAAATATATTATGATTACTGAAACGAACCAAAGAAGAGATACATCAAATAGTTAATTATATGCTTTGATAATCAAAGATTCCACAAACTGGATTTACTGTGAAAAATATAAAACAATCGTCTTCTGATAAATGCAGAGCTTCTCATGTGGTTTGGACGAGATGTAAGTGGAGAATGGGAGGACTCCCGCAAACCACTCAAAATGCAAATCAATCGTCTTGACGAAAGGTTTTCGGGATTTTAAAATAACCACATCTCGACTAGAATTGTATCATAAACATTTGGGAATTGGGAAGTTAAGGGATTGAGAAGTTTTGAGAGCATAAATACCTCACGGCACGTTAACCTCTGGGTACTTTGAAATGCTTAGATGGTGTGAAAAAAGAGAAAGTTCAGTCTCTTTAGACATAAGCTTTCGATTTTTTATGTGTATACAATTCCTTTAAAGATTGAATTTTATATTGCCAAAGAGTTTCAGGGCAACGAATTAAGGGAAATTTAAACAAAAATTTAAATTATGTTTACAGAATATCAGTTGTAGAAAAATGTTTTATAATTTTTTTCAGTTTAATACATTTTCACTTAACTTGAATGCATAATATTAAGAAATAGTTAAATTATCATTCATAGCCACCATTGTTTCAAATCGTTTACATTTCTGTTTCAAAAATAAATATTGAGCTGCATTTAAAAATCCTTCTTAAAACAAATGCAAGTTTGGGACTAAAACTGCTAAAATTCAAATTTTGTGCTTAAATAGAAGTGCAAATGGCTTTCTTTGTAACGTCTCGGCCTATACTAGACCTATAACGGCTTCAAGAAGAGGCTCCTTTCAGGAGCATGGGGACACTTTAACTTTTATTTACATGCATTATATATATATACTAGAAGACCCGGCCACGCGTCGCTGTGGCTTTCTTGTATTTCGTTCAATTATTAGATACTATAATTGGTATTGTTAAGGAAGTGATTGGTAAAGAATGATGAAAAGATCAAATTAAGCTTCAACGAATAGAAAATGTTTAATTTTTATTAATTTAATGAATGAAGTAGATAATGTTGATTTTTAAGACTGTTTTATAATTATTTTACATAATTTAATTTTTAATAATCATTACTTTCATTTAACTAAGAACTAAGCGATAAACAATATTTCTTGTTAGTCTATCTTTCGTCAAAATAAATAAATTCGATGGTTTTCGAACACGTGAGCATGCAACATATAACTGCCCATGGGAGAAACACGGATTCTGAGGTTAGTTTTTTTGGTGGTCTTTTACTGAAAATGATAATTGAAAAAATACAATACAATTAAAATAAAATCAGGATATAATAAGAAAAGACTTAAAAAAAATTCACAATAAAATACAAATGCAAACGATCGTTTAAGGTACACGAACACCTTCGAAGGAATTTTTTTGAAATTTTTTATCTTTGTACACATTTTTGGATTGAATGTATCTAAAAATCTATTGATTTCCCATAAAAAAATTTCATTATTATTTTTTTTAAATTTTTATAAGCTAAAATAAGGGTAAAAATGGCCAAAAATTGATACTATTACAAAACCTGAAATCAAATCAATATTTTTTAAATTTCTAAGTTTGTATTTGTTTGTACTAACATTTTACAGTGAATAGACCTCTGGTAAATTTATATCTTTATTATTTTGTGCTAGTTTAAATGCTGTCAACACAAAATTCTTCCAAAATTTGCATGTAATTCGAAGTTTAACAATTAAAATAAAAATTATTTATGTAGCTATAATCATTTCAGAGGTCTATTCCCTGTAAATATTTATGAAAAACATAAATACAAAGTTTTGTAGCATTTGGATCAAAATTACTTGTGTTATGGTGTTTCACATGAAAACAAAAAGCATAAAAATTCATTCTGAGAAAAAGCTAAAAACAACTTTTAATTAGATATATTACTTTTAAAAATGTTGTAAATATGTTAAAATGCCATTGAATTATCAAGTTCATAGTCTTATTTATTAAAAAATATAGTTTTATTTTTCCTTAAAGCTGTAAATATTTTCTGAGCTTTGTTTTGAAAAAGTTAAAATTTGCTCGACAAAATTTTTTTTTACAACTTCCTGCTATTTGCAAAGGCTTTTTAATATGAAATGACCTGAATTTAAAATATTTAGCCTTTTTGCAAGTGTTTTGATTAAATATATTCAAAACCTTTGAATTTCACATAAAAATATCAACTTTAACTATTTTTTATACAATTTATTCTTTAAAATACAGATAAACATTGCAAAAAATGTGATATTGTTGCAAAACTTGATAATTCAAAAATAAATAAATGAATAAAAAATGAATAGTTTTTTCCTTTGCAAGTGTTTTTATACTGGGAAAATGCTTATGTAGGTAATATACTGTTTTCAAATTTATATCTTAATTATTTATAAATTTTTGTATTTTTAAAGTTTGTCGACACAAACTTTTTTTTACAAATTTACAAAAATTCTTAGTTTAAAAACTAAAATAAAAATAATTTATGAATTTAGGTTAATTTCCATGTTCTATTCCTTTCATACATTTAAAAAAAAATTTTACATGAAGTTTCAAAGCATTTAGAACATAAATAATGGTATGATGTTTTGAATGAATACAAAATGCATAAAAATTCAAATAAGAAATAATTAAAACCAACTTTTAAATGTAAATAAAAACAAATGTACATACATAAAAATGTTATTGAGCTTTAAATTCTCCTTTATTAATATAAATACTTATTTATTTGTTTTGTTTTCTTTAAATAACTTCCAACTTAAAAGTACCATTTATCAATTTTTCTTCGACAATATTCAAATCACTCAAAATTTATAACTCAAATTCTTTGTTTTTCAAATAACAAAAGTTTTTAAAATAAAATGTCCTTGATTTTCAACTTGCAACTATTATAATACCTTTTATAAAATTTTAATGTTATCATTATATAAAATAATTGCAGAGTTTACTTCATTTTCACACTTTTCAAAAAATCCTTAAAATTCATCATCTTTCTTTAAAATTATATTGTCCATATTATATTATCTTGTAGATCACATTTCATTTTAGAATTCTTAATCAAATACAACACATGTTGACAAACTTTAAGCATAGAAAAGTTCAATGTTTTGATTCACAACTTTTCATTCAATATATTTTATTCCAATTCAAATTTAGAAAATGTGTTTTTTCTTCTTCACAAAAAATGTTTTATTATTTTATGATGAAAGAAATCACAAAACAAATGGAAAAGTTAATGAGCTTTAAATTCTCCTTTATTAATATAAACACTTATTTATTTGTTTTGTTTCCTTTAAATAAGTTCCAACTTAAAAGTACCATTTATCAATTTTTCTTCGACAATATTGAAATCACTCAAATTTATAACTCAAATTCTTTGTTTTTCAAATAACAAAAGTTTTTAAAATAAAATATCCTTGATTTTCAACTTGCAACTATTATAATACCTTTTATAAAATTTTAATGTTATCACTATATCAAATAATTGCAGAGTTTACTTCATTTTCACACTTTTCAAAAAATCCTTAAAATTAATCATCTTTCTTTAAAATTATATTGTCTATATTATATTATCTTGTAGATCATATTTTATTTTCGAATTCTTAATCAAATACAACACATGTTGACAAACTTTAAGCATAGAAAAATTCAAATGTTTTGATTCACAACCTTTCATTCCATATATTTTATTCCAATTCAAATTCAAACTTAGAAAATAAAAAAAAATATTGATAATCAAATCAGGTAATACTTACATTTGATTTATTTCGCATGGAAATAATATAAATTTCGTACAATATAATTTTCACAAAATTTAAAGTAGTACATGAAACAATAATATTCAGAACATGAGAATTTTACCGTTATGTAGTACAGGCATCGAGACACGGCGCCGTCAAAAAATAGTCATTATATTGTTCGAAAAATGAAGCTACGAATTCCTCTAATTGCAGTATTGCAACCCTAAAGAAATTGGCGAAAATTCAGGGTTGCAAGATTGGCGCCTTCCTCAATGCTAGATTTTAACCGATTTTGCATTTAAATACAAAAAAAAATCTGAATAAAAACTATCCTATTTCTCAAGTTGGAACAAAACACACATTTAAAAAAAAAAAAAAAAATTTAAAATCGGATGGTTAGTTTCGGAATTCATCGCGAACAAACATCGTGACACGGGAATTATATATAATAGATATACACAGAACTGTGGGTTATTACAAATTATTATTTACAAAGAAATGAAAATGAAATATATAATTAGATTCACAAGTGCAATTCACTGCAAAGTCGTAGATTTTCAGAGTTCTCGAGTTTACGTCGAATCTGAAAACACGTGGTCTGGGTGCGCGTGTGATAATTAAGGCGTGATACACGAAACCACAAGGTGCTCACTTTGGAAACAGGCGGAAATTCTGCCCTGTTCTGTCACTTCAGAGAAAAAGAGAAAAACAACACTCTTTGTCGACTAGTCGCAGAACTCTCCTCTTTTTTCTCCAAAACCTCCCTTTTAGGGGGGTCACTCCCTCACTTCTCATTGGAGTAAACAATTTTCAGTCAATGGTCTATCACCAATGACGATGCAACAACTCATGGTGTAGTTCATATTCCATCAGCAAGTGTTTCGACCTGTGAAGGTCGGACAGGTAATTGCTAATTTTTATATTTTTTATTTATATTTTATATTTATATATATTATTATTTTATATATATTATTATATATATTATCTGCTATAATATTTGAGTGACATGTTGTTCTTATTAGTACAAAACACTAAATGTTTGTAATATAACTGTCCACAACACTGCTTATCTGCTGTCAAATTTGAGTGATGGGTTGCTAACATATTATGTACTTGTCAAAGAATATACATTTTTCTCTCTCTTGGGAATGAAATGCCGCAACTCTTCCCGTGAGAAATGCTACATGTTCAAAAAATTTCTGTAATATTAACAAAAAATCTTCATTTTTTTTCACATTCAGTCACTGAAAATTTCACGCAATACAGGAGAATCAAATGTAAAACTTTTCAATGGAGAAAAGATGATGAATATTATTGAGAGTACCTATTCTATTTCAATTATTCTATTTCAATTAAGAAACTATACAAAGGCAAAAAATTCCAACTATCTTATATTTGGAAATTCTCTCTTCCAGAATGTACCATTAACTGTAATGATTCCCTCCTAGGACTATTTGGCAAGACTTGGGTACACATTCCACAGCATACTAGAATATCTCCTACCATTTTCCCAGAATAAGTCAGCACTAAGAATAACAAAAAAATGTGCCAAGAAAGCAAAGCAGTGTGAGCTTCTCTTACATATATTTGGACAAAATTAGAAATAAGAATAAAGAAATCATGCTTAACATCAAATAAAAACATTCGTTCAGTCTCAGATTTGAATGTCAAATATTAAATTGCCACATTTCATAATAAAATTATATGTTGTTGCGCGTATGAGAGAAAAATAAATTCAAAATAAAGCTTAGTTTAAGTAAGTTTAATTAATCAAGTTTGCTTAGTTAAAGCAAATTTACTTAAGGTGACTCGCAACTCCCTATACACACAGTTAAAATGACTTATTTTATGTTCCTTTCATCAGAAATTACTAAATGTATGGTCTTGAAATTTTTCATGCCTGCTTAAAATACATGGTAAATTAATCTGAGGCTGAAATTGAAAGGTTATTTTGAAAGGTCAAATATTGAACTTATACATTGAAAAACGTTAATTTTCCCCCCAAGATTTTAATTAAAAACATTTTTTACAAGATGCTTACATTATTAACCTTAGATTGAAATATAAAGTAATTATTCTTCTTCGTTGGTGCAACAACCCAATGGTAGGCCAAGACAGCCTGCCTACTGGCAGATTTCGAGACAGGAGATCTTTTCTCTTCAGTAGTACTGTAGCCAGCATATTAGACCAGGACCTACGGTTTAGGGTGAATTTCGAACGACTACAAGCATCCATGACAACTCCAGGACTCGAACCCTTAAACCTGCAGCACTGAGCGCCAAAGCACTAGTCATTCGGACTATCAGGCCCAATCAGCCCAATATAAAGTTATATATAAAGCCAATATAAAGCACTATCAGGCCCAATATAAAAATTTACTTTTATGTAAATAATTTTAATGTTTTATATCTGGTAGTTTTCTAGAAAAGGTACATCGAAATTCAAAATTACACACTTTGAGAAAACTATATTTAATTATAAGGGAGATGACCACTTAAATTACTACTCCCTATCATGAAAAGGCATTTTAGTATATACAGTCCAGTCATATTAATGTGACCACCTGTCAAAAGCCAGAATATACACTCCTGTATATTCTGGCTTTAAGTGGAGTGTGGTATTACGTGCTATTTAAGTGGTATTAAGTGGAATTCTTTACATACACTCCACTGTAATGTGCTGTTTGTGTACGGATATACATTTAAGAGCCAAAACATTATGACCACCCCTACATTTTGCAATGACCTCTCCTGGATGACGTGGAAGGCACGTGATCAGGTGGAAGTGGTCTTTAACTGGTATTAAGTGGTGGTATTAATCCATGCCAAGGCGGGTTGAAACTGTGTTGCGCGCCAAAGGTGGGCCAACTCGTTATTGACAGGTGGTCATAATGTTTTGGATCTTGAGTGTATATGCTACAATTATCAATGAAGTTAATAATAGTGATGGTATTGGAATACACTTTCATACTATACGTTTTTGTCTAGGGTTTGCAGGGCCACTGTCTTATTTGTGAGTCTATGATGAAGTTGATCAAACGCGCTAGTACATAAAAATATATGTATTTAAGAACTACGAGTATGGTGAAAACAAGCACTGACGATTTGTAATCTTCATGTTTGCTAATCGTGATCAGTATCACCGTTAATTATTAATTTGGCTTTCTACAAAGTTCTTTTTTTATATATACCTTGTTTCTGGGTTTCCCTGTTTTTGTTTTTTCATCCGCTGTTACACACCGATGTAGAATGCTTCCCATAATTTGAACTTTTATAAAAATTCAGTTATTTTTAATCGTACAAAACTGTCCCGTTTTTTTCTTTATGTTTAGAATATTGTTTATATTTCTCTAATACCAGTTGTGGCATTTATTATTATTATTATTATTATTATTATTATTGAGAGATGAGACAAAAAGAAGTTTTACAAAATTCATTTTTATGAAGCTTTCGAAAAAAAAAATTATCTCAGATTATTCTCAGTGGCCTAAAATCCACATCACAAAATTCTAAGGATTTTAACGGATGATTAGCGGATAAACAGGAAATAACTATATATCGATGTTATGACTTATTTTAATGATCAAAGAATCTAAAATAATTGTGAAATTAAATTCATTTCATGTTCAAAATATTTTACCATGGCATAGGCAATCCCTTAACTATTTCATATATATCATATAATGATTACGCATCCAGGGCCTGAATGGCCGAGTGGCTAGCGCTCTGGCGCTCGGTACCACAGCTTTCGGGTTCGGATGCATGGATGCATGGTTCCATGGATCTTTGTAGTGGTTCGGAATCCACTTTAAACCGTAGGTCCCGGTCCTAATAGGATCGTAGAGCGTTGCGGGTTTGGTTTGGTTTGGTTTGTTGCTCTACGGTCATTTTGTGCACACTTTGGGCTAAACAGACCGGGACCTACAGTTTAACGTAGATTCCGAACCACTAACAAACATCCATGCCACCGCCAGGATTCAAACCTGAAGCCTGGGATACCAACGCCAGAGCGCTAGCCACTTGGCCACCAGGCCGCTAGAGCGTTGCGGGGGCATTGTTACTCCACGTCCGTGGCTTATCTTCAAGTTGCGCCCCCTGGGCAATGCAAAGTGAGTAACGTCTGTGTAGCGTTTGCCTTAAGGCATCCAAGACCAAGCTGTCTAAGTGTTTTCCAGCTGCATTGGAACAAAAAAAAATGATTACGCATCCAATTGCACTTGTGTTGGAATTGCTTTTATCTGTCCTTTTTCTTATTACACTCACAAAACTCATTCTGCATCAAGAATCCAAAATGTCTGCCTACCCCGTTCTCCTCCAGGACCGTGTTGCTCCTGTCGGAGGGGAGGTCGAGCTGCTCCAGGATGATGAAGCTCTTGAAGATGATGCACATGAGGGCGTTGAGCAGCAGGGCGGTGAACAGGTGCTTGTGCATCGTGATGCGGTACACCTGCAGCTGCCTGCAATGAAGAACAGAGAAAAAAATATTCATTCAGGAATTGTAGACTCAAGAAAAATTAAATATAAAATAATTATTAACCATTCTTCTACAAATCTCAAAACAATTACTAGTTTATACATAGCAACATTGAGAAATGTTAAATAAAACTCTGTCACACATTTTCTGTTCATTTAATTAAATATATTATCATAATGAACTATATACACACTTCCTTTTTATTTATATATATTTCATTATGTTGTTGTTGTTTCTTATCCCACTTGGCTGGCCAAGCCCACGAGCCCATACGTACTCATGATTGAAGGGGAAGGAAGCAGCGTCTGTTGTGATGGAGCACCCGTAGGTAGAAGTCTGACTTAGGCTCCGTGACGCTCTTGCAGACATAGCAGACCGGGACCTACGGCTTAAACTGGATTTCGAACCACTACAAACATCCATGGGCACCGCCGGGATTCGAACCCGAAACCTGTGGTACCGAACGACAGAGCACTAGACACTCGGCCATTCAGGTCCCAAATTTGTGAATGCTAACGGCACGCGGTGTTCCATATATCATTATTGTTTGTACAAGCAGCAGCGCCATCTGTAAGGCGACGGGATATCTCAGGCTCTATGCATAGTTCGATCACGGAGAGAGAATAATAAAGGAAGATGAGGCCAGACGGTCCTCGAGTGTGATGACCACGAAATAAATCTGAGAAATTTACAGTTCAGGTTTTCATTTCAGTGGAATTTATTGTGAAAGAGCTATCGATTACTACAATTACGAAACGGAATATTGAAATATCCTATTGATGTTTGCTTCTCTCTTTTACAACCCTAATACATGTTTTTTTTCTTTCTGATGCAGCTGGCAAACACTTAGACAGCTTGGTCTTGGATGCCTTAAGGCAAGCGCTGCACAGACGTACTCACTTTGGGCGCGCGTAACTTGAAGATAAGCCACGGACGCAGAATAACAATGCCCCCGCAATGCTCTACGATCCTGTTAGGACCGGGACCTACGGTTTAAAGTGGATTCCGAACCACTACAAACATCCATGGCACCGCCGGGACTCAAACCCGAAAACCTGTGGTACCGAGCGCCAGAGCGCTAGCCACTCGGCCATTCAGGCCCGTCCTTATACATGTTAAGTCATTCTTATAAACATGTAGCTCCTTACAATTATATCTCATGCCATTCTTTAATTTCTATGTATTTTTTAGTTACGAATTATTAAATCAAGCATAATGACGTTGCTTATTCAAGCTGAAGATAAAAAGTGTTGTGGTTAATTTCTGCCCTCATACTACTGTGTCCAAAAAATAAGACCGATTTTCAATTTAAAATTTCCGGTCTTATGGAATTTCAATTTTTTTTTTCTTTTTTAGGTTGTAGGCACTGTCCTTGACATCTGTGTCAAATTTGACGTCAAAATATTCATTAGTGTTTGAGTTACGCTTGGCTTTGGGAGACTCTAAAAGTGATTCCGAAGCAGAAGGCATTCGGTGAGAATTTTTCTATCTCGGAAAGAAATGTTTACAAGTGGTATAAATAGTTCAAAGAATGCAGAGAACGCGTTTTAATTTTATTACTTAAATTTTGCTGACTCACAAAAATGTATCAGTTTAACAACAATAATAATCACCATTATGATAAAATTTCACCAAAATTATTCGCTAATACACGAATTTTCTTCTCTATTATGACAAATAAAAATTTAATGTTGTTTACGATGCCGATTTCAAATGATATAGCTATATAAAAAAAAACGAAAAAAGGAGAAACAATAGAATAACTTACATTTTATTTTGATATATATATTTTTAGGAGGCAATAATTAGCTTTTTATTGTTCCATTAAAACTTGTCCTTGCATACCCATATCAAATGAATGAAGAAAAAAGAACATCATCACAAAACCACAGAAAAATTTTACACGTTCCAGCGGTTGTTTTTTTTTTTACATTAACAAGCTACATTTTTTCGTGCGAATTCAACAACGGTTGCCACAGAACTTTAACTATATCAACAGCATTTAAAACAAAAATCACCAAACCACAGAAATATTTAATGCTTTCGAGGGGCGTTATCGCCGTGAACTAATGTTTTAAATTTTTTTTGTTCTAATGCAGCCGGCAAACAGTAGACAGTTGTCTTTGATGACTTAAGGCAAGCGCTGCGCCGACGTTACTCACTTACGTTACACCCAAGAGGTGCGTGTAGCTTGAAGATAAGCTACGGACGTGGAGTAACAATACCCTCGCAACGCTCTGCGATCCTGTTAGACCAAGATCTACGGTTTAAAATGGATTCCGAATCACTACGAACATCCATGGCTCCACCTGGACTCGAACCCGAAACTATGGTACTGGGCGCCAGAGCGCTAGCCACTCGAACAGGCCCTGTGTTTTAAAAATAAAAACTAAAATTTTTTTGTGCTAATAGCTGTTGCCACAATACCGTAACATTCTCGTTTTTAAGAAATGTGATCTGTAAAGCAACCAAATTTTCTAATATTTCCAAAAGTATATTATAAAATAAAATAAAACTTTTGTAGTCAGATATTAGGAAGCTTAAAAGAAATGATTAAAAATATGAATGAAATGTAACTGTCCGAATCTAAACAAACGAATGTCAGCAGAGAATATTACTTTGGATCTGGGTACTTAACGAAATTCTTTTTGTGATTGCCTTGAGACAAATTTTATCAAAATTCACAAAATCCTTCAGATGTAAAAACGTAACTTAAAGAGAAATATTTACGAAAAAGCTTCATCGAAGTCTCTGCGCTTCACTCAAGTATGCGAGGAACAATCTGGAGATGAGATGCCTTCTAGATGAACTTTCTGTAGTAGCTGTCACTTTCAGGACTAAATGTATGACAGGAATAAATGCCATGCATTTGCGTGTCATAGATAAAAATTAGACAGCTACTACTAGAATTCCAGGCCATTAATAACTTCTGAACTAACACTCAGGATTAAACGCCATGGATATGTGTGTCATACATACAAAAATGAACAACTTTCATTAGCTTACTGAGTGAATTTTCAGGAAAAAACGCCATGAATATACGTATCGTTAAATAAGAAAATTGGGCAAATGCCATCATAATGTTATGCATGTAGTAACACATAAAAATTTCTACAATTACCATTAAGAATCCTGGTAATGGATGCCTTTTGGAAAAACTTTCGGTACTAACAGGCATGCATTTGTGTTTCATAAAAGCGAAATTTCAGAGATTGATGTTTGATAACAGATATTCTATAATACTGTGTCCAAAAAGTAAGACCAATTATTTCTTTTTCAAAAACTCTTCATATATTCTTCCAAATTTATTTCATCGCTCTCAAAGTAATCCCCTCCGGACACAATGCACTTATGACAATCCTCAATGCATGCTAAAAAGTCATCGGCAGGGATGGCCTTCAAAGCGTGCTTCGATTCACGTTGAATCTCTTCAACCGACTCAAAACGGTGTCCCCGCAGTGGTCTTTTGAGTTCAGGTAATCGCCAGAAGTCACATAGTGTGAATATGGGGGTTGTGGAACGATATGGGTTTCATTTTTGGTGAGACAGTCACGAAGAATCAATGCGGTGTGGGCTGGCGCTTTCAGTGTTTTCGGTATAAATCAAGATTTGACGCGTTTGAGACCTAAAATGGAATTAAACATTCCTTTTGAAATTCCAACATCATCAGCAAGGTCTCTAATTGTAAGTCGACGGTTTGCAAGCACCAAATTTTTAATGTTTTTAGATGGTTGAGGTTGATGGTCGATCAGAGGGCTCTTCGTCTTTAACGCGTTCTCTGCCTTCTTTGAACTGTTTTTACCACTTCTAAATATTTATTTACGATATAGGAATGCTCACCGAATGCCTTCTGCAACATTCTATACGTTTCCGCAAACAAAATTTAATGCAAGTTCTTTGTTCAATTAATTCAGGACATTTCAAAAATCGTCAGGATGAGTTTTAGTGTCTCACAAAGCCAAGCGTAACTCAAACACTGACGAATATTTTGGAGTGAAATTTCCCACAGATGTCAAGGACAGTTCCAACAACCTAAAAATGGAAAGAAAAAAAAAGAAATACCATAAGCCTCGAGAATTTTAAATTGAAAATTGGTCTTACTTTTTGGACACAGTAGTATGTGGCTAGAATTGCCACGGTGTTTTTTCTTTTTTATATGTAATGATGGCAACACATACCATAATGGATTCAAATTTAGTCTTTCTGTATGTTAAACTTCACTATTTATCACTAGACTAAATGTCGTTCATTGAATAATATTTGGAAGTCAAGCTACTTTTGTACGTTTTTATTTGATGAAATTGTGTTTTCCTTACTGTGGTTAACGTTTCAATACTGTTATGATATATTTTTTTCTATTATTACTAAATATATCGTAATATTACACATTGTATTGTTAAATACACTATGATTATGATATTGTATTAATTAAATTTTCTACTTAAAAATATATATTAGTTTTCTTGTTATTTAACAAGCTTCGTTGTTCATAAGGTTGCATTTTTTAAATATTATTTTTAAACAATATATTATTTTAGCTAAAAATTCCAGTTGCTTTAAGATAATTTATTTTAATGGAATAAAATATTGTTTCTAATATTTACGAAAATGTTTGAAACTTACAGTTGCGGTTAGATTCTGGCAAAATCGTAGAATCGGGGCCACTGGGATTTGGCGTCAAAAATTCCTTTCGCCAAAGTGCGCCAAGAAAATTGTGATCATAAGTAAAGTGAAATACAAAAATTACAAGAAATACGGGATATCACGTCTGGCAACTTAACGCTCAGTTGGCGCCACAAAAAGTCGTCAAATCCCAAAGATGTGCGCCCCTATGTTGCGATTTAACCAAGATTTTTTTTCCTTTTGGAGTTCTTGTTCTAAAAGGGAACACAAATAAGATGACTTATTCCTATCCATTTTAAACAATTTATAGCATTTTGTGACAATTTAAAACAAAAAATAAATAAATATTCATCATTTTAATATTATAAGCGAGTAGCATACATTTTAAATACTTAGTTAAAATAAATAGACAATTGTATTTTAATTTTGCTGCTTTACATGCATCAATTACAGCAAATTTAGAAATCTGTATATTAATAGGTCGATTACTTCTACACAAATTTAATTTTGTTGAATTATTTAAAATAATTAGTTTAGATTCAGGATATTAATTAATAACGAATAGCCAACCTTTGATTGAAACGTATATCAACAAAGAAAATATTTCTTTAAAATATTTTTCCTTGAATGGCTGTTTTAAGAAAAGCCTCTTTAGGTTTTTAATTTAAAATTTAAAGAAATTCATGGAATTTTATGTATTACGCCTATGAATTTAATTTATTAAACTCTACTTAAACTACTGAAATGCAGGCTTATCACTCAAAAATCGATATTAAATAAAACAAGAAAGTGTTCAACAAAGAAGTCTCCTTAAAATCAGCCATGTTTTCAAATTACTTTTTGAAATTTCGTTTAACGTAAGTATTTAAAGAAGAATACTTATTACTCGCAGGCTATTAAAAAAAAGTGAAAAATTTTTCACTTAGAAAATTTTGAGATTGTTTTAATCATCAATATCTTTATGATTAATTTCCTCTAAATTCTGTCTTCTTTTTTTTTTGTAGAAGTTTTTCTAAAAAGGCATTTAACAAAACGTCTATTTAAATTGATTACTTGCTTTGCCATTAATTTGAAGTATTATTTGCGTGTAATAAATATACTGATGAAAAGAATTTTAAAAATGCTCTTTATCCTCCACAGTTAGAGCATGTTTAGAGATTTTAATTAATTTAATAAGCTATAAATTTATTTTTGTCAGTTTACGATATTTATTATGTTAACTATTAATAAAATATTCGCTAATTGATTACATTCTTATATAATAATACAATGAACAAAGCAACATAGAATTTATGAATAAAATTAAAAAAATTTAAAAAAATAATTTTTAAATTTTTCGAAATTAATTTTTTAATAAGTTAGAGATTCAGTTGTAATTTAAATCTACCAAAAATAAAGCAATAAATACAACTATTTTTAAATAACTGTAGAATCTTAAGTTTACAACGAAGTTTTTAAATGTGCTAAAGCAAATTTTAAATGTAGCTTTATGGAATAATTTTTTTCTGAGTACGGCACAGGAAGAATAATGGCTTATGTGTGTATGCATAAATGTGTGTGTGTGTGTGTATGTATGTATGCATGTGTGTGTGTATGTATGTATGCATGTGT
>BPLQ01001823.1:4306-24814 GCA_021605075.1 Caerostris darwini | reverse complement strand
TTTGTTGCAGTTAAACTTGAGAATAACTTTCTTTAATTTAATTAATTCCCCCCATCCACCCAATTTATAAGGAAGATAGATTAATTAAATAAAAAAACATATTTAACAACTGAATTTATAATAAACATTTTGAAAATAAATTCTGTGAAGTAGTTGAAATAAAGTGATTTATTCTCAAGTTTAACTGCAACAAAAACTACGAGCATATTGAAGATCGAAAGCTGTTAACAAGCAAAATTTAAAAAAAAGCTGACGAATGAATTTTAGAAATTGCTGACTTATTTGTAGTTGACAAAGATGAAGAGAGCAGGTATCAAGAACAGCATCGACACAGCATACGTGACAATGTGGAAGTATTGCAAACGCCGCATTCCCTGCAAGAAAAGAAAAAAAACATTTGGCTCTTGCACTATGCAACATAAAATAAATAAAAAGCACGTACAAAATGAGCAATTATCTAGGATATTTAAATTATTTATTTTTTTTTGTATAAAGATCATGTAATTTCTCATAAATGTTAAAGCCTTAATCTTAAAAACTTTGGCATCATTATCATTGCATTCATTTTTGAACAATTTTATAAAATATTTTTGATTCTTTTATTTAACTTATATCTTATTCAAGATGTGTATTTATGTATTGGAAATAATCTGGGATCAATTTTACTTAGAAGATGCTTAATAGTTTAAATTATGAAAACTAGTCAAAGGGACAAAACAAACCGATTTCATTTGGTTTTTTTATTTAATTATAAATAAAAATAATTATTTATCAATAGAAAATTGTTAAAAATAAAAGCCTGCTATTCCTTAAAACGTTTTGCCCTTTATTCTGTAAAGCCGGCAAAAATCCGTCTTCATTTATTTCACGTATTATTAAAAGAATTATGCAGAAAACTTACTTAAGTTTCTAAATTTGGACTATAAGTACAAGATGGTTAATTTCATATTATTTATTTAGTGTTACTAATTATTAATTATTTAATATTATTAATTTAATTTTAATATTAATAGTTATTTTATTTTTAATTATTTACATTTCTTATTAAATATTTCATTTTGGGTTTCATGCATTCGTCTATTGCTGCATTGGAGATTAATTCATAATTTCTCTAAATTCATTATGAAGAATTTGATATCTATATATTATATGGAAAATTTTATTTTTCATACATGGAATGAAAAAAAAGTAGCATACAATTTTCTTTTAAAAGCAACAGAATTTTATTAAACCCCAAAAGCAAACAAGATAAACGGTAAAAATTGCTTATATTTATTGCTAATAAAATTAAAACATTAAATATGCCAAGTTTAAGAAGAATTTAATTTCTGATGAAGTTGCTTGTTTATATTTTTCGTAAAATACGAGAATGTTCTTAGAATTTCGTATTTTTTTCTCTTTAAAGCACATACCAAGCTAATAACAATCCGATGCTTTTTTTTCCATATTTTCGAGAAACTTTGAGAAAAATCATTTTTTTCAACATTCCGTCTCAAATTCGACTGGATTTTTTTTCTCTTACAGAGCAAATCCGGAATATTTTAACATAGCAATCTATTTAGATTTATTAATTATTATTTGATCAATTAAATATTTTAAAGGAATAATGACAAAACTGCTAATAAACATATAATGGGTAAAATAAATTTAAGCGGAATTTAATAACAATATATGTACCTGTATTCGGCTGCAACTGCTGTAATTAGTCCATTCACTGTCCCATTCATTCACATACCAAGATCCATTCGACATGCAGCGCTTTGAGGCATGTTCTAGAAGAAAATATAAAAATGAATTGATTTTCGAATGGAAAGGACATTTTAGGAAATTGAAACTCAGTGAATATAAAGAAAAAGTATTTCTTAATAGTTCACAGCAATATTATATGTATGTGTGAGTGTGTGTTCCAGCGTAACTTGAAAACTTCTTCATTGGCCAAAGCCATTCACCTGACAGATTTCGAGACAGGAGATGTTTTCTTTTTGAGAGGTTTGATTGTTAGAACTACGTCCAACGTTCTACAGTCATAGGCTAGACGCTCTAACGTGAAAACTATAACACATAAATTTAGAGAGAAAAAAAATTCTGCTATTTTTTTCCAAAGATGCATCGATAAAAATTACGAAATCTTATATCAATTTTTTAAATTAAATAAATTTTTTTTTATTTCCATCAGATTTTTACGCCAACAGATGGTACCAGCGTTAAAAACCTTTTGGCACAACTAGTTAAATCATGGTAACAAAAATTAAATTAAAAATTATGTTTATTTACTCAACTAACACTATAATTGGGCCTGATTACCGAGTGACTATTGCTTTAGCGCTCGATTTCACAGGTTTCGGGTTCGAGTCCCGGTGATGACATGGATGTTTGTAGTGATTCAAAATACACTTTTAACTGTAGTCCGGGTCTTATATCACTGTAGAGCGTAGGACTGACAACCCTATCCCATAATGTTAGACCGTATTTCATGTTTTGGAATCTGAGAGTAGATAGACGGCTTTGGCCCACCATGAGGCTGTCGCGCCATTGAAGAAGAACACTATAATAGTTTTAAAAATGAAGACTAATGAATTAAAGATAAATAAAAAACATTCTTAGCAATTTTTGGATAAGAATGATTGTTTATTTAGCCAATTTATATTATTTAAGGCAAGTTATTTAGGATCTGATACCTTTTATTCTGCACATATATTTTTTCTTAGTAAAATTTATCATAACTTAAAAGTATTCCATTTTCTGTAACCAGAAAACGGGGTCATATATTTTAATTAAATGTTGAAACATGTATAGAAATTAAAGTTTTAAGTTATGATAAATTTTACTAAATTTATCATAACTTAAAAGTATTCCATTTTCTGTAACCAGAAAACGAGGTCATATATTTTAATTAAATAATTAAAATATAATTTGTTCAAATTTTAATTAAATATATTTTAATTAAAATTTGAACATATAGAATATTTAATATAATATTATATATATATATATATACAAATAGAATAAAAAAAATACTTGTAATCGGTTGGGCCGGTATACAGGTTACATATAAAACTTAGAATTTAATGTTAGATCTAAAACGCCCAACTTTTCTTATCTCATTTTCTAATTTATTATATTTAAAATAAAATGCTTCCTTGTTTGCACCAAACGAGCTTTGAGGACACTTTTACATTATTTAATTAGATAAGTATAAGTTCGGGAGAGAAATTGAATTGAAATTTCTGTTGTTCTCAAAAATATGTGAGTTTGTAGAAAATGCTTGAAAATCATACATGCAGATACATATCGATTTATTGGAACAACAAATATGTGAGTAAAATTTTGGGTATAGCTTACATATTATATTGTCATAGAATAAACAGAACAAAAGTAATAAGTATTTACAAAATTAATTTAAATGAATATTAAAAATGCAAGCAAATGTTTTGATCATATTAAAAAATAAAAATCACCAAAGACTTAAATTAACATTATTATTACTAATGTAAAATAAATGTGAATTTTCAGAAAAACTAGGAATTTATCTTGGGAAATTATATTATGAGTTTTCTATACATAATTGAGTTCCACCAATTGCGTCGTTCTCAAAACGAATAAAATGCAAGTACATGTTGATTATAATTAAAGTCCCACTTTCAAAATGCTGTAAAAAAAAGGGACCACTCGTCACAATGAATTCAAATTTGAACTGAAGATACTTAAGAAGGAGGAAACGGTACGGCATCAAAAAAAGTTCCAAAGTGTATTCATAGATGGCGTTGAAAGCGGCATAATGAAAGTGAATTCGGCTGCAAGTGATATTTTGAATCGAAATTGCACCGTATTTGGCATGAGTTGCACATTAAACCAACTGCAGTGTTCAATGTACTTGATTGTTTCGATTTTTTTGAAGGAAAAAAAATGACTTCCAAGTCATTCAACAGTTTTGGCACTGTTAGTGGAAAGCCCATACACCGCGGCAAGGCCATACCAAATTGGATGGAAAAAATCGGTGGAACTTTTTCTGAAACTTTTTTTTGATGTTATACCGTTTCCTACATCTTCAAGTATCTTCAGTTCAAATTTAAAGTCATTCTGACGAGTGGTTCTTTTTTTACAGCATTTTGAAAACGAGACTTTAATAATAGTTACTCTGTATATCTATTTTCCTTATTATATAATGTGTGATCGATAATTATGTTTAATTCTGGTATACATTAATTAGCTATAAATATTAAAAGCTTGAATAGTATTTTTCATTAATCATATTCATCATTTCATGCAAAATTAATACACACTCATCTGTTGTACTCTGTACAATATTCATTCACCTAACAGACAATGGAGAAATCTGCTGTTGACAACAATTAAGTTCATTGAAAAATGGATCTATTTTAATTAAAATGCTTTAGATGACGTTTAAAATCACTGCTTTTAAATAACGCCTGTTTAGAAAGTTGTAATTTATTCATAGACATTTTCGCAGAAACACTCTTTGAAAACACGTTTAAAATGCTTGCTTTTGTTCAGTTGCTGTTTTGTTTAAACCTTTACTGAAATCGAATCTATTCATTTTTAAATGAAAAGATGCACATTCATTTGTAAATGAATGCAAATCAATTTAATGAAAACGTATCTGAAGACTGTGTACTGTAATGTAGAATAAATTCACTAGATTGCAATTCACTAGTGAAAGCAATGTTATGAATGCTATTTAGATTCGAAAATTGAACGATTTAATCAAAGATTCTATAAATCGAATCAATCTGTAAATGCTGATGTTACGCACCGATAATCACATTCAATGGGCTATTTTGTTAATGTAATTGTAAAATAATATTCAAAGCGATAAATCGAGGTTTAAATCAATGAAACTCTTCATAATTTAACTATGCTTCCCTGCGAAAAGGCGAGAACAGAATGGAAGAAAACAAAATGTCAAAAATATTTTCGAATTAATTATGTGTAAAGTATCAAATTGCTTTTTATTAAATTACTATTCAAATTAAGATATGCGAATTATCTTCGGAATAGTGAAATGTAAAAATGCTTGCTTAATTAAATTTTATTAATCGAATTTTTATTGCTTAATTAAATTTTATTACTCAATTGGAATGAACTGAATTCATATTTGATTAACTTTTTGAAGTTAATTTAATGATAAAAATGCTCATCATTGCCTTTATGTGATGTAAATTAACTAAATGATAATTTTCCTGTTAATCATTTATTAGTAAATGAAGTTTTAATGCTGAATTTTTTTAATCAAAGATAAATAATTCAACGATCCATAACTAAATTGATTATATGAGGGTTGCAACTCAATTACTAATTTGCAATTATCGATTTTGGTCTTTTAATAACTGACTCTCTGTAGGAGTCACTGAAAGATAAAATATTTTCAATCGTCTTCCATTCGAAATAAACTATTAATAATAAAAGCTACTTTATGTTCTGTGACGGCTCGGTCTATATTAGAACTATAACGGCTTCAAGAAGAGGACCACTTTCAGGTTCATGGGACACTTAATATTCCTTTACCAGCATTAATAAATAAATATATATATGTATATATATATATATATATACAAGTAATGAATTCTGGATTATTATACAAAAAATAAAGCTTAAAAATAAAATTTGATCACAAGTGCACGATTAAATCACAAGTACAGTTCACTCCAAGGTCGGCGACCGGCTTGATGGCCAATTGGTTAGCGCTCTGACCTTTCGTACCACAGGCTTCAGGTTCGAATCCTGGCGGTAAGGATGTTTGTGAGTGGTTCGGAATCCACGTTAAACTGTAGGTCCCGGTCTAATTAGCCTAAGCTGTGCACAAAATGATCGTAGAGCGACAAAATCCAAATCCAAAACCAAGGTCGGCGAATTTCAGAATTCTCGAGACTACGTCGGATCTCAAAACAAGTGGTCTGCGGCAGACTTTAATTATCACAATAGTGACACTCAAAAGAACAAGGTGATCACTTTGGAAACAGGTGGAAACTCAGAGTTGTTCAGTCACTTCAGAGAAAAAGAGAAAAACAACTCTCCTTTTTTTTCACCAAAAACTTCCTATTACTACAATCCGTCAAGAGAAGGGAGGGGGCAGTTTTCCTCACTTCTCATTAGAGTAGACATCTCTAATCTCCTATTCTATCAACAATCACGATGGAACAATTCGTGGTATAGTTCATATTCAATATGTAGCTGTTTCGACTTGTGAAAGTCGCACAGACGTTCACTAATTTCATGATTCTCATTATACATGACACCGAATATTTGCTATCAGATTTGGATGATATGTTGTACAAAACACTAACTGCATGCAATATAACTACTCACAATACTGCTTGTTTGCTGTCAAATTTGAGTGATGGAATGTTAATATGTACTTGTCAAATAACATACATTCCTCTGTCATGGTAATGAAATGCCAAAATTTTCCACGTGAAAAGAATGGTACAGTTCCTACAGATCTTCAACAACTTCGAGAATCAGCAGTCTCAAAGTTTGCTAAAATTTACTAACTAGATTAACTTAACTTACTTTTCATGCTTGGTTGAAAAAAGAAACACAATGGAAAGAGGGACTACTACCAAAATTTTGCAATCGAGATTCGAGATTCTATTTCGTAAAAATATAAATATATGCACACTTCTCCAGTGAAGTGTGCAACCATTTTTTGTCATTTTTTAAATAAGAAAACTTATGAAACAAGATAGTTGACTAACTCATAATGTTACTGAAAATGTTTTTCTTGGATTCAGTTAAGTTATAAGACAATATATTACATTTTTTTTTCAACGTGGATAATTATTATTTTTTTACAATTCGAAATCTGAAAGCATATTAAAATTAAAGCAATATACATAAAAATATATTTCAATACATACCGTTTTAAATTAGAAGATTTTTTTAGATTGTTTTCTTCTTAAAATCTTCCTTCTATCCTTCTCTTCTTCTATGCATATGGTAATACAATGCTTATTTGAATGAGATATATTATTTGAAAAATTCTTGCATTACTTTATCATGGTTAATGCTTATATTAACTTCAACTTAATATATTTTATAAAGCAATCTATTATCAAATACCGAATGTAGAGCTCTTTGAAATGCTTACAGCTCTTAACTTTGCTGAGTAAATTCAGGAATAGGTCTAACAATTTGGTAATATCCGATTAGGATGGGGAAATAAACGGTAAAAGGTTTTTTCCGGATTCAAAAACAAATACAGCAATATAATTTTGCACAGATTTGGATGAAAACAACAGAATATCACTTCTTAAGCGCAATTTATTTAGTCATAATAGCTCAATTAATCTAAATAAAACTGCAGATTTCGGAATACGATATTGCAAAAAATGTAATATGTTTCCATACGAGAGATAATAAAAATTTTCCACTCTTTGAAGGAGAACAGCGATATGAATTTTAAGTAATGAAGCCATAACTGGAAGTAAAATATAATCCTTATGTTTTCAGTAGATCCTTACAAAAAAGGAAAAAAATAATAAAAATTTTAAACGATTCTTACGTTTATATATGTTTTGCATATAGATAATTTACGTTTTACGTTTTGCATATTTGCATAGATTGCGTTTTGCATAGATTTTACGTTTTGCATATAGATAATTTGTATAATATCAGATATAACTATATTATGCAACAAATAATTTATATAATAGGAGAGAAATAATATGCTATATAATATGCTTTCAAAGATTGTTTATCGAGGATTTAAACACAAATTGGGAAACACAAAACATGGAAATTTATTACAATTGAATTTAAAATGTTAAACTCCCGAAAGATTATAAAGAAATCACAAAATATATTAAGCATGCACTAGAATGATCCCCATTATTTAATTCATATCTCGTTACTATATTAAATGTGCCCGACTCATGGCTCAGTGGCAACGTGTGCCACTGGTGATCACGAGGGTTGAAGTTCAATCCGCTAGCGGTTTTGTTGTAGAGACTGTTTAAAAAATTCGATGGCGTTTCTGATGTACGCATCTTGCTTCGTCAATTGGACTACTTGGAAGGAGTTTTACGGGTTTTCTCCTATACGATATGTAAATGTGGGGTAGTTTCCCCTAAAAGTCCTCCCGGAAGGCACTGCCCTCTTTCTTCAGCGATTCGGAGCTGAGTCAAACTTCTACATATGGGAACCGGGTTCATGGACTTGTTCTAGATATTGCTGTCGACCAAGTGCCAACTATTAATCGACGTTATTTTACGCGCTGCATTAAAAAAATTCTTCAGAATTATGAAAATTATATATGTTATCAAGCTCATAAACAAACAATATAAATGTTTATATATGTTTTTTTGTTTGTTTACTAATGATGAATTGAAACGATTTCCTAGTTTCTTTACATAAAACTGAAATTAATCTTTTCAAGTCACTCTAAAATTTATAATTTAGTTTGAAGTATTCAATTCTAAAACTAATTTGCAAACGGAATAATATCAGTTTATTGCAAAATTATCATTAATATATAAAAAAAAATATCTTGCTCGCGGTTTCTTAAAATAACACTGGCCAATAGTAATTTTGTCAAATGAATTTTAGGGGGCCTGATGGCGGATCGACGAGCTGTCAGTGCCACAGGTGTCGATTTCGAGTCCATGCGATGCCATGAATGTTTGTAGTGGTTTGGAATCCACTTTAACCGTAGGTCCTGATGTAAAATTACTGTAGAGCTTTGCGCGTTGGGCTGACAACCCTATCCCGTAAAAAGAAAAACATCGCCTTTCTGGAAATCTTACAGCAGACAGACGGCCTTGGCCCACCATTGGGCTATTGCGCCAACAAAGAATACGAAGAACTGCAGCTGTTTCTTATGTATTTTGCTACGCTGAAACCAAATATTACCACAAAAATTGCCCACTGTTCAGTTATTTTAATAATTTTACATTTATTAAAAAGTATACATTTCACAGATAGCGAAGCGTCTTGTTTGATTTAACTTTAGTTGTGGTTGCCAACAATATTTGATAATATAGATTCTAATAAAGTTAATAAAATACACGAAATGCATGTCAAAACAAGTCAAATAAACTTGATAATCTCGGCAAGTCGTTTACGTGAGTCACATCTGTTTAGTTTAGACCCGCTTGCCGAGTTAGAAAGGTATTAAAAATAATTTACAGTGAATTACTCGCCTTTAATTTGCGTTTAAATGTTTATTTTTGTGCAGAAAGATTCCTGAAAACGGCACGAAGTTATGAAAAACATCCAAGAAATTTTTATTATGTGTGTGGTGAACTGACTTCAAAGTTTCAAAGGGGGAATATTACTTCCTTGATAAATAAGACGTGAATAATAGAAAAGCTGAGAACTATGGAGAACTAGTTTCAGAACTCCTTCAAAGATATAAAAGTTCTGGGATGTATTAGGGGAACAGGAAAATAATGTCGTTTTTCTACATTAAATTCAAGCAGATAAATTTTTACCTTTATTTTTAGTCAATAATGTAATCACTCTCGCTATGAACAAACTTTTGCCATCTAGTTTATAAATTTTCAATGCCGGATCGATAAAATAATCAATTGGATTTTGAGCAAAATATCTGGAGATGGTATTTCGGACAACATCCGAAATTTCAAATATTTTGCCACTTAAAACATGTTTGAGCTAACGGAATAAATGGAAATCCGATGGCGCAATATCGAGTGAGTGTGGTGAGTAAGGTAATACCTGCCCCATCCCAATTCATTAATTTTTTCCAAGGTTCTTCTGGGGCCTGATGGCCCAGTGGCTAGCACTCTAACGCTCGGTACAACAGGTTTAGGGTTCGAGTCCCGACGGTGCCATAAATGCTTGTAGTGGTTTGGAATCCACTTTGAACTGTAGGTCCCAGTCTATTTAGCCTTACGTGGGCGCAAGATGACCGTAGAGCGACAAACCAAATCAAGGTTCGTCTTGCGCAGTGTGGTCTTGTATTAACGTGTTGCAGAATAACAACTTATCTGTTGACAATAGCTGGGCAATTATCAATTAAAGATTGATTTACGACCCGGTAAACGTTTGTATTCACCGTCTATAAAGGTTTCAGCACTTCAAAATGAACGACTCCGTGACTACTTTAACTAACTCAGAAAAGCTCTTTATTCGGACCCAAAAATGTTTTATCCGGAGAGAGATACTGCCTTTTGAATTTTGTGTTAGCTTAGGGAATCCCTTTTTCACCTCCATTGATCAAGGGATCCAAAAACACTTCTGTATTGGATCGCTGAAGCAATAAGTTGCACCTGGTGGATCAGTTAGCTTTGTTTTCTTCGGACAGATTATATGGGACCCAAACATCTACTCCGCTTTCTTTACCAATCTGCTGCAAATGTTCTTGGATGGTCGACCAAGGTTGGTTAAGAGTGTTTGACAGTTCCTCGATTGTCTGACAGGGATTTGCTTACACTTCCGCCCTTAACATGCCATTGTCTAAAGTTGTTCGGTCTTCCTGATCGATACGAGTAGGAAGATCGAAATTACTGGATTTTAATTTATAAAACCATTTTTACGAGCATTTAATGTTTTTGGATAAACATCGCAAATGTTTTTGGTAGCAATCATTGCGTTACTATCCTTGTGAATCTCAAAAAGCATACAATGGCGGATATGTAGCACTTCTGGTATTTGACTGACCATTTCACCATGAATTGAAAAAAAAAAAAAAGATTTTATGATTTACGAATAAACACTCACTTTAACCTTAAAATATCTTTGCCACGACTTTGAAGTACACAATGAGCTGATATCGACAAGCGCAGAATCGATGTATGTTCTTAAGCAAAATAGAGTAGATCATTAAAACTACATTTTGAGTTATATTAATATATGTAAATAAATTAAATAAAATTAATTTCTTTGCAACAGGACGAACTTTTTAATTTTGCATTACAAAAAAAACTTGCCCGTCTCCAAAATTGTTATGTAAATTTGGAAATCAGAGCAAAATATTCCATAATAATTTCCTTTCTAATTAATTTAAGAGATGAAAGTGAGATTTTTCTGATCAGTGTAATTATTGAAAGTTATGTATTGTAATTTGTTTTTCATAAAGGTAAAAACATTTCTCTGCATAACAGGAGTTTAATCAAGGGTTTTTATTTGCCGTCAAAATTTTTAAATGAATATTACAGTATTTGTTATAGTAATGTATGTTAATATATACAGTACTTGTTTAGAAAAAGTGCTTATCCATCATAATATGGCCAGGAGATATATATTAAAGCATTTTTAAAAATGGAAAAGTTTTTATTGCAATTATTGTGCAGTAATAAATACCAATATTGCAGTTTAACCTAATAATGGAAAAATGAACAGTATTTTCCATTTGCTAATTTAAGAATAATAAAATGCATTTAATAAGTAAACATACATAATTAGATGGGTTGTTAAAACTTCAGAAATTAGATTTAATTTTCTATTAGTAACATTCCTTTAAATTTCCCATGAATGTGCAATTGTTTTTTTCAATTAATCTCGGAATTCAAGACAAGAAATCTTTCAATTTGTGTAAAACTTTTCAGCTAACGTTATTTTCAGTGATTATTTTTTTCTATAAAATTGAATTTTATAAATAGAAGTTGCGTTTTTCTAAATAAACTGATCATATTTATATTATAGGTGAAGAAAATCAGGATCACATTTAACCAATCAGCCGATACCAGCAAAATATATATAAAAGTGCAAGTCATAAAGGCCATTTAAAATGCCAGACTAAGTTAAAACAGGGATGAAACCCTCATACTCTGTCTGATGAAGAGTCGAGACGCAATTCTCGCGAAATTTTAATAAACCCAGCAATCCTGGGATTGATTATAGTATTATACAAACAAATATTGCTTAATGTAAGAAGTTTAAAAACTATTAGCCATATTAAAAAATTATGTAAAAAAACCAAAAATGTTAGAAATAGAAAAATCCTTCTTCGTCAACACTATAGCCTATTTCAGGCCAAGACAGTCTCCATGAGCTTCCTCTATCTGACACTGTCCATGGCAATAGATCGCCATCTGTTGACTCCCAGACCCTATAAATCAGTTTCGACGGAATCAACCCATCTGGTGGGAGGCCTTTCTTTTTTCAGGTGTCTTCAGTTGTTGAAAAGGTAACTTTTTAAGTGGTTTTGTGTCATATCTGAAAACGTGTCCCAGCCAACTAATACAACTTGTTTTTTATAACTTTTACAATATCAGGTTCTTTGAATTTTGTTTACATTTCATGGTTATATTATATTCTGTAGACACCGGTTTGCTTAACAGCACTAAGTAATCTTCTTTCAAAAAATTAACAGCCTATTTTTTTTAGATTTATTTAATGACTAGCAATCACTGACAAACAAAATGATTGATCTGGTTAAAGTCTTGTATAAGTTAATGCTTGTTTTTAACATTAATAAGTTTTGATTTGAATTGGTTTCTTAGCTCATAAAAACCTTTATTTGCCATTCAGATCATATTATTTAACTCATGTTTTATGTCATTATTTAACTCATGTTTTACGTCATTATTTAACTCATGTTTTATGTCAGCATCATTATTAATGATAGTTATGAGGTATTTAAATGTTTGAACACACTTAAAGGTAAAGTTATTAAAGGATATTGATCATATCCTCTCTTTGTTGCAACCAAAAATTTTGTTAATTAACCAATATTGTCACCATTTATTGTTATAATAATATTAGTTAATCAAATGGGGACAATATTTGTCACCATTTGATAAATTATTTAAAGGCAAAATATAATTGGCCAATATTTAATTTATAAAAATATTTTATCTGTGCCGCATTCAACAATTACCCCCGAGAGGCGTGGTCCAAAAAAAAAAATAAGTCCGCTTAAGTTGATGATATTTCCATTAATCAGTGTTAGAGCTATAATTTTTAAACCACTGATTACACCTTAACGGGGCTTGATGACCGAGTGACTAGTGCTCTGGGGCAGTGCCACAAGTTTCGGGCTCAAGTCCTGGTGGTGCAATGGATGTCTTTAGTGGTTTAGAATTCAGAATCCGGTCTAATATGTCTGTAGAACGTTGGGTTTGGCTTGGCTTTGTCGCTCTACGGTCGTTTTGTGCACACTTTAATTAGACACCACTAATTAGACCAGGACCTACAGTTTAAGTTGAATTTCGAACCATTAACAAATATCCATGCCAGTAAAACGTTGAGAGTAAGTCTGATAACCGTACCTCTCGAAAAAGAAAACTGTCTTCTCCTGTCACGAAATTTGCCAGTTGGCAGATGGCCTTGGCCCACCATGGGCTGTTGCGCCAATGAAGAAGAAGAAATCTTAATATAATTTACATATTTGGATAATTGAAAAAAAGTAGCATTAATTAAAAAGAAAAAAATTACAACTACTATTCAAATATCATCAAATATTAAAAAAAATAATCTCTTAAATAATACAATGCCACCACTGAAGAATTCCATAACTGCTTCAATACTTCTCATGCAATTGAGTGTCTTGGGCGTGCGAGCAACTAATGTATTTACATTGTAAGCCAGTAAAGGCAATTTATTCAAGTCAAAAATTTAAGAGGAGATACAATTTTTTAATGTGCCAATATTTCTGAGATATCCATTAAATCCTAATCTAAATATGTCACTCTATATAACAATGTCAAGAATGTTATGAAATTAACGGTTCTCAATCCGAATTGCATTGATTTTTGTCTACTTCGTCAGTTCCATGAAAGTAGTTCGAGAAAAAATGGGGATAACCATTAAATATGACAGTAACGATGAGAAATCTCATGTTTTAACAAATGATAAAACATTATAATAAAACATATTTTATAACGATCTCAAGTGATGCTAGTGAATAAGTATTGCTTTTTCAATTCATCCTCAGACATTCTGTCACAGCTAACACGCTATCTTTAAACACCCCACACACGAACACATGCTCAAATTAAAAAAAAAATCACCCCTAAAACCAATTATATGCTTGAATCTGATAACTGGGCGAAGTAATTCCATTTAGCGGGTGCTGCCAATTCCTCATTCCTCCTCGCATTCGATATGCATGGGGCTAAATACAAATCATTAGGGTAATCTGCGTCGCCTCCAACGACCACCCCCATCCCCTTCCCCCCTCAGAGGCGTGGATCTCATGCATAGAAATGAAGCATCCCCATATCGGTTTTGCAATCTAATACGGAGGATTATGTACGCTGGCTTTGCATCTGTGCATGTGAAAAGGTTTGTCCAATGGAACTAATACGAATTAGATCTCTTACCGTCTACTGAATACGTATCTAATTCCATGCTGACTGAGTTATTTTCGACTCAAGTTGAACTTATTATTTCAACTGGAATAAATCATAACTCCGTCGAGCATGATGAAAAAAAAAATTTAAAAATCAGTAGGTCCTGCCTGTAAGTTAACTCCTTACCATATAAAATTATTAATTCTTACCATATGACTTTTCTATAAAATTGAGTTTTATAAATGGAAAATATACTAAATAGCATTTTTATAATATACTAAATAGCATTGAAATAGAAAATATACTAAATAGCATTTTTATAATATACTAAATAGCATTTTTATAATATACTAAATAGCATTGAAATAGAAAATATACTAAATATCATTTTAACATTTTATACGGATCATATTTATGTCAACGTCATCATCATCGTCATCGTCGCAACAGCCCCAGGGTGGGGCAAGGCCGTTTGCCCGCTTGCAGATTTCTAGACAGGAGATGTTTTCTTTTTTCGGGATAGGATTGTGAGCACTACGCCCAACGCTCTGCAGCCATACTATACATTGGCACCTACGGTTTAAAGTGGATTCCAAACCACTACAAACATCCATTGCACCACCGGAACTCAAACCCGAAATCTAAGGCACCAAGCGCCAGTCACTGGGCCACCTGGCTCCATATTTATGTTATAGGCGAAGTAAATAAATAAGGATTATATTTAATCAACCAGCCAACACCAGCAAAATGTATATAAAGGTGCAAATCAACCTGTTATTTTAAATGATATGGTTCTAATCCTGGCTATGGCATGGACGCTTGTGAGTGGTTGGTTCAGAATTCCCTTTAAACTGTGGGTGCCTTTCTAATTAGCCCAAAGTGTGCACAAAATGGCTGCTGAGTGACAAACTAAGTGAAAGTGGGGATCAAACCCTCATACTCTCTGTCTGATGAAAAGTCGCGCCTAAATTCTCTGGAAGTTCTAATAATAAATAATTCTATCCACAATTCTAATAATTATATCCTAGGCATTATTCCAATATATTATTCTAGTTAAAAAGCATTCAATATTTGATTCAATTCAATATTGGATGCTTTTGCCCAATTCAATCAAATTCAAATATTTGATTCTAGCATTATTCATATAAATGTGGCTTAATATAACAAGTTAAAAAGATATTAGACATGTTACAAAATTATGTAACCCCCTCCCCCCAAATGATAGAAATAGAACAGTCCTTACTAACATAAAATAGAACCTAAAAAAGTTAGTACATTTCGATGTGAGAATGCTCGTGCAAGCGACTTTCGATTTCATGTAATGCCCAGAATTAATTATGAAATTCACAGCAACTTCGATGCTTTCATTAAATTCCCTGAAGAAATTAATGCAAGCTTTGGATTACCACAATTTGTCGCATAATACCAGATGAAAAAAAAAATCGAATGCAGTTAAAAGTGGAGAATATTCAATTACATTGGCGGCGAAAAAAGTTTTGTATCACTTCACTTGAATTCCCTGCAATATTTTCAGTACCAGCACTTAATTTCTTTGTTATTTGGCATCATCGCCTTCCGACTTCACAGCAATAAATTCTACACTCAAGAGCCAAAACATTATGATCACCTGTCAATAACCAGTTGGCCCACCTTTGGCGCGCAACACAGCTTCAACCCGCCTTGGCATGGATTAATACCACCACTTAATACCAGTTAAATACCACTTCCACCTGATCACGTGCCTTCCACGTCATCCAGGTGAGTTCATTGCAAAATGTAGGGGTGGTCATAATGTTTTGGCTCTTGAGTGTATATGAGGTGCAGGGCACTGTAGATAACATATTCAGATTTCGAACTACAAGAGAAGTCGAACTGAAAGCAAATGTGTGTATGGATATGAAGATGGAAAACAGCCAGGAGAGGGATATGAAAACTTGGTTGGTTGGAAAATCCGAATGTAGATGGAAAACAGCCAGGCTCATTGAAAATTGTGATGTAAAATTGTGGGTGCAGTGTAGCAGGCCTTTCTTAAAGAACACTTAGTCACATGAATCTGGATACATGTGTGCTGTTCTAGTAGTGGATAACCCCAAGTCAAAGTGCATGGAATTAAAAGTGAATTTGTATTCTTTTTTTTAAATTTCCGATGCTTATCAACTTCCAACAAGTTTTAATGTTTACAATCCTGAGAAATCGAGTATTTCTTCTTATATAAAAATACAGGCTTTAATAAAAACTTCTCAAAAATATTACCGAATTATTTATTTATCGGCATCTTGTTTCTTTTTTCTTCTGGTATTGTTATCTAAAATTCAAGGAAAATCAGTACTTCCCGATTATAAGCGCATCCTTGGTAATGCTTTACTATATAGATATTAAAATCATCATTCATTACATTTCAGATATTTCCTAAAGGATAGTTATAATGCAAGTATTAATATCTAGCATAATATATATACACTCAAGAGCCAAAACATTATGACCCCCCCTACATTTTGCAATGAACTCGCCTGGATGACGTGGACGGCACGTGATAAGGTGGAAGTGGTCTTTAACTGGTATTAAGTGGTGGTATTAATCCATGCCAAGGCGGGTTGAAGCTGTGTTGCGCACCAAAGGTGGGCCAACTCGTTATTGACAGGTGGTCATAATGTTTTGGCTCTTGAGTGTATATATATTCCATTTCTGCGAGGCTTTTAGGGAAATCTGTTCCTTCCTTATGTGACATACAGAAGAAAACGTGAAAAGATCTCATCAAGCAACCCGACTATCGATCGTGTCGACATATTGTCCAGGTGTAAATTTATTATTAAAATAAAATTTTTACATTAAATTTTTTAATACAATTGTATTAATTTGTTAAGGATTTGAATTTGAAATGTATATTTATTTGTAACAAAAAAAATAAAAACAATAAATTATTAGTAGACATTTGTCACTGGAGAATATAATAAAAAATTCTTCGAACAATACGGTCTGGAGTTTCTCCGTTACAAAAGAAGGAGAGGCACAATTCAACAGCTTCACCTGTGGTGTCTTTATGAACCCAATTATCTAATTAATGTTCTTCTCTCCAATTCCTCTTTGTGGATGAAAAGGTGAATCACAATGGTCGTCACCTTAAAAGGCAATAAAAGTCAGAACTAATTAAGGAACTTAACATCGAGTGGAACTTTACAGCATGCCGGCCATTCAAGATCACAGCTGACAATCAATTAGTAAGCCAACCTTAATAGATATCGGTACTTACGTATTAACGCTACCTTGGCTACAGATTTGGCGGTTTCTAAGTGTCGCCAATCTAGCAGCTACAGATTTGGCGGTTTTTAAGTGGCGCCAATCTAACAGCTACAGATTTGGCGGTTTTTAAGTGGCGCCAATCAAACAGCTACAGATTTGCTGATTTTTGACGCCATTTTTTAGTGCTACGAAAATGCGTATTGCGATTTGCCAGAAACAGAACAAGATGCAATTTTATTTTTTCAGGAGCGTAATATTTTACCAAAAAACGAAAATGTCCCAATTCCCATGACATGAAACTTTATTTTGGTAAACGTAAGTTTTGGAAATGCAATTTCAGTCAGTGTGCTTATCGTGTGGGACTTAGAAAAGACAAATGGTTTGAGGGAAGCAGAATTCCATTTTGTACAGCTTTGAGATTCATATACTGCTGGTGCGAGGAGTTGACGTCGAATTTTGAAAGCGTTTTGATTTTAAATGAAGTGTTTTATATATTTTATTATTTGGAACAAAAATTTTAAGTGTAGATTGGGGCCACTTAAAAACCGCCAAATCTGTAGCTGTGGTTGGCGTTCAAAAGATAACTGCGTGCGCGTGCGAACAACAAGATTGCTCTTTATTGGCGCAACTGTAGCCAAGGTAGCGTTAGTACGTAAGTACCTGGATAGCTTTCAATTGCCTCGACAAAAATCCCAAATAATAATTTGAGCCTATGGTAAACGGGAATAGAGAAGAGGGCAGTACACAAGTTTAGCAATTCGAATTTGAAACGGTGAATAATTTTTCTGAAAGACTGCAATCTTGACATACATTGAGTGTAAAAAGTATTCGTACAGTATGACAATTGATTTAAAAGAGATCCGTTCATAAAAATTATAAACATAAATTCCATTTTAATTAATTATAAATATATAATAGAACATATTTTCACTAGTTTCATGTGAAATTGACACAAAAATAATTTTATACATGAATAAATATATACAAAACTGAAACAATCCAACATCTTGTGGTGTAAAAAGTATTCGTACATCAGGCATATATTGGCCAATACAATCATAATATTTCAGCTAATACCTTGTAGGATATCCTTTAGCTCGAATAACTGCCTTGAGTCTCTTTGGCATCGATTCCACCAATTTTGCTGTTATTGAGCTAGATATGGCGTCCCATTCTTGATTAAGAGCTGATTCCAAATCATTTTTATTAGAAATATGTCTGGATCTAATATTTTTATCAAGAACGTCCCCTAATTTCTTTTAATTCGTCCCATAGTCTCTTTACTTTTACGACCCATTACAGAATTTCTAGTTTTTCACTACACTAAAATTTCCTCTGAAGAACCTTTTAAGTAACTTACAACATGACGTCAATTAACTACACCATAATGGCTAAACCAATCACAAAATAACTAAAAAAAATTTGCATTTCTTTTAGTGTACGAATACTTTTTACACCACAAGATGTTGGATTGTTTCAGTTTTGTAAATATTTATTCATGCATAAAATTATTTTTGTGTCAATTTCACATGAAACTAGTGAAAATATGTTCTTTTATATATTTATAATTAATTAAAATGGAATTTATGTTTATAATTTTTATGAACGGATCTCTTTTAAATCAATTGTCGTACTGTACGAATACTTTTTACACTCACTGTAGATCCCAAAAAGGACTTGACATATCCTAGAAGACAGTCAAAATTGTCTTGACATAGGTTCTGAAAATGAATTTCGGATGGTTTTAAGAAAAAAAAAATTCTCCGTTCGCAATTCGTATCGGGTGTAAAATCAAGCTTAAATGCTCAGTAATGCTTAATATCTTTTACATATCGGATATTTATTCCTTCCTCTTATTCGGAAACAATGGAATCTGATCTAATTGTGGAAAAAAAATCAATACAGATTTTTAAAGACCCCGATAAGATCACAAAAAATAAATAATGGAAGAGACCTCCCAGGAGGGTTTTGCAAAATCTTCGGAATAGGTTTTAAAATAAATAGAAATTTAAAATAGATAGAAATCATAAAATATATAATGGATGAAACAAACCAAACTAAAAATAAATCAAGAGAAATTTATAGGCAACAATATCCTTCGCAATGTAGAAATGGATAGCAACGTTCTACTACAGTGTTAAGATAGATCAAATTTCCTCACATTGCGTGATAAAAATTGGGGATAACCAGCAAGATTTTTTTATAAATAATAGATACCAGCCTAATAGACAGCATTATTCCAAAAGGTAAGATTAAAAAAACTAGCTACAGGTGACTAGTTAACAAAGAATCAATATTTTTGTACGTTATAAATGTGAAATTAGAAAATTTTAAATAGGACTATAATTGATGCAGGTTCCACTAGAATCGAAATTCGAATCTCCCCAAATTCACAGAGGTATGTTGATATTAATAATCAATTCACTGATAAAGTTTATAAAATAGGTCAATTTGTGTTGATTGAAAAAAAAAACAATTTCCTCTCATCTTCTTTCCTAATACTTGAAGAAGTATCAATTAAATAGTATTAGAGTAATAGTATAGAAGTATTTAATGTATACTAACATTGTTAATAAAATTAAACATTGCACTCTGACGCGTCTGCACATTGAACTCTGTTGTTAATTTTAAAGTATTGATCGATAATTTTCGTTTTGCTGATAATTTGAGTGATAAAAAATAAAAAGTTAACAATAAATAAAACAGTTTTCTACCATTATTTTTGAAATTCATTACGTCATATAAAGGCTTATTACGTTAAATAAAGGCTTAAAAGTTGAAAAGGCTTATTTAAATAGGTTAATTAAAGTCATTAAAGAGGGCGAACAATCGCAGCTTTTTCAAACTATTAGAAAAAAAAGGTGTTTTTATCCGAAGAAGAAACTCTTGCTCTTTCCGCTTGTTTACTTTATATTAGCTGGGGTGACAAGAAATATTTATTCAGTGTAAACCAGTTTTGTGCTCAGCAAAAAGTTGATTATCGACGTATTGTCAATACTGTCAATGGTTTCCTCCTCACCTGTAGCGGCAGAAGATAGATCACTTTCCATTCCGC
>BPLQ01001822.1:1376078-1743578 GCA_021605075.1 Caerostris darwini | reverse complement strand
TGATCAAACTGACAACTTACATTTAATATAAAAACTATAAATATATTTCAGTTATACAAATATATAGGAAAATACACTTATATTATAAATCACACAGACATTGAATTGAGATGCATAAAATGTTGAAACAAAAAACTTCTTGGTAGTAAATCCATGCAGAACGTGAGTTGTTGAATTAGTCAGAATGTTAAATAAGGGTGTCATATAAGGGCAATAGAAGTATCATTTGATCTGCTTAATATGCTATATTTTATCACTGATATAGAAATTATAAGGAACTTTATAGAAACCAATTAGTTAAGAAAGGAAGAACTTAAACGTTTTTTTATTGGAGATGGAATTTCTTTTTGGAAACGGAAGCAAGAAAATTTCACAATGTGTAACCACAATTTTTCAGAAATCTTGGGAACACAATCACCCTTGTGAAAAACAACAAACTAAGTTATATTTAGATTGTATAAGATTTTATTTTACTTAAATTTAGGATTGACTTGAAAATACTTTAAAATGGATAAGGGAAAAAAATATGTAAAGCACATTTATGATTTTAATCAGCACATACTGAAAGTATTGCATTTATAATTAACACAGATAAATGTAAAGAAAACAATAATAATTACACAAAAGTAAAAGTTAAAATACATTTTATTGGATTTTACAAAATATAACATGTATAATGACAGACTGGTTTTATATTGTTGATGTACAAAAGAAAAAATGAAATATCACAATTTTCAAATTCTAAAAGCAATGGAGATTTTGAATATAAATACTTATACATATTCAGTTAATAATTTAAAATTGGTGGGGTGAAAGAAATGGGTAAAAAAGATCAAAAGTCAGCAATTAAAGAAAAACGATTTTCATCTTTAGAGGACATGACTCCAGCTTTTTGATATTCACCTACTTTCTTTTCAAAAAAATTTGTTTTTCCCTCCAGGCTTATGTGTTCCATAAAGTCAAAGGGATTCTCCACATTATAAATCTAAAAATTAAATGCATACATATGCATGAGCAACATGGAAATTTCAATACTATAAAAATATATTTCTTAACTATTTCAATTTATTTAAGCACATAGTGACAGATAGTAAATACATAATTAAGTAATAGTAAAGCATTGACATAGTTCTATAAAATGTTCAGAATTTTCTTGAATTGTGGAAAAATTTATTAAATGTAACATTATGTAGTGTAGTCCGACAATCAAACATTTGGAAAATTGGCAAGTCAGATGGATTCAAAAAAGAGGGGTCAGGAAGTCACGGGGAGGAAATGTTATTTAGGATGAATTTTAATAGCAATATAAAGAATTTTAATATTTAAAATTTTAGATCACATAATATTAAAAGAAAACTAAATTTTAAAAATTCCACATAGACTAATATTTTTCTTTCAAAACAGCTTTCCCCCACGTATATCTGACTAGCACCCTTAACAAGTCATTGATTTATCTGTTTCCGCCATTAAACACCATTCCCGGTAATCTGTGGTCAGAATATACAAACTTCTTTTTTTACAAGATTTTGATTAAACATGAATGAGAAAAAAAATTTTTACATGACTTATTTTGATTTAACTTGATCAACCCAAATGATAAGAAAGAAATTTTGCTTTACGTTTATTTTTATAACTATGATATTGGAGGCAAGGAATGTAATGCGATTTCCATTTGTGAGAATTCCCTGAATATTATAACATCAATAAGAAATTCTGTCTGCTTTCTCAGCATTTTGAATTTGAAAATTTCTTATTTGATGTTTATAAATCTTTGTTTTATTAATTATAACTGAAATATTTTTCGTTAGGCCTTACATAACGTCACATAATTCACCTATAACAAAAGTGATATTTTTTGGACATTAAAATTCATATTTTAGATTGTCTTGCAACTGGACAAACTGCGACATCTGTAGGAAAACATTTTGGACAAGGGTCATGAATTTAAAGTTCTTTTGATTATAGACAATACACCCAACCATACCATCTTAAAACATCTAAATGTGCAATTTTGTTTTGTGCAGCTTAATATTACATCTTTGATACAATCATTAGATCAAAGTATAATTGAGACATTTGAAACATATTACATAAAATGAACATTTCAATTAAGGATAGTATCAATCCAGTTGAATTAGTGCTAGTTTAATTACAACCATCAATTTTGAATACATGTTGGAAAGCTATTTGGCCAAAATGTATTAAAAAAGATCTCATTCTCCCTAATATGACAGAATTTTGTGTTCATGAATTAGTAACATGACTTTTTTTTTCTTTCTTCTTTTCAAATGACAATTTACTTTGTATTATCCATTTGCAATCTTTATGAAATAAAATGCTTAATATCCCAATATGAAAACTCATGGTTTATTGTATTATTTTTTGCTGATTTCTTCAGATTGGAAGCAATCTTTTATTTTAACCATAGATGAAATATAATTTTTTACATGGATTCTTTGGGAACTTTTCTATAGTGTAAAAACAAAATTAGGTGTACTTGGATATTACCACATGCCAATGGTTAATTGCTACCACAGTTTCATGCCATTGGTGAATGTCAATTAAGTTTTGTTTTAGGCAGAAATTGTTTAGCAGAAAATATTCAATATGTAAAAAAGTTCAAATATTATTTAGATGGAAAATATTAATAAGAGCAACCAATCATTGATATTAACAAGCGCTGAGATTATTATGAGAGATCAATGGCTGGCATAATGTTAATATGCAAGAACCAATTATGTTACAAGGACTGGACACAAGTTTTTATATTAAACTTTTAATTGTTGAAGCAGAAGATCTCTGAAGAGTAAATAGAGAATAATATATGTAACTCCAATTCTTAAGCATATAAAAATGTGTTTTAATATGTTATAAAAGTATGCCTAAATGTATTTTAAAAATGGCATTAAAATTAGCATTTCTATACAGCTTTAACTTAAAAATTTCATGCATACAAAAACTATTTCAAATTCATATGAAGCAAATACAAATTGTTATTTTTTACTAAAAATTATCCTGTTATTATGTTTATGAAAAAATGAAAGTCAAAATAAAATTGCCATATATTTTAAACTATAAATATTCAACCAAATAAACTATTATATCCAATCCTTATTATTATTTATAGATTAATAAAAATATCTAATAATAAAACAAACCTTTTCAATTCCTAATTCACTTAGCAATCGATCTGCAACAAATTCAATGTATTGTTTCATAAGTGTTCCATTCATTCCTATCAGAGCCACGGGGAGTGCTTCTGTTAAGAATTCTTGTTCAATTGCAACGGCATCAGTAATAATCTGTACAACTCTTTTCTCTGATGGCTTATTTTTTATATGACTGAACATAAGGCAAGCAAAATCACAATGCAGACCCTAAAATTTTTTTCAATATTTAGTATTGCATCACATATTATCAAAAATTACACGTTGTAAATAAAATAAAGGATTTCCTTACTTCGTCTCTGCTGATCAGCTCATTGCTGAATGTCAGACCTGGCATCAAACCCCTTTTCTTAAGCCAGAAAATGGATGCAAAGGATCCAGAGAAAAATATTCCTTCCACTGCTGCAAATGCAACAACTCTTTCACCAAAGGAAGCATTTGCTGAATTGATCCAGTTAAGAGCCCAATCAGCCTTCTTCTTTACACAAGGAAGAGTTTCAATGGCATTAAATAACTTTTCTCTAAAAATAAAAGTACAGTACATGAATTATGCATCATATGACAAAGTCAACATACATAAAATGTGATGTTTCATTGATAATTTAAAGTATTTTAGAACAAAATGACAATCATTCAGATTAATTTCCAATATGACAATAAAATTGGTATATGTAATATTCTTTGAATAAATGAAGTTAGTAAAACCTAAACAAGATTGGCAATCTTCTGCAAGCAGCTTTAACAGACACTAACAAGAAAATTTTTCAGCTTGTTAAAAATATCTTTAGGAATAAAATGAGAATAAAGACAAAATTATTTTTCCCATATTAAAAAATTCTTAAATTAAAAATCTGTAATCAACGATAACAAGCATAATTAAAACAGGATTTTTCCCATAGAAGAAAAATTTATTTTCTTTTTTTACTTTCAAAAAGTAGTCTAATAACACATGTATATTTAAAATGATTATATCATTAACAATTTAAAACTTTGACAAATATTTTATATAATGCTTAAATATGGTTTCTCACAGCAAATGATCAATAGTGCAGAATTCAAGTTTTGATGTCTTAAAATACTTTCAGAGCAGTTGGGAACCACTTCTTAGATTTAAGTGAAAATTTTTTAATATATTATTTTTTAGATACTCTGAGCCTGATGCCTAAATCACAATCCAATTTAAACCAATACAGTGTAAGAACTTATAAATGAGAGAGGGGCATTCATAAATATTAGATATCAACAAATTTTACAAATCAAAAGCTTATATAAGTCAAAAGGATAATTGAGATAATATTTATACTAGACTAAAATGCATGTAGTATACATGAAATGTAAATACATGTACACGTCCAATCATGCCCCACCACAATAAATAATGTGCCAGTATTTAGCAATATCTTAAGAAGCCAATTATTTAACCTTTAGAGTTGCCCTTTTACCTTTCATCTTTGTCTTTAATATAGGTATCTATCAGAAGACTGTACATTTCAGAATGGACATTTTCAATAGCTATTTGGAACCCATAAAAGCATCTTGCTTCCGTGACTTGTACTTCTTGGCTAAACCTTTCAACCTGAAATTAAAAAATTATTGATTAATATTAATAAATTAGATATATTGCAATACAATATAGACAATTTTAAAATACAATATATTCTAATAATCAGCATAAAATATTTGTTTAATTTTGAAAGAAAAGTCTCAAATATAATATTAAGCTGCACTATTTTAATTTGATGTAGTCAAGAAAAAGAAAATCGTAAGATCAATTAATATTAAAATGCAATATTTAATATCAATACATAATGTTAGATTATATATCAGAACTAATACAACACCCAAGCACTTATTGGTCTTATCAATAATTTCCAAACATCCTTAGGATGATATTAAAGTTTGATAATACTCATGCTTTTAAAATTACAATAAATATGAAAATTATCTAATGCTTTCCTTTTATACTCGTGTAAATACAGATCAATTAATAATTTTTAAAATTTATCTGATTAACTTGGATCACAATGTCACTGTGATAAAAGTACTTTTTGCAAAATTTTACAACGATAAACATTTTGTTTTGAAACTACTATAAAAAAAAAAGTAAATACTTTTTAAAAAGCCTATCTTAAAATAAAAGAATTCACATTCAATTTTAATTTTTTGTATAATTGTATGATGCTCCAAATAGTTTTGTATAAAATCTTTTGGCAATATCAGTGTCTTAATTACATCATTTAAACAAACAATTAATTAGATTTAAAAATAGATTTAAAGATAACAAAAATAAAATTTAAATTAAAGACAAAATTAATTTTTTTTCTTGAAGCGAACTAAAAAAATGGGGAATTTACCAAGTTTTCATTCACAATTCCATCACTTGCTGCAAAAAATGCTAGTATATGAGAAATGAAATGCTTTTCTTCGGAATTTAACTTTTCCCAGTCTCCTTGATCGTTAGATAAGTCAACTTCTTCAGCAGTCCAAAATGAAGCCTCAGCTTTTTTGTACATTTTCCAGATGTCTTGATACACAATAGGAAATATAACAAACCTTCGAGGGTTTTCACGCAATAGAGGTTCATCACTTGTCTTTAGGATGGATTTTGCAAGCTTCTTTTTTTCAGATTTAACAGCAATGATTTCATTCTAAAATATTAATTTTTTATTGTAAATATATGCAAGTTTAATAAATATTAATGTTTTATACTCTTACTTCCAGGACAGAAAGTTGCTGAAATTTTAAGTATTTTCAATTACGAATCTTAACAAAATTTTCATACAAATTTTAATTAAAATCTTTCCTAAAAAGTGAAATTATCAAATCATCATAAAGACTTAAAATTAAACTTAAAAAATATCCTTAATGTTTATTACTAAAAAATAAAATTGTTTTATACGTTGTTTCATTTAACTTACACATCAATGAGTTAATATTATAACATAAAAATTTGGTTTATATTTCATGAAAGGAAAAATAAGATAAATTAGAAATTGATATAAAAAAGCAAATATAAAATATTTTTAAAAAAATGAAAGAATTTTTTGAGAAGTAAAAAAATGTTTTTAAAAGAAACATCAGTTTAGAAACAAGCATGTAAAAATATGGATTGGGTAATTGATTTAATTTTCTCGTGTTTCCAAAACTTATGCACAGTAGAAGAAAAATAATATTTACCTGAGTAGACAACAGTGCATTTTTCTTGAATTTTCTTCCTACTAGCAATACTCTTCTCAACATATTTAAGAAGTTTTCCAATCCAAAATATTTCAATATTTCGCTAAGCATTAGTAAATGCTTTAACAAATACTAAGCACTCATTAAGAAATATTTATATTTTATATAAAACCTTCTCTTTTGTTTGAAAATTGTGTATATTATTTCTGCTGCACCAAATTAACCTTAAGAAATTAAAAATTCAAATTATGAGTATTTTGAAGAGATTTAATATTTTAAATCGTCAATTAAAAATCAGATCAATATTTTCCTTTCTCCTAATTTTATACACATGTATGCAACAATGGTTGTTTGAACACATCATTTAAAATATAAATAAATTAAACTTATCATAAAAAAAAATACAATCACATAAATGCCTCTTTCGTTCAACTTTTTCCTTCAGTAAATAAATATTTGGCATAAAACAGAAAAAAAAGCTTTTCCCAGTTGTAATTCTTTCACTCTGAATCAAGAACGCGAAAAAATTATGTAATACTAGGTTGTTACTCAATGTCAAAGAAGAAAATTTTATTATAAAAATAAATAAACGTAATTAGTACGAAACATATATTTAAATATTCAAACAATTGTAAATTTTTTCAAACGTATGTAATAGTTGTCAAAACAATTCAAAATACCGCTAATGATGCAATCTGAAGAATTAAAGCATGAAACCGCTGTTATATAACTCAATTTGAAATGAAAACGCAACAATTCCTTAAACACAAAAATACAATAAATAGAAATATAAAGTAGTACTGAAGATGGTATTTAAATGCACTTATTTTTTGAACGAAAGCTTTGCAATGCTTAACATTCAATTAGCAATTTAATAATTCTGCGCGCATATTACGTCATAAAAAAACATTAAAAAAAGGGATGCTATAAATATATAAATACTATTGGTTGAAATCTGAGCGGAAAATATTAATTAAATATTGAATGTTTTATAAATCTGAAAAGTTAGCGTATAAAATGCAATAACGTTTATATTAAAAATTTTTGTGCACGATATTTGCTCAACACATGCTATGAAGATATTGTTTACGTTTCGGAAGCAGCGATTAACTGAAAGAATCGATAGTTCGGAAAACGCTATTAAAATGAAACGCTTTTGGGAAAAACTTTTACTTAATGCAAATTAATTAATAGTAATAATTAAAATATGATGTAAATGAAAATAAAAACGACAAACAAATGGCAAACTCTATAAAACGAAAGAATAACGAACGCGTAAAATATCGATGGCACTTAACATGTAGGGATGATTTTTAACTTTCGAAGGATGTTATTTTAATTAAAACGACAGAAAATCTTTTTATTTTTTTATTTTTTATTTTATAGCATGAAATTCCAATTTAACATTGGAAAATAAAACGATAATCTTGCCAATATTCAATATGCTATTTTTGCTGCATACATTGAAGATTTAAACTCCAAGTTAAATGATTATTTCAGTGTAGAGAGAGAAGGAATTTAATTCAATTTTCTTCGATCGTGTTTAATTAAATATATTTCAATAAAATTTAATAAAAAGAACTCAAATTTCAATGTAAAAAAATCTCTTACCATTTAATTAATGAATAAAATAAATATCTTTTAGCAAAAAAAGTAAATTATAAAATAAATTATTATTATTTATAACTCCATAAATTTAATTGCAATATTTAATAAATCAAATAAAATATATATTTCTGTTTCTTTTATTTTTAACTAAATAATGAAACTATTTATATGCCTATATAAAAGGATTTTATCATTTTATTACATAATTGTCAAAAATAGATTATCGAAATTGTGGCCAACTTAAAATCTTTTAATATATATTTTTTATGCCGCTTGATTTTGTCTGAAATCCTGTAATAAACTCATAATACAATTAATAAATAGCAGTTAAATTCTGTAGATACTCTATCTTTCCCTTTGCTTTAAAAATTTAATATTTTCAAATAAATTTAGAAAAAATGCACTTGTGTTTTTTTTTTTTTTTTTTTTTTTTTTATTTCAATTAACAGTTAATTCTGAAATAAGAATTTTTAATTGTTCTTTTAATGCTTATAAAACTAAAATATAAAACAAACAATGCTTCATATGCCATAAGATAAAATCTTTTAGTATATAAAGGTTTTTATTATTTATATTTATTTTTTTATTATTTTTTAGATTGAAATTTTAGTTCATTTAAAAATAAACAATAATTTTATTTCCAAATGTATTAAAGAAAAGATACTTAAAAAAAATCATACTTTTAATTTTTACAAATATGAAAACAAAAAAAAATTATACCTAAAAAAATGCTGTTGATGTATTTTATTGATTGATATTTATGTATTTTCACATAAAAGCTTTTCTCAAAAACTGCCTCTGATTTATTGTAAATTTTGGATAAGAATAACAATTAAAATTGAAAAAAGATAAAATTAAATATTAGTTTATTGTAAGATTGCTTCTAAACATATATAAATTAAATGATAGTAAGATTATTTACATAATATACCAAGAAAATGTAAAAATAAAACAAAAAATTAATCTTTGAAATACTATCAATTGTGAAAAATTATTAAAAATGTTAGTAAAATTAAAAATACCTTTTTTCCACAAAAATGGGAGAAAAACATTTTTTATTATCTAAAAAACTTTTAATAATTTTATTTCAAATACATATCCTTTATATGTAAAATAAATATAAATATATTTTTAAATATATCTATTTCAGGACCTCTAATAGATAGCAGATATTCTAATAAAAATTTAAGATTATTAAAATTGGGGTTCTCCCACTTTGAATGACTCATATGATAGTTATGTAAAGTGCATCTGTTATCTTATACAAATATTGCTAGATCAAATCCATTGATAAAATATAAAAATATTGAATGATTAAGCATATAATTAACATGCGATTGACACAATATTTCGAAAATGCCAAATGCTTGAAAAATAAATTAAAGCAATTTTTTTTTTGTTAAGTATTTAAAACAGGGGGATTTCAGATAAAGTGTTTTAAGTAAATATATTAAGTTTTTATTTATTCATTACCCTCTCCAAATTATTTATAAACAATATTTAAAAAAAAAAAAAAAGTTGTTTGTGAACAGCATAAATTATTTCTCTAGTTCAAATTTATTTTTAAAAAAAAAAAATGCTTTTAAAAATTAGTTGGAAATTATTATTAGTCTCATAATTCTGAATTTTAGATTCTTTAACTTAATAGGGCAAAAATGATATTCATTTCAAATAGTTTTGGAAACCAATTACAATTTTATATGATTTACAATTATTTTATAAAATATTTAATAGTTTTGTTATAATTAGGTAAAATATTATTTGTACATTTAAAATTCATTAATTTATTCGGTAAAATGAAATAAAAATAAGCGATGTTAAACGAAACCTAGCAAATAACAAAAGATAATTTAACAAAGAACTTTAATTAATACTATCCAACATCTAAAAAAGTTTAAATTTAAGCAAAAAAAAATGCATATTACCTTATTTTCTTTGTCAGTTTCATTTTTTAAGTTGAGAGATTTTTCATGGAGAATAGTAACAGACATTTTTCTTACAAGAGAATAAATATGTTTAAAAGAGCAGAGCGATACAAATTCGTACCAACTTGTTCAGATGCCGTTATACGACTGAAAGCCCGCGTAACTAACAAAAACCTGGTATATTTTCCCGCGAAATTTCTGTCCAATGGCAAGCATAATAACGTATTTTTGATTTGTTGCCATGTTAAAAAATTTATTTATTTTGTAACGAACTTAACGAACTTCTTACGTCATTTAATTCAGCGGTCACCAAAGACCTCACGATTTATAATTTTAAATCCCACTAACCATTAATATAAATATTTTAAAAAGATATAAGCAAAATAATGATCGGAGAACTTACATTTTATTAATATGAAATGTATTTATTTAATACAGCAAAACTTAAAAAAATAAAAATAATTAAATGCTTACTAATTTTTAAAAAAATTTAAATATTTATTTACTTATAAAAAAAATTATAAATGCTTATTTACTAATAACAAATAAATGTCTTATTTAATGTTTATTTATAATAAAACTAATAAAGGCTGTTTAATTGTAATATATAAATCCATTTATTAGTTTTATTATAAATAAACAGACTTTAATGGATTTTGTTATTATTAAATAAATATATAATGGACTGATCTACAAAATGATCAAACTTCAATTTCCAACTTGGATCACACTTATCATTACAAATTATCTTAAAAATAGAACCTTTCAAGTTCGACTTCATAATGAATTCTCCAAAATCGGTCGTATTTGTGCTGGTACACCTCAAGGAAGCGTGCTAAGTCCTATTCTCTACATTATCTTTACCTGCGACTTTCCTCAGTGCACTAAAATCTGTACAAATTATTCAAAACAAACTTCTTCGTATTATCACTGGTGCACCCTGGTTTGTCCGCAACTCTACAATTCATCAAGATTTAAAAATTGATTCTATTGACAACTATATTACTAAACTTTCTAGAAATTTCTTCAATACCATTGCTACTCACGAAAACCCTCTCATCAAGGCACAAACTATATTTACGCAATTGAATGGAAAATACAAGTATCCTTTCTCTACTTCTAAATGGAATCGAAGCCTCAAACCACCATAATTTCCTGCTCACTTATCGCTTTTTAGATATTTGACTTCAACGCATATTCACTGATCATAAATTTCTTGTTATGTTTCCATCACCGATGATTTACATTTTCCTTACATTCTTTTTTTTTTTTCTCTCAAATCATACGATTACTATTATCTATTTATCTTGACTTTTCTTTCCTACTGCCTTCACATACCATTGAGTAGATGAACGCTTCGCGTTCAGGCACTCGACATCTTTATTCAACAATGATGAAATAAATATATATATATATATATTTGTTTAATTATTTAAAAATAATTAAAGTTTATTCGAATATTACTTATTTTTAATATGATTTTAATTTTTGGTTACAATGCTATTGTAACATGAAGACCAATGTCAAGTCTTAATTATTGTTTATTCTCACAAATATACCGTTGAAAATTGAAACAAAATTTCCATTACATTTTCTACAACATTGGGTATTCCCTTTTTATGGAGTACAAAAACTCAGACCATTAGGCCTGTCATTAGATGATGCCGTCTTTTTCATCTATATTGCTATCTTCAATATTTGCAACAAATGGATCTGTTATCACCACAGGTTACCTGTCTGGTATCCCGATTCTACGGAGCCCGGGTACGGAACAAAATCGGAACTTGGAATAAAATGTGCATAAGGAGTTTTATAACAAATTTCTTACTCCAAAATAATAATTTAGTGAATTGAATCGCACAAATTAATATAGTAAGGAGTACGTGAAAATGATAAACAATTAAATTATTTTGATAAAATTAACATTTTAATTACACAAAAATATTCAGTAAATTAAATTAAAAAATAATTACTTCTCATATAATTTGGTATGTGACTTATTATGTATTATGTATATATGTACTTCATAGAATAGGATCATAATCAGTGACGTAACAATAGGGTGGCAAGACGAATAAATTGCCACGGGCCCCGGTCTGAGCAGAGGGAGGTTATGAGTACAGGAAAAGCCTGACATTTATTATTACAAAATAAAATAGAATTTATTAATTCAGCATTGAATAATCTTAAATTACTAAAGTGAAAAATTAAAAACAATAATGTGCATCCAGATTTTGAACGTATTCATTTCTAAAAAAAATATATCGCCTCTTGTTGTAATAAGAGACTTGATAACCGAGTGACTGGTGCTCAATGACACAGGGTTCTAGTCCCGGCTGTGCCATGTATATTTGCAGTGGTTCGGAATCCACTTTAACCGTAGATTCCCGTCTAATATGACTGTTGAGCATTGGGCATAAGGCTGACAACCCTACCCCGTAAAAATAAAAACATCTCCTGTCTCGAAATCTGCCAGTCGACAGACGGCTTTGGCTCACCATGGAGCTGTTGAGCCAATGAAGAAGTAGTAGTAATAAGAGAAATAGGGACTTCCCCGATTTCTGGTTTGTGAATATGTACTTACAAAATTAAAAGTGGGAGTCCCCCTTTGGCAATTCAGAGATTAACAGAAAGCGAGGAAGTCCCTTGTTTCGAGGATTCGCCATACGTCACTATTATCTTACTTTTTGTTTCAACGAATCCGCGATGAATCGTTAAATTAATTAGTTGAATGTGGAAATTAGATAATAAAATGTCTAATAATAGAAAGTATATTGGTGTGTGTGAAAAACAAAAAAGGAAGATGGAGTTTGAAGAGAAAAAAAATAAGAAATTACCTAAAATAAGTCAATACTTTAAGAGTGAGGAAGAAACAAACGAACAGTACTGTGAAAATAAAGAACTAAAAATGATAGTATTGTAATCCCCGACAATGATCCAGAGCCACCTCAGCCCTGTTCTAGCTATACTTATAATCAAAACCAAAATGAAGTAACTGAAATTGACTTGGAAACAATTACAACTTCGTTAGACATTACTCACTTCAAAGTATGCTCAAATGAAACGGCTTCTTGGAAAAATATTATTAATTAAAATGAGTCTAAGATAGGAAATTGATGCTGATGTTCGGGACTTGATAATTAAATTAAGAAAAAAATTTTTTTAAATCTTACTCCGAAATTGCACAAATTATCGGGAAAAATCTTTCGGCTTTCGACTTTTTTGTGAAGCTAACTGAGCGATAAGTCGACAAATGTGGCAACCTGGACTTGTAGTGTGTGCAATTTTCTTGGCTCACTTTGGAGAAAAGATTTTTTAACACCAAATCCTAGCGGCTCTATTCTGCGATTTTGTCAACCTTTTTACTATCTAAACCATTATAAGAAAGTACGAAACAATTGGACATTTTTTAATAAATCTCGTATTGGATGGCTAATAATTACGAATTATGCAATTTCCGAGCACTGATGAGCAAAGTGGGGTCAAATCCGAATTGTTAACTCATCAATTAACGAAATATGTGGCGTCGATAATTAGTAAGAATGTTAATGTACGAACTGTTTTAGAAATCTTCCAATCTGAAGAGTACGGCGTAGAAAAGAACTCATATCATGAGCAAATCAAAGAAATTGGCTGAACTTCGCCAAGGAATGCATTGATACAAAGTTTCCGTTTTGAAAAACTGTTCTATTCTATCAATGAGAATAAATATGTTTTAAGAAGTATTGGATGTGATAAAATATGGTGGCATACAATCAAAGAATAATAACGCGCAAATCCGTTCCAGCAATGAAGTATGGTGGATTTGGAGTCATGGTTTGAAAGTGTTGGGAAATTAACTTTCGTCAAATATATGATAAATTATTTCAAATACTTTAAGATAATATGCAAGCACTGTTGACAATTCACAGTGTGGAAGCCAATAGATTTTTCCATACGACAATGATCCAAAACACACAGAGAAAATTGTGAAGTAATGACTCCTTTAAAAGTACCTACACATCTACATACCCCTCCTCAGTTGTAAATTTGAATCCTTTCCATTACATGTGGGATAAAGCTTACCAGAATACTTAGAAAATATAGAGGTCCAAGATAAGGACTAGTTAAAAAATACATTGTTGCAAGAGTTGTCTGAAATTACATCATATACCACATATAGTAAAATCTTGTTGCTTCAATGTCTAGCAGATTTCAAGTCATTATTTATTCACATGGCCAAGTTGCATAATAGTGAATTATTTCAATTCCATAAGTTATATTCAAGGAAAATAAAAAATTAATATATTATATTATGTGATTTCCAGTAAACTATTTTTTTTTTTTTTTTTCTTATCAGTTTGAAGCATTTTTCTTTTTCACATAAATATCAATGAATGCAATTTGTTTTCCAGTATAAAAATATTGCAGCTTTTCAGTTTTTAAAATTCATAAAAAAAATCCCATCTTTGATGTTGACTTTTGTGACTGACTCATAAATGAGACATGAGGTTCACCAATATAAAAAAAATTATGTTTGCAATCAATACAGATACTATATCAACATTGTTAGCAACATCTATGTTGTTATTGTTAAAAGATATAATGCAATAAAATTAAAAACAATTTATTATTCTACATGCAACTATCTGATAACTACAGTTTTAGAAAACAAATTAATGGCATTAAGTGAGAAATAAAGTTTTTTCTTAAAAAATTAACTAGATAATAAAATTACAAATAATATAATTTCATAAAATTACAAATAACTTAGGTTATACTCAGGATGTTATAACAAGATACCTACAGAAAAATTCAATAATTTTAAATGCAAATGGATGAAATAACAATTTTTAGAATAGCATTCATTTTATATATTATTAAAAAAATATCAAATATAAATGCAATTATAGCATTCATTTTAGAAATTATAAATAAAAAAATATCAAATATAAATGTAGGAAATCTTCTGACTAGCACATAAAAAACATATAAATATTTACAAGATATTTAATGTCTCATTTCATGTTGAAATGAAAGATATTAATTTATTTAAACATAAAATGAATTTTATCTGCTAATTTTAATCATATGAAATATACAATCTCATACTAACAAAAAATATATTCATCATAAAAATGGGACAATACATTTAAGTATATATTTTTCAAAATACAAATTTTCAACAATTATATCACATTTTAATATGTTAGAGCACATTCAGAATAAATTATTTACAGCTGAGTAACAAATCCATACAAATAACTTGGTTGAACTTATTTAATTTTAAAAATATTACATTTACATAAAACATGATATTCGAAATACTGGCAAGCTAGAGAACTCTTAAGGCAATGACTTTGATCAACTTTATTGAACTCTTTTGCATACATTTTCTTTTTTTATTCTGTAATTTTCCCTTTTTTGTAATGCCTTGCCATTTGAAATAAAAAAACATTAAACATAACTTTATAAGTAGGAGAGAAAGTAGCACATTAGACACAAATTAAGGACAAATATTATATAATACTCATAATATATATATATATATATTTTAAATTTGAAAAAGAATTTGAAGAGATGATTTTAAAAGGACATATATACAAAGAAATAAAAACAATCCAGCCCTAGTTATGGAAAATGACATATTTGATATTGAATAGTGGTATAAAACTATTATGAAACAACCTAATGCTAACTATCAGATATATCAACACTGCCATTTAATATATTTTGCATTCTGAATTTAATATTTGCAAACAATTAGGCAGAAAAAATAAAACTAAAACAGCTTAGACATTCTTAAAAGTAATTAATATGACAAATGAATTTTGTTCAATTAATTTGATAATTTAATAAAATATCTTAGATAAATAATTTATACATATAATAGCAATAGAGTTAGTTAATGCTTGAAATATCTTACATGTAGCATTCTTTCTATCACCCTTAAACAGAAAATACAGAGGCCAAAATAAAGTATACTAATGCAATCTCATAAGTATTTGGTTTGACTTGTTGATTTTATTCAATTAATTCATTAACTTAACAAAATTAAAAAAGACAAATAAATTGCAAATGTAAAAGCAATAATAGCGATGTTCTTACTACAGAATCGAAGAAATTATATTTTAAAGTAATATCTAACTTCTAACTATCATCTAGTTATTTATAACACAACCACACAAAATTAAAAAGTATATTCTTGATTACTTCAGTTTGACTTAATTTGACACAACAAAAGATAATATTCTCCTTCTTAATAAATAGTTAAGTAACAGTAATATTTAAAACAATTTGGGCAAAAAGAAGTTTTACATATAAATAGTAGTTAAAAAAAAACTGGCTCAGTCAGACATCATATTACCAAGTAAATAATTTAAATACAAGGTAGATACATTCTGCCAGTGTTTGATATTTTGTTTTTAATAAATGCAAAATGTTATATTGCATTCTTATATGCATTTTGATAAATACAATTATCTATATGTGGCAACAAAAAAAAAACACAAAAAGTTAATTCTTAATAAATATTTAAAATGTAAAAATATATATAGCATTAATTAAAATTAACCACAATTGTAAGAGAAGTAAATCTATAATATTATTAAGCACATTATTACACAATGTGAATAATTAAACTGAATTTAGAATTCATTAATAAAAAAAAATCGATTAGAATTTAAAATGACCACCACTTTAGAAAGTTTTGAAAAAATTCATTCATCAATTCTTAAAAATTTCAGCAAGAACAAATATCATATTTATAAGCATTATTTTTATCTAAATCATTTATATCTATGTCTTGCATACCTATAAAACAAAATGAATTAATAAATATTAAAATGCATTTCATTTGGATACTTCATGTACTATTAAGAAATATACAATTTCACATACACTTGTGAAATTTACAATGGATTTGTTAATGGATGTTCAATTGCAATTCTTTCCTGAAACTTGCAGCACTCTTTACAATTCCTAAATTTTTTCCACAATATGAGTTAAACAATGCTTATGATATTTAGATTTATTAAGAAAACTTAGTTTACATGCATCACAAGTATAAGGCCTTTTTTCAGAATGAATTTCTAAATGTTTGTTAAGACTTGATCTTCTATTAAAATTTTGGTTACATATTTCACAGATAAAAGGTCTTTCCCTGGTATGAGTCATGATATGTTTATGAAGACAGGAACTGTCATGAAAACCTCTATCACAAACCTCACAGATATATGGTTTTACTTCACTATGAATTAGGCAATGTTTGCGAAGATTAGACTGATTACAAAAAAATTTACTACACACATCACACTTAAAAGGCTTTTTCTCAGAATGAGTAAGCATATGTACTGTAAGAGATGATCTCTGAGTAAAACTTTTATCACACAAGTAACAATCATAAGGTTTTATACCAGAATGAATTCGATAATGAGCTTTTAAATTAAATTTTTTCTTAAATCCTTTGTTACATATATCACATACATAACATTTTGCCTTTGGATGAATTAAATAATGGGTTTTAAGAGTTGACTCATAAGAAAAGCCTTTATTACATATTTCACATGTAAAATGCTTTCCATTAACATGTATTAAAAGATGTTCATCTCGATGCTCTTCTTTTTTAAAAGATTTTTTACATAAGTCATAATAAGTAAGAGATTTTGGTTTTTTAAGTGTTCTAGTCTTTTGCGGATGATCAGATTTTATACTGACACTTTGGAAACACGATTCACAAATAAGAGATTTTAATTCTATGCTATTCACTTGAGGTAAATTTAGTTCTAGGGCTTCGGATCCTTGAATTACATCTTCTCTCTCAGAAATAGCTGCACTTGCATCGGATGTTTTGTAAAGAAGGGGCGTGAAACATTTAACAGACTCTACATTTTTTGCGCAAACAATACATTTGAAAGATTTATCTGTCATGTTTCTTATGTTTCAAAATTTAAATTATTTACTCATCTCATCAAAGCTTATGCCCATTACGCTGCTTTATCTCAATTTATCCAAATACTGTTTAAATATTACAGAAAAGAAAAAAAAAAAATTATAAAGAACTACTCTAAGAATCGAAATTTTTTATTCCAATTTCCATAATAGGTCACAAATTCAATTTTAAATTCAAAGAATCGTTGCAAGAACTTTCCAGCAACCAAAAGAAAATAAATAACATGGGTAAATATAAAAAAGAAAGTGGGACGACGATAAGAAAATGTGGAGCTGCAGCTAGTACTAGAAATAAAAATTATCTTTTCTCAATAAATAATTCTAAAAGAAATTGCAGCTATGGTCCGTGAGATAAGATATTTTTAAACAGCTGGATTGTGATTCTGTTCAAATCAATTAATGCAGCAATATCATTTTACTTCTTTGATTGATTCGATAAGCATTTCTCACTTTATTACCCTAGCAATGCCCCGACGTAATATAAGGTGAGTCCCCAAATGCGACAAAATATAGGAAAAATAAGCACATAGTGAACGCAGAGTAAATAGTTTGTAAGACTTTCCATTCATGTATAAAATAGTTTTTTTTCCATCAAATGTAAAGGTGTAGTTGTTTAAAGGTAAAATAAATAAAAACTACTAGTTAAATATTCAAGAAAACTAAAACAAAATTGGGGGAAATAGAAGAATCTATTGTTGGTGTTGTTACTAATTCCACTGGTGCAGGAAAGCCTACACCAGATCCAGAAGACCCCGACTGGTCAATCGTCTAAGGGTAATATGCAGCCTCATTTTAGCGAGAAACCACGAGGGCTGAAGACTGACTAAACCTCAAGACAACGCTCTACAGCCATGTTAGATAGGGACCTACGGCTTAAAGTGAATTCCGAACCTCTACCAACATCTAGAACACCACCGGGACTCGAACCCAAAACCTGTAGCATCGAGGGCCTGAACGCTAGACACTCGGCGATTCAGGCCCATGGAAGAATCTTGACTTTATACACTAATAAAAATGAATGCAGACAAAACTATCAGAAGCTATAAATGATTCTATTATAATTCCATTGTTTTATGATTGAACATAAAAAAATGCTTTAAATGAGTTAACATATCATTTGATAATTTAAGTCAGATGGGCATACATAAAAGTTAATTCAATTCATTTTTAATACTGTGCTTAAATAATAATAGAAACTTACTTTAATTTAATGAGATTAAAGGAAATGTTTCTTCAAAATGCAACTGGTAATAAATATAACTTTGTGGTGAAATCTGTTATATAACTAGAAAATAAAAAACGCAAATTGATATTTAACAAAATTTTGTTATTTTTATGTATTAAAATATAAAAATATATAAATAAATGAAGAAATTAAATTAATTATAAACATGTTTAAAAATATATATAATTTCAGGTCGGATTACGTCCATAATAGCTCTTGACTGTAAGTTCAACATAATTGGTTTAACTTTCCGATTTTTTCATTTAATTGTGCAGATTGAAGAAATTGTATAAAATTCTTCGAGAGATTTCAATTTAACTATTTTTTTTCATTTATTTGACTTTAAAATAGTTTTTAATGACATTAAAATGACTTTTCCTTTATAGTATGGAAATTTTCTATAAACTTTTTCTTGTAATTCTTAAGTTTTTATAACTTAGTAATGTTTGGTTTTTTTTATAAAATTGAGAATCTTATATTATTAATACGTTCTCTATACAACATTAGGGACCTGATGGCAGAGGGACTGGCGTTCAGTGCGACAGGTTTCGGGTTCGAGTCTCGGCGGTTCAATGGACGTTTGTAGTAGTTTGGAATCCACTTTACCATAGGTCCCAATTCAATACGGCAGTTGGGTGTAGGGCTCGCAACCTTACCCGTAAAAATAAACATCTCATGTCTCGAAATCTGCCAGTAGACAGATGGCATTGGCCCACCATGGGGCTGTTGCGACAATGAAGAAAAGGAAACAACTTTCGGTCATGGTGGTTATAGTGCTACGGAATCCATTTTAAACAGTAGATCCCTGTCTAATATGAGCGTAAGGCTGACACCTACCCGTAAAAAAGAAAGTATCTCTTGTTTCGGAATCTGCCGGTAGGTAGATGGTCTTGGCTGGCCATGAGGCTGTTGCGCAATTACAGAAGAAGATCCAACATTAAATTAATTTGTGTCCAACGTATTCACTATGTGAATAAATTCTGGAAATTATAAATAAATAAAAATTTGCGATATCGTATAAAAACTTTTTTTACTCACTGCCTATAACATAAAAAAATGATTTCATTGGTTTGGATGGAGGTTTTTTAAATTTTGAAGATTCTTTAAATTCCAACAATGTGAATGGGTAAAACTAATACGAAGAATCGCGAACTGTCTATCATCTATTTGATTGAAATTAATTTATGTGTAAGTCACGGTTAAGAATTATCAAATTCCCCCGCCCTTTATAATTTTCGAAGAAAGAGAGTACGTCATCTGCAAAATAGACTTCGTACATATTTATGAAAATTGTGCTTTTTTTTTCCCCACAAGATACAAGCTCATGAAATGTTTCATTCGACATATTCCTTAACTCATTTTTTCTGCTACCATTCCTGTAACACTGCATTTTCTCATAAGTAAATTTTTCTAAAGCTGCGTCTAAACGAGAGCACATTAAGGGCGAACGACTTTCGTTTAGAACGTCTCAGCTTGACCGCGAAGAACAACTCATGCCATCTCTGGCTGCGAATGACAGGTGGTCTTAAATTGTGTCCCTTTGATGTGCGGAAAAAACCGGCTAATGCCGGAGCGAAGTCGAGACACGTGATTTTCTGTCAAACAAGTTTTCAATAGGTTTGCGAAAGCCTTTCGTCCCTGATGCGCTTTTAACTGGATAGGGCTTAAAGAGAATTCTCATTGAGTTTGATGTTCAGATAGAATATTCTGTATCTTTTCCAAATAATTTTTTCTTTTATTATAGAAGATGTCAGGTAGAGTAGTATTTACTCCAACTACTTCAATCAGGAATATTTCTACAAAAATATTTGCATATAAAAAAGACAAATTAGATAAAGTTTAATAAGGGTTTTCATAAAATAGATAAATAACAAACAAATAAATAAAAGTACAGAATTATACAATTTTCAAACATGAATTTTATGGAAAATTGGCAAGCGGCGAATTCGGACTGATTCAAACAGAGATGCGTAACAGGGGAGAAAAGTATAAAAGAAAGGTCTTTAATTAGAAAAAATATCACTTTAATTTACAATAATTTAAATTACAGAACACCGAAAAAAACAACAGACGAATAAACTCCATAATAACTACTGACCAGTTTTTATTTCAAAATTGCTATGAATCGGTGTAGATGAACGGAGTACCTTGGTCGCGAAGCGACCAAACCTCCTAGTTGCAACATAAAAATATTGTCAGTCGGCTCAAGGCCCATAGTAAATGTAAAACACATTGCATAATTTTAAAGTAAAAATAAAAACTTAGAACTTGGAAACTTGGGTTGTTTGAGTTGCTAGGCCATTAATGAAGACCTGCAATTTATCTACCTTGTTATCCGCGTTTCTAATTTGTTGGAGAAGTTCTCCAGAGTTTTTTAATTCCGAGAAAATGGATACAAATTCTTTCATAAGTAGCAAAGCATTTTGGATTAATTGGGCTTGATCCGCGATGCTCCGTAAGTGAGTCAATTGATTTTGGGAGAAGTCATTGTTGATGGTGGCAGTAATGGCTGGTTGTTGAGATGGTGGTTGATTTTTCGTTGCCGAAGTATAGGAAAAGTTTGGTGTCACCTGTCTGGCTGATACGTGTTTTGGGTATGTGGCGTACTTGGTGGAGTTAATTTTTATTTTGGGAAACTTGGCGCAACCTCTCCAGGCGGCTGTGTGTCCCGACTGTCCGCAGTTAATGCAAGTTGGAATTTCAAGCTTATCAAATAGTTTACAGTCCTTACGTGAATGTTCCTCACCTCACTTCAAACACCGGGCTCAAAATTGCTTTGTTTCGCGCTCAAGTAAAAGATTTGTCTGTTTCCAACTTTGTTACCTTAACTTTCACACAATTAATAATTGTTATTTTGCTGTATAACATATGATGAGTGTAACGCAAGATATTTAAGTGAAAAAAAGAAAGAAAATAGTTCCGCAAGAAGGGTTGGACACTCAATCCTAGGTCAAGCCTTTAACAATTGTGTCATGAAATAGCTTGTCAGTTTTGAGTTTTAACTTATAAAAACATTTTAGTGTTTCAAACTCTATTTCCACAAAAATCATTGAAAAGTGTGTCTTACTAGTATGGCCAGCTAAAATCTTAATCGTAACCTACGTATAATATGAATTGTAATGTGAAATTGGTGACAGACCTCTTTATAAGTTACATTAATCTATTGTTGTATCATTTGTTGTATCTATTGTTGTAAGATCTATTGTTGTATCATTCTATCTTTAGAAAATTACTAATAAACATCTCAACTTTCATGGAAAAATATTATTAAGTTATCAGTAATTTCAGTTAATATTTATGAGAAAATGATCTATAAACAATAAACGTGAAATATTAGACGAAATAAGAAAGAATAATGACGACGTTGAAGATTTTTGGAGCACGACCTCAGTAAGATCTCTCATCTCCGGAGGTAGCATACATAAAAGGAAAGAATTCTCCAATCAGCTTTAGGAACAATTATTTTTTTCTGTGCATTCACGATCCAATCACAGATGAGATCGTGTCTCCAATAAAGAACGATGCCATTTCTTAATTAAAAATGTTCTAACAAAAATCATCCCGTGTATTTAATTGATTTTAATTATAAAATTTTATTAAGAAAAAATATTACTTCTTTTATTTTCTACTCGAAATGTATTAACATTTCTTATGATAAAAAATATTTTCAAATTTAATTTTTTTCCATAAATTCAAAAAAAATCTTTCTAATATTTATTTAATATATTATTTATATTGTAAAAAAACTTGTTCTGAAAAAGCGTTTATAGATGTATATTCCATAATAATCCAACTACTTTGGAAAAATAATTTTATCGAAAAAAAAAATAAAGTTATAATGGAAGAAGCGGATATTTTCATGCAAATATTTTTTAAAGGTTTTTAATTCGTTACCTTGTGGTGTCCTATTGATGCTATGCTGTAAACCTAAAATAAGTGGAGAGAAATTATTAGTAAATGAGTTGATGATCTATCGGGAATTACTTTCATGTTAATGACGTACCAGTATATATATTTCAAACAAAAAGTCAATTTTAATTCATTGTAGCTCTGTTTTCTACGTCACACTTGCACCAAATAAATTTGGCAGCCATTTTGAAATAGTTCAAAACAACTATTAAACGTACCTGAAGTGAACGTTATTCTTCTATCCATTTTCAAGCTACGGTAAGTCTAGAGCGCATGGTAAATTAGTAGTTTTTTTATTATTCATATAGATTCTTGGATTATCTTCCGCCTTGACTTTATCGATTTTATTTCCAAAAATGGTTGAAGGTTATTAGAATAAATGAAACGCGTTGTCAGCAAATTAAACGAACTGAAGTTTCGCTTCATTATTTTGGACAGGTAGAATAGAAAATGTGTTACCTTGTCTTTTAGCTTGATAATAAATGTCATTTTTTTTTTTTTTTTAAAAAATTGTCTTTGTTCATATAATTCTTGATTCAGTCCTTTTGTACTGCTGCTTAAGTTTACTGCTTTGTTAATCGCTGTCAGATCTTTGTTGTGATCATTAGTTTAAAGTTCAAATATCAATTGGCTACAAATGTTCTTAAAATATTTGAAAATATCTTAAAGAACTTTAACTTTGATAAGCTTGAAAGACTTGCTACTTCTCCATAAAGCTGCTCGTTTATTCATTCACCTTAAATTATATTTGGAAGTGCCGACTATTAAATATTCATGGGGGAGGGGGAACCCCCAAAATATTTAACCGGGTAAAGTTACATTCTTCCCAGTTCTCAAATGTGAATTTCTAATCAATGAAGAATACATTCTCTTTACCAAAGAAAATTTATTAAAAAAAAAAAAATCTGAAATTTTTTTCTTTCTCCAGCATCCATGGTTTTCTGAAGTAAGTGTTAACAATATATTAACACTAATTATTTAAAAACGTTTTAGAGTATTAAGTTAATAAAAATTTTTAAGAATTTTATTTTTAAAAAAAAACTTGTGGTACAAATGATAATATTAACCTTGCTTGTCATAATTTATAGAATTGGGGATTTTGCACTAGTCTTTTAAAACCTAATGCCCATTCTATTATTTGTAATATTAAATTGGGTGAAATGTTATTATGAGTGTATACCTAAGTATTTAAGTTTGTTTTCTATTTTTCAAATAGATTTACTGGAAGAGAGGCTGTTGTGGAGTTGAAAGATAGGTGAAATTCTAAATTATCATGGCTACTGTCCAAGCTGAAACACTTGTTAATCTGAGTCGCAATCCTAGTAGTCCTAATGGGTTAGCATTAAACTCTAACATCTCAAGGTATGTTACGTTTATTTTTTCTTTTGTTCAAACATTTTAGCTTAATGTATGTTTTATACAAAAATAAGTCAAACTGAATTTAAGGTTATAATTTATGAGTATTTCTAATTTAGATTTGGAGAAATGCAATGAACTTTTATTTTGTAGTTTACAGCTGAATAAATTTTTTATCGTTTAATTCTTGTCAATATCCAACATGCAACTTAAACATTTTTCATAATTCTGTAAAGAATAAGTGGCCTACTCTTTAATTAGGGCATCTTTATCTTAAATATAATGCATTTTAATGGCTGTGTGTGGCTTGTATTATATCTAAAATATGTTAATTCCTTATGAAATAAAAAAAAAAATTCATGATTTGCAGTTTAAGAAAGTGCCTTCCGTTTGAGATGTTTAGCTACAAGTTAGTCATTTGAAATAAAACGCTTAATTTTAATTTAAAGTGTTTTAATGGATTTTTATCCACATGAGATTTTATTGTAGGATAAAAAGCTTGAAATTAAAAAAAAAAGTAGGATCCCAAGTTTCTTATTCAAACTTTCTTATAAATGGTAATTTTTAATTTTATACTTTAAATATAGCTTCCTTGGTAGTATATTTAAAATAAGCATTTATTTTACCTTTTTTTGTTTTAAGAATTTTCAATCATTATAAGAAAAGAGTTTATTAGTAATGCTGTTACTGTCTAAGTTAACAAAACAAAAGCATTTTAAAATCTATATCTAAAATTTTAATTTTCTAGTTAAAATGTTTTAAGTGAAGTAATAAATGCTTCATGTTGGGTTTTAAAGGGCTTATTTTAAAGATTGATATTAATTCCTAAAATTGCATCCATGTAAAAAATTTTATATACAGTTTAATATGAAGATTTGTTTTGGGATAAATTTATTAATGGGGGGACTTTTAATGTAATATATTTTTATAAATGTAGATTTACATTGTCCAATGGTATCATTTGAAATTAAATATTTTATCGTCTTGGTTGTAATGTTAAAATTTTATGATTTTTTTTTAGTGGTATAATGGCCGAAGACGCAGGATGGAAAGCAAAATTAAAATTGCCCCCTAAAGATAAAAGGAAAAAGACATCAGTAAGTATCTTTAAAGATTGTTTATTTCTAGTATACTTAAATGTGTATTTTAGAACTTGACTTATGAAATTTACGTTAAAAAGTACTTGTATATCAAAATATTTTTTCCAGGAAAATATAGATGTTCTTACATATTAATAAATAATTAAGTATAGAAGTTTGGTTTAAATTAATTGAATTAGTAAAACTGGAATATTCTACAAAATATAGTTAGTTTCATAAACTGTAAAATATATTAAAGTTAAAGTAGGTTTAATTATGTTTATTAAGCTAGTAAAAAAAAATGGAAATTTAATGAATGAAATTTTAAACTACTTATAAAAGGCATAATTGTCCATGTCATTTTTGATCACTATTTTATAACAGGAGATAAGTATATCTAATTAGCTATTTGTATCAAAATAATTCTGCAAGAAGAATTTTAATTGCTGATCAACAACATCTCGTGTATAAAGAATAAAAATTAGATTAACAATTCTGTACATCCTTAAGGTTTTATAGTATTTCATAGTCTAGATATATCCTTAATAAGATCTTGGCTAGTTTTTAGATTATAAATTAGATTCTTTTAAACTTGTTCATTATAAATATTATTCCAAGTTGCTTTTATATCAAGAACTAAATATAGGTTTAAAAGACCCTAAAGCTTTTTCTATTTATATTGGGTACTTACTTTGAAATGCTATAACCTTGAGTTAAATATAGATGTCCATACTATCTATATATAAATAAGTTGGAGTAAATTGTTAATACTTCCTTTCTCTTAAGGAGAATATGAATAAGCCTCCAATTTACATTAGAACTTATAGTATTGGAAATTTTACAAGTTTGGCTCTTGTAAATGAATGATATTTTTATTAAAGCTTCCTTTATAGTAATGAATAATAAAATTTATAGAATATTTCTAACTTTGTTATTTAATTTATAGCTAAAGATAAAAAAATAACTTTTTTAAAATAAACCTCATAAAATACTTAAAAATGGCTTGGCTAAAAAAGATGTTCTAAAAATTTTTATTTTCAATGGCAGATTATGATCAGTTACAGCAAAAAAAAGAACTGAAAAAAAAAACCATACAACAACAACAAAATAATACAACGAAACATGCTGAAACAGAGTTCATTAATCTAACAATAATGCCAAGTTGCAGATCTTTTAGCCACTAAAAAGTGTTATCAGGTGCACCACGGGGGGAAGATCTTCTGTGCACCCATGTTCTAAAATTTTAAGTATCCATTCTAGGAATTTGATCTTACTGGTTCTGGAAATATTGTATTGCCATCCCAGAAACAAATATGATTAAGAAACTTGCAACTTCTGTAAGCAGTTATAAAATGCAACTTATTAAGCACACTATGCAAGGCTTTATTTCAAATATTCAGGGAAAAAGATTACGAAAATTGAGTAGAAAAACAAGTTGTAAACTAGATTTAGTTAGGAAAGAATGTCAATTGTAGGTACTATCATCTGTGGATTTATTATCCTAAACTACTATAATTAAATATGATTTATAGAGGAATGTTCATACATTTTTACTCTTACTGCGTAATGAATTTTGTTTTTCTTTGGTTATATTTGTTATTGCAGGTATAGTTAATTTTTCCTAGTTTTAACTAAAACATGATATTTATATCATTTTACTTAAAAATGTTTATTTTTAAAAATAACTTCTCCCATCATGAATCTTTCGTTGGATATATGTATAAATCCTATTCTTTATCCGTAAGCATTGCTCACATGTGAATGTATACATATCAATCTAGTTTTAAATAAAGCTTAAGTTGGTTAGGCTTTGTAATAATTAGTCTGTAGATATTTGACTAATAAATATTGTTTAAGACTATCTTTTTTCAAGACTAGCATAATAGAACTATCTTAATTTTTATCAAATCAACTTGATAACCAGACTTTATTTTGATATAGGATGTTACAGATACAAAAGGAAATGAATTTGAAGACTTCTGTCTGAAGAGAGAGCTATTAATGGCCATTTTTGAAAAGGGTTGGGAAAAGCCTTCACCTATTCAAGAAGCGAGTATTCCTATTGCTCTGCTAGGAAGAGATATCTTGGCTAGAGCTAAAAATGGTACTGGAAAAACGGGTGCATATATCATTCCCATTCTTCAAAGAATCGACATAACAAAAGATTACATACAAGGTAAATTTTGTAATAAAACTATATTTAGAATCTTTATGGCAATGCTTTGATATTGGATATATTTAAAAAATTTTATCTTAAGGTATTTTATTTTACATAAATACTCATCAGATAAGTGTAAATATAAAATAAATCATTTTAAAAGTTTAATTGATTTCTGAAACTTCTAAAAGTAGATTTTTTTTTTTAGTTTTTATTAATGTTTTTCTTGAATTATAAAACTTTTATATAGCATTGGTTGTTGTCCCAACAAGAGAATTGGCTCTTCAGACAAGTCAAATTTGTATTGAGCTTTCCAAACACATTGGAGCTAGAGTTATGGTTACAACTGGAGGCACAAATCTTAAAGATGATATCATGAGAATCTATGAAAATGGTATAAATTTGGTATAAATATATATATTTTTTTATTGCCTCTGTTTTATAAGTCAATACTGATGGAAATTTATTTTTAGTACACATAATTATTGCCACACCTGGAAGGATATTAGATTTAATGGAGAAAAATGTTGCAAAGATGGATAGATGTAACGTATTAATATTGGATGAAGTAAGACTTGTATTTTTGATTCACTAAATAATTAGCTAAAATAAGAATTCTGATCTATAGAATCTGATTCTTGTTGTAGGCTGACAAGCTTCTTTCACAAGACTTTAAAGGTATATTGGATAAAGTTATAAGTTTCCTTCCCAGCGATCGCCAGATCCTTCTATATTCTGCCACATTTCCCTTAACAGTTGAACAGTTTATGGTATGTTAATCATTAAAATACTAGATTACTTAAAATGACTTAATTTAAAAAATATTTTTAAAAGAATAGTTCTAAATATTATAACTTCTTTTTTAGAGAAAACACTTGTCTGATCCATATGAGATTAACCTTATGGATGAACTTACCTTAAAAGGAGTTACACAGTATTATGCATTTGTACAAGAAAGACAAAAAGTCCACTGCCTGAATACATTATTTTCAAAAGTATTTACATTCTGTTTTTAAATATTTTTAATTTAAAAATATTCTTTAATTGTAAAAGTTGATAATGAGGTTAACCTAAAATTACCAGGAAAGAATTCTTTTTTTTTTTTATTAATGTAAAACTTTTCTTTAATTGCAAATTTGATTTTAAAATGGATAATCCTTATTAATTTTGGAAAATGTTACTTATTTAATGTTTTTTAATTGTATGGCTATTGATTATCTTAAGTCCATATAGATTATTTTAAGCTGCATAATAAAAGCGAGAGAATTTTTTCTTTCTAGTTGCAAATCAATCAGTCGATAATCTTCTGCAATTCTACACAGCGAGTAGAACTTCTTGCGAAGAAAATTACAGAACTAGGATATTCTTGTTATTACATTCATGCTCGCATGTCTCAGCAACATCGTAATCGTGTCTTCCACGACTTCCGTGCTGGGCTTTGCCGGAATCTGGTTTGTTCCGGTAAGAATGCAACTGAATATTTTACGGCAGTGAAATCTTGGCCGGTATTTGTGCTGGCTAAAATTAATGTTCCTTGTTTTTTGTTATACTTTCAGATCTTTTTACAAGAGGTATTGATATCCAAGCTGTGAATGTTGTGATAAACTTCGATTTCCCTAAAATGGCCGAAACCTATCTTCACCGTATTGGCAGGTCTGGAAGATTTGGTCACCTCGGTATTGCAATCAACCTCATTACCTATGATGATAGATTTAATCTACATCGTATTGAACAAGAACTAGGGACAGAAATCAAACCTATACCGAAGGTTTGTTCTTTATCAATTTATTTAAAAATTTCAAAGTTTACTTAAGAACTTCTGGCTGTTGACTGATCTATTTTTTTAAATTGCATATAATGTTGACAATGTATTTCTAGGTAACTATATTACATCTGTTAATTTATTAGTTTTCAGTCATTGACTGAAGTATTCATTTTTTGTTTATAAATTTTACTTTAAATTGGAGGGGAAAAAACTTGTCATTTTTGAATTTTTATTAAAATTCCAGTTTTTTATAAATAGGATTAAAATGTTTAATTTTAAAGTTGTTTTAAATCCTTTTAATGTCGACAAATGATCAGCAAAGCTGATTGGGGTTAATAATTAATAAAATGTATTTTCATTTTCAAATGTGTATATGCATGTTTAATCAAAGTTTATTATATAAATTATATAAGAGTTTAACTTTTAATTATACATGTTAAGATAAAGAAGTTAATAGATTCTAGAAATCATGAATTAACAATACTTATTTGAAGTCTACTTCTACAGAGTATTTTAAAAGAGCTCTTGTTATAAATGTGTAAAATACTCTTTATTTTTTTAGGTGATTGATAAAAGCCTCTACGTTTCAGAATTTCAATGTGATGAGTCTGAAACTAATCAATAAATGCTCATTAAAAAGGTATTTATCCTTGTCTGACATTTCAATATGAATATTAAGTAAAGTTAAGTTTGAATTGAATTCTTTACTAACTAAATAGTCTTTGTTATTATTTTAGATCAAGGTTTTAAGTTGTTTTAATTTTATAAAATGTACTTTGTTAAATATATTCATTGATTTTTACCTGGAACACTTGCCTTTTCTTTAAATTTAATTATATTGACATTAAAAAGGTTAAGTTACTAGACATTTTACCTGTTTCAAATCATTAATTCAATAATGAATACTTTATTTCAATAGGAGTCTTCTGTTTAAAGCTTTTGAGGTTCAAATTTACTATATAAATCTTGAATAGAATAAAATTCACCATCTTAAAATTTCAGTTTTAAAGCATTTATTGACTTAAGCATTTTTATAATTTTAATTTTTAGGATTTCTATCAAATCAAATTTATGTACTCAAATATATTTTCTGAAAGTTTAAAAATTTTCTATTTAAGTTGTCTTGTTTTCATAACTGTAACTGCTCTTAATAAGAAACTATTTCTTATAAATGTATGGTTTACATGGATTGAACTTTATTGTTATTTTAATCTTTGAAATGTTTATACTGTAATATTAAAGTCAAATTTAATATCTTTTCTAGACCACATTGTGTAACCTATAATTTGGAAACTCTATTAGTTGGAACACTAAAATATTCTATAATTTTCTTTGATTTTAACTTAAACATATTAACTTCAATGTTTTTAATTAAGCATGCCTAGTCTGATATGATTCAATATAATTTTTATAATTAAAGGAATCTTGCTGAACTTGACTCTTATCTTTGTTTAAAATATAACATTTATAATTGTAAAGTTCCTGAGGAGTTCTCCTGTTCCAGAAACTTTTTATAAACAAATTATGAACACTTAAAATAATATAAAATTAGAGAAATGTATATTGGAGTTGCTTTTAATAACTTATTGGTTTCGCTTAAATAATAAAATAAGAATTTAAATTTTCAAGTCCTTTTCTTATTAAAAATAAATGTTCTTGGTGAAAGAAGAAAGGTGTCTAAATGAAACGAGACTAATTGCAGTCGTAGAGAGCAGAGATGATTTGAGCTTGTCATTGACTGAAAAATGAGCTAACAAAAAATAAAGCATGGGAGAGTAGTTCAGAATAAGCTAGTATTATACAAGGGGATGGGCAAAGTTTATCATCTAAAATCTTCACTTATATCAAAGTCATTTTAAATGGCTAAAGGTCTTTTCCTGGATTTTGTATCTTGGAGACTATAGTTTGAAAGATTACTGCTCGATAGATCTTCGATAAGCAGGCTTTCAAACAGAATTGGTTAGTTTTATGTAAAATGAATCGGTTTATATATTATAAATGAACTCTTGCAGATAATGGAGCATTATATTTATAATCTACATAAAATTTTCGGAAAAGCTGAAATATTCCTACTATGACCATGGATGTAATGATCTAAAAGGGTGGGGTCCATTGATAAGGATTTGTCAGCCAAATTGTTTACTTCAGTTATCAGAAAGCTTGCTTGTGATTAGTTGTTGATTTTATTATTTGAATAAAAGTTATGATTTGTGTATTGGTTGTGCATGTAAAAAGTGAACTTGGTATCTATAAGTGCATGAAGTTTTTAATTGTTAAGGATATAATAGTAGAGCTTTTAAACTGTTAAGGACTTAATTCCATATCTTCTACATCCTTTACTCTTATTTTAATTCTTTAAATATTCTTTGAGTGATTAACGGCATCATCCAGTAGTATTTGCTACAACCAAAAAAAAAAAAAAAAAAAATATATGATCTAAGAATGCCAAAGGGACTTAACCATCATTGTTTTAATTTGTTAATTATGGAATAGACCCTAAATTATAATAGAATTTTAAAGCATTAAAAAATAGAATTTTTAATTTCATTGATGAATTAAAGAGTTAGTATAAAAATATAGAGCTTTTTGCAACCTATAATTTTATCTGATAAGTACTGGTTATGTTTTCTCATAACTGCATCTGCTTCTTTTAAAATGGCAGATGTGGTTTTTATTTTTAATTTCGGCCTGTTCTTACTGGATGAATTAGCTTTAGTTTCTAAGGCATTAAGCGATTGAGAGAATTTATTGGTGTCAGTCTTAACATTAATGATTAGAGTACAGAATTTTGAAGTCTGCTGGTGTAATCGTACCAATTTGAAGAAAAGATATGGTGTTCCGAGTAAAGTCGCTTAACACTGGAAGATGATGGAGTTATATTTCTTCAATTGAAATTATTAAACTTATTTTTAGAAACGTGACGTTGTAATTTACTTAAACTAATGCATAGCAGTAATTTGGGGCAACATTCTTAATTTTGAGGAACATAAAGACATGGTTTATCTAGAATGCAGCCATAACTACCTGGTGGCAAGAGTATCCAATATCTGGCATTTATCTTAATGATCTTTATATTTTCTCGTGTATTTTAACATTATTCATTACATATAGCTTGGAAGTGTGTTAAAAATGTAATTTAAATATAAAACTTTCTAGATTGGATAAAATGATCAGTGATGAGATTAAAAAATAAAAGTTATTAGTTTAAAAATCTCTAATAAAGGAGTCTTGAAGTTCAGCAAAGTTTTAACAATTCTAGTGTTCTATCAAATTCATAAATTTTTATATATTTTGATTTATACATGTATATTAAATTGGTTTTCTTTCTTTTCAGATTTTTAATTCGACAGCTGTGAAATCTCTTATGAATGAATTGTGTATTAATTTGAAGTAAACACTGGTGATCTGTCCTATGGCATAGTCTGCCAGTATTTATTTTACTTATTTATTTTCTATTAGGGTTGGGAGGGAATTCTGAAACTGCCAGTGATGGATGGGTCAAGAGGTTTCTACCTGTAAATGTAAAGTTGTTATAATTCGCTAAAAATTGATTTTAATCTAAATGAGTCTTTATTTAAAAAAATGAGACTTGTGGTACCTAATTTTCAAGATTATTAAATATGTGGCCTCTTTTCTTTAATGGGAGAAAAATGGATTTTTTTTATCCATCTTGAGACTTGGCCTGCAACTTGAATTCTTTATGAGTTTTTTCACGGCTGTGTAAATATTATGTACAGAAAGGTTTCATGTTACTGGTGTCATTTTTGTAAATAATGCGCCCCTATTCCCAGTTGATGGTTTCATCAGCACTCTTTAAAAAATGAAAAACAAACTTGAGTTATCATGTTTTGAAGAACAATTGTTTTCTTCAAAGACTATGCTCATCTGGAAGGCTTTGTTTACTAGTCCATTATAGAGGTTCTTGTGAAGTTATTCTGGCAAGTGCGAATACATCATCCATTTTTAATTTTTTGAAGCCATTCTCGCTTTCCAGATGGGCATTGTTCTTATTTGTAGGTTTTCTACACCTATTTTTGTAATCTTAAATATAATGGATCTGATAGATATTTCTCTGGATTTATATATTTTTTTTACAAGCAGCACATTTTACTTTTAAACTGTTCACTTTTTTTCTAATGAAAATCTGAGGTTTTAGAGTGAACAAATCTTAAACTTCTGTTTTAGGTACTTTTACATTTTGGCTCTTTCTTATCCAGAGAAATATCCATCAGTTTAGTGTACATATTATATATATTATATTTGAAACTGTGTGATCTCATTTCGTGAAAGGAACGAATTCAAGTGGAATTATGGCAACTCTTCAAATGGCCATCATAGAAACTCTTTGGAAAAAAAAAAAAAAATTGAATTATGAGATCTAGTGCCAACGAGTTGAAAACTGCATTATCCAGAGGTTTGATTTGGATGCACACTATTCCTCTGCAAGATTCCACGAAGTAGAAGCAATAAAGAAAAAGGGAAAAAATTTAAAGTGCTGCTTTATGTCTCGGTTTATTATTTTTAGGCTGTATTGCTCCTTAATGTTAAACTCTTTATTTTTTTTTTTTATAAATAAAACCTCAGATTTTCAATTGGATTAAAAATTGGAAATGGATCTCCCAAGTTGTCTATATCTTAATTCTTTTTTCATTTTTTTTTTTTTTTTTTTTTTTTTTTGTTCTTAATTTATACTTGGCATCCATTTTCAATTTTTTATAAAGCCAGAGTAAAACCCATCTGTGCTAAAATGTGTAGTATTCTGTATCCAAGGAATAGATTTTCCATTTAAAACATAATTTAACCTATTTTATATCATTTTGCACAGACTGGTTGGGTAGATCTTGAGAGCCACGGTTCAGATCCCCCGTTGGCTCGCCCATAGTTTTACTCAGGGGAGATGATGGTTTATTCTTGCACAGTTCCATCTGTGTGCAATGTTAAAGTGGATCACAAATATTGCTGGAACCCAATGTAAAATTAATATTTGGCTTGTTATTTTTAATTTGAATGATTTAAACTTTATTTGATCAAAATTTATGATTATTTTACTCAATAAACGATTCTGATTGGCTGTGTTGGACTTTTTGTTTTAGTAGTATACTATACATTTTTACATTTAAATACACAGATTTTAATAGATTTTGAGTATTTAAATAGCAGGAATTGTCTTAACTATTTACTATTTAATTCTAATTTCTCATTATTTAGAAATTGCCTTTAATATCCAATGATAAGTAAAGTAAAATACTGCATGAATTAAAGATTTAGAATATTTTTATTGGAAATTTTAAATGAAAGAAATTACTTGAAATAAAATTAAATAATATAAATTGTATTATAAGGTTTATAATTAAATTAACATTTAATTAGAATTATCTGAACCTAATGGAAGCATTTTATCTCTGAGAATACTCTGGGAAATTCCATAATGGCAAATTAGTTCCATTTATGCTTTTGGCACATTGTCACACTTTATCATGCTTTCCTAATATAAATTTTTAATGAAATCTGTAACTTACCTTTACTTTGAATATTAACATTTTGCCTATTTTAAATGACATAATCTTCAGTTACATCATTGAAGCTATAACAGTAAATCGAATAATTTATATCTAAATTTTTAAAGTAATTTCTCGAGTTTAAATGCCTGAAATTGAGGAATTGAAGCATGCCATTCTTTAAAGTAACCAAGCACCTTCAAAGTGATTCTTTTGAAATTAATCTTTTTCTCTTTTTTTTTTTTTTTATTGAATACATCCAAATCTAAAATTTCACTTATTTTTAGTTAAAAACTTGGTAAATAAAAGAAGCTAAAAAATATGATGTTTAGTTAGTATCTTATAACATTTTACAGGGAATAGATCTCTTCAATAGTTGATATTTCAATTATTTATGTTGTTTTAATGTTAATGTACATGGAATTCAGAGTTGAACAGTTAAAATAAATATTTATGTAGCTAGGATCATTTCCAAAGTCCCTGTATATACTTGAGCAAATTTGATGAATTTTATTATAGTGTTATATAAAGATAAATATTCATTATGAGGGAAAATAGCCAAAATCTACTTTGAAACAAATTTTACTTCTGTATTTTTAATACATTTACATCATTTTTAACTAAATTATGAAGTTTATTGTCTTGTTAAAAAAAAAAAATATATATTTTTGCCTTTTGTACTCTGAAACATCCGGCCTTATTTACAGTATTAGGCGAGGTTTGTTTTTTTGTAACAAAAGCTTTATTTGTAACATATTAAACATTTGTCAAAGTTTTATTTCGAGTCTAATTGTAAAGAGAGATGGTTGTTTTTAATTATCACGGTTTTGTAACAAATATTTTTTAGATGGATAAAACTCCATTAATTTAGAATTCCATGTTCTTATTCCCTACATACATTTAATGAAAATGTTTATTTAATCTTTTCTCAATCTTTTTATATTTTTCTCTATTTTTTTTGTTACAGTGAAATGAGTAAAATCCAATAGAATATTAATGAAGTGCAATTCAAAATCCGGCCTTTGAAATAAAAGTTCATTAAATACATGCATTGAAAATGTTTATAACCTCTAAACTTGGGAAAAGTTCATATACAAAATGTACTTTAAAGTTAATTTAAATGACATAGCAATGCTTGTTCCTCTAAAAACATCTTTCGTTGTTTTTAGCTGGAAAGATTGTAAAACTAATAAAAAGAACTCAATTAGTTTTGGACAACAGCAAATAAAAAAAAAAAAACTTGCAGTCAGATTGTTTGCTTAATGAAATGTTGCCAAAGATTTAAATGTCTAAAATTTTTGATATTTTAAATGACAAAAACATTAAATATAACCATTTATGTTGGGAAAAAGTTTTACAATCAATTTTAATGCATTTACATTCAATTCTAACTTCCAATTAAAACTTTTCTTAAAAACTTTATTAACATAATTTGATTCTCATAGAAATTTTTTTTTTTTAAAAACTGCAAATATATTTGGAAAGCTTTAAAATATAAGCTTTTCATGAATGCAACATCGCATTTTAAAGATTTTCATATATCTTGATGATTTACATGAAACAAGTTTATTTTAATAAAGTTATGCATTCTTGTATTAAAATTAATTTATGCAATTGTACATTATTGCAAATAAGTTACAATTCCCTGAAGTATAAGGTAAACCAATTTAAATATAAAGAAGGCTAATGAAATTGGCATCTTTGTGATACATTGATTGAAAGTAGTTTTGGTAATGAAGAGAAGCTAGTCTATAGATCTTTGTGTTTGGGGAAGTCTGCTTCGTGGCATTACAACTTCTGCTCCTTGTAAGTGTTCATGTTTTGTAAAATTTCCTAACTCTATTTCCTTAAAAGCATTGAAACAATTAATATTACTTGTGCATTCTTAAATATATGCCTCTGTGTAAAATGAAGTTTTATACAAGATTAAGAATTTTAATTAAACCTGTAAATATGATGTATTTTAACCAAATTTTACACAAGGGGGCAAAATGGAACTTTGGCTTCATATATTAATTTTTGTTTAAAATTATTATACATTTAAATCTTTAATGTTGAACATTTAAGTTAAGTTTTGCTAGTTGAGGTTTTTCAAAACTTTTAGGAAATACTGGATTGTAGTTGCATATCTTCAACATATGCTTGTATATGAAAAAAAAAAAATGCTTAATATACAACAATTTAGAATTTAAAAGTTGCTGATATTTTTGAACGTAGCTATTGTTTTCAAACCTCTTGGTGGTAATTGTGTTTTTGATGTTTTGGTGATGCTCAAAACACTGCTAGCTTATCCATTTTTATTTTAATATCATGCAATTCTGACAAGATGAAAACATGGAACATTTTCAGATTATAGTCTAATAAAAAAAAAAAAGTAAACATATTTTAAGTATTTTCTTTATTGCTAACTAAGAGATAATACTTGTGTTCAAAGTCTCAATCAAGATTATAATAAAATAAAGATAATGTTGCCTATCAAAATGTCAACCATAGGGAAAATTTTCAAAAATTCTTAACTTTTAAAAATCTTTTTTGAATAAGGCATTAAAATATGTAAATGTGTTTATATCAACATGTATTTATAAACACTTATTCAGTTGAGCATATTGTCTAGTATTATATATATCCGAAAATAAAAACTTATTTATTTTTGGATTTGTTATTTTGGTTCGGTTGCTACAAAAATTGAACCTAGTCGTAAAATATTTATGAAATCAATGTAATGTCTGGCACAGTCGAACTTCTCTTATTTGTTATATATGAGGAAAGAAAATTTGCCTACAGCAATAACGATATTATTACTTTATAAGCTAATTGTTTTTGGTCTTTTAGAGGAGTCTTGGAACCACCTAAAGGGGCAATTACGAATTTTAATTTGGGATATCGAATTTTTTCATAAAATTGAATGTGAATGAAGCATCAGGGTTTTTTTGGGTGTGTACTGATCTAGTGATAGTGCACGGAACTTAGCGTGCAAATAGGGGATTATTCGATTCCCATGAGTGGAGTAAGCCTCAGCCTCTGGTTTGAAAGCAGAAACGAATAGACTGTAGATGTCATACCGTCTAGAGTTATTGGAGTTCCCTGAAATGTAGGTACAATAATTTATTTTTCCACTAACTTTTATACGTATAATCAGTAAATATTAAGGAGTTCTGGATGATTTTTAAACAAAGTACTTGGGCTGTGGAGCAATCACACACTTTTACCTTGATGTTGAAGAAGGTTGAGTTAGGTCAATTCCATTGAAATTTTATGCCACACATTTTATATCTAGAAATATATAACTGATAAAAGAGAAAGGCGATAGTATAAATTAAGAGAGAGAAAAAAAAATTTTTTTTTGTTGTTGAATATCGCAAATGTATAACAGGTGTGCTGAAAAGTTCGTAAGCTGACATATAGATGGAGCTACTAGTATTAAATCCATATGATTTTTAGTTAGCCGTAACCTTCAAAAGACACGTGTATAAATTTGACAGTTGTTGCACTATTAGTATGTGAGTTACAGCATTTTTAGTGACGCAACTTTTGTTAGTTTGAAAAATTAGATAAAAAGAAATTTCATGTGGCGAAAAAAAAAAAATACTATTGAAGCCAAGGCTTGGCTTGATAAAGATTATTCGGACTTTGCACCAGGAAGATCAACCGAAGAGAAGTGATTTACTAAATTTAAACGAGGCGAAATGAGCACCGAGGATGGTGGACGCCCCAAAGAGGCTGTTACCGACGAAAACATCAAAAAAGTCCACAAAATAATTTCTGATAATCGTAAAGTGAAGTTGATTGAGATAGCTGAGACCCTAAAGATATCAAAGGAAAGTGTTGGACATAACGTGAATCAATATTTGGATATGCGAAAGTTCTGTTCAAAGTGGGTGCCGCGCGACCAAAAACAACAACTAATTGATGATTCTAAGCAGTGTTTGGAGCTGTTCAATCGTAATAATTTCGAATTTTTGCGTCGATATGTGACAATGGATGAAACATGGCTCCATCATTTCACACCGGAGTCCAATTGACAGTCAGCCGAGTTTACTGCACGTGATGAACCGACTCCAAAGCGTGGAAAGACGCAAAAGTCGGCTAGCATGGTTATGGCATCAATATTTTGGGATACGGATGGTATAATATTCATTGACTATCTTAAAAAGGGAAAAACCATAAACAGCAACTATTACGTAGCCTTATTGGAGCGTTTGAAAGACGAAATCGCGGAAAAACGGCCTCATTTGAAGAAGAAGAAAGTGCTGTTTCATCAAGACAATTCACCGTGTCATAAATCAATGAAAACGATGGCAAAATTCCATGAATTGGGCTTCGAATTGCTTCCGCATCCACTGTATTCTCCAGATCTGGCCCCCAGCGACTTTTTCTGTTCTCAGACCTCAAGAGGATGCTCGTTGAACAGAAATTTCTATCCGATGAAGAGGTAATCGCCGGCTAAAGACAAATCGTACTATAAATATGGTATCGAAATATTGTATGACCGTTATAATCGTATCGCCTCGAAGGCAACTATATTGAATAATAAAATCAAATTCTATAAAAAAAAAAAAAAAGAATTTTTCTATGCTAGCCAACGAATTTTTCAGCCCACCTGGTAAATATGAAATGAGAAGAAACTATTAACATTAGAAGGAGGCTCATCATCCAGTGGGTCTTGCAGTAATGGCGCTTCAGATGAATGTTAAGAACAATACGCTATCTTTTTCTGTTTTTAGACAAAGAAATGTCATACCTAAGAAGAGAATTTAAAACCGAATTGCAAGTGTGAGGAAGATTATTGTAAAAATTTTAAGTATAAATTAGCGAATGTTTGGGAAGTAAAGCGATTGTCTAATATCCTGAAGTACCAAGGTGAATTGATGATCATCCGAAGGATTTTGTTTTCAGCTCTTTGAATGATTTTCAAGTAACTTTTTGCTGCGGAGCCCCAAGCTGGACTTGCATGAGTGATCATGGGACTCATGCAATATATGTAAATAAGCATTTTGTTAGTAAATATTAAAAGTCAAAGTAAAATCGTGTACTTTATTCTGGTAAAAATAAAATGACAAGATTTTGAATTATGAGGTGGAAAAGTTTTTCTATAAAGGAAGCAAGTTCAAAAAAAAATTTTTTTATTGATAACTTGAGGATTCCTTTGTCAGTTATCAAATATAAAAAATGAGAGGAAGTGGATTGTAGCTGTTAGTTTATGTGAATGCCGATTTATGAATGACCTCCGGTAGAAAAGTGGTAATCTTAAAAGAATTTTGATACTTTTAGGCCTTGGGAAAACGGTTGAAATCTTAATTAAAGATTTTTCATGGTCCTTTTTGCGAATTTTAGCACCTAATGACCATAAGATGGGAGTAAAGCGATTTGTTTTTAATTTTTATTATGGAAATTTTTACTTTTGAATTTTTGAACTCTGTTGCTGTTTCTGATTTCGATGGACAGTCTAATTGTATTATATTAAACATCAATATGTACTTTTTTTTATATTTCCGTTGTTATTGTGTTTTTTAAATTAGTCAACGATGTGTAGTCTTATTTTATTTAAGTAATGGTTTGTGGTACTGTGAGAATTTAAAGTTGCATCAATTTGAAATTATTTGTGCTGAAATAGCAAATGATTTGGTTCTAAGAGATTTAAAGTATGTATTACTGGGAGGTGATCAGAACTTAATTTGTTTAATTCTTCACCGTCTGTTTAAAGAAATATGTTTGAGTTTGGCTATGTTTAGAGTATTTTATTCCTGTAGTTTAAGTGCATGACTTACGTTGTGTGTGGTACTGAAATTTTTTAAAAAATTTAAGTCACCGATTATTGATGTTGTTGCCCAAGTTTAAGAGATCGGAATGAATTAGGAAATTTTCTGTTCCCTGATTGCACTTAAGCAGAGATAATATGATGGGTCGGGAATTTGGTGTATAAGTTTCAACTATTGTTACTTCCACCCATTCCAAGCTTAACCCACATGGATCTTTGTGTGTGTGTAAATGCAAATACCTCCAATGGTTTGTTTACTGAAACTCTGTCATAGTGTAATTATTTATGTATGGATTTTGTCCAGGTTGCAGAAAGATTTAAAAGGATGTCAAGATCTTGTTCGACGATGAAATTGCTTGATTTTTGTAATTAAGGCTGTTTGGATTCCAAAAGCCTATTTGAAAATAAATGTGTTGCTGTTTTTCGTGTAGTTGAATTTTAGGTAGACGCCATAATAATCTAAAACAATGCAATTAAGGTGATAATTGCTTTCGTCAGTTCGAGGCATGAAGTATCAATATAAATTTTGTCCGTAGGTGGAATATTAGTAAATCTGAAATCTCCAACGCTTTCTATGTCTCGTGAAAGATTTAGTCAAGCCTACAGTTGTGAAGTGTGTGGTACTAGTTGGGGTATGATTTATATCATTTGAGTTGGAATTCAGTTTCCGTGTGATGTGGCTGGAGTTATTGTTCCATTCTTAGATTGGGAAATGTGGATAATGGCACCAGTGTGCCGCATGCTGATCTGCCCAATTTGCTTATTTGAATAAGGTCTTCAAGTCTAGGTTAAAATCTTTTGAAACGTTGGAGCCTGTGCATTTCCCAAACAGATGACAGGCTTCCGAGATATGCCCGAAAACTTGGCATCTTAAGCATTGGAGAATTAAATTACACTTCGTTCATGTCTGTACTGAGATCCAAATTCTCAGCATTGAAGTAATTTGGTAAAAAAATTTCTGCGTTGAAGAGTTCATAATTTAAATATATAAAAAAATTATGACAATGAATTTGATGAGTCCATTAATTAGTATGACTCTAAGGCCTTCAAGTTCGATTCCACAGGTGATAATATCAGTGTTAGTATAAGATGATGTCCTCTGAAGACAACTTTTAACGGTCGGCTTTGTTATAGCGTTAAACAGTTAAATTTTGCATCGTAAATTTTTAGAACGTTTTTCAGAATATGGTTTTCCTCCTCTGTTTATGTAGTAAATTTGAGGAATTTAGCTTACGATACAAGAGATTTTAAGCTTGGAGCTATAATTTTTAGTATTTAAGTCTCCTGCCAAACTTCTCTAGAAATCATGAAAAAGGGAGGTATTCTCTTTAGATTTAGGCAAGTCCATCAGGGCTTTTACCAACCACTTTAGAAGGGTTAATGTGATAGCGGCAGAAGAAGAAGGAAGATGATTTCTTGCCAACCTCATAGGGTTTTAATATTTTGACCTGTAGAAGGAAAAGTGAGTACCGCCCACTTTTTTTTATCAGATGCTTGGCGAAATGGACGAATCCTTCGTTGTTCCTCTTACTTTTCCGCATTTCGAGGGAACATAATATTATTTTTCCTCTTCTGGTTCAGGTTGCTTCATTCAGGTATGTCCATGGATTGAGATTCTTGTATTTCAATTTCCTTCACTGTATGACGATGAACGATGCTTCTAATAACTTCAGTAGTAGCAGGCAGTTTGAAAGTAGGCATGCCAATTTTGATTATCTTCTGATCAAGTTCTTTAAGGACAGTTTTACATTTAGAAGTGTACATTTACAGGACATACATTTAGAAGTGTAATGGCATAGGCCAATCGCTTAAGTTATTGCTATGGCATTTATTGCTACGAATTCACCCGTGATGATATTGGAGGAAGATATCACTCAAAGGGTTGTTCGATGCGAACATTTGGTGAATCCCGGACACACTCAATTTCGCTAACCCTGAGTTTCGGCCGGAAAGGGCCATGAGGGTTCGCTCTTCTGATTAATAGGGAAGTGTCCAGTCTAGTTTCAAAATATGCGATAGATCTGAAGCATGGGCAAGAAGAGAATCTTTAAGCCTTTTTAATGTAAGATAAGTCGCCTCATAACGCTTTACTCACACCCCTCCTTTTTTTTTTTTTTTTTTTTTTTTGGAGCACCTCTGTTTTTCACTGTGGTAAAGAATATGCAGCACAGCATCAATAACGAAAAATCTGGAGCACTGGCAAAAAGGCGGCGGTGCCGGTGGTGTGCTATGTAAAGAAGCATTTTTGACCCTGTATAATTTCGCAACTACAATTCATCGCATTTAGCAACTGTATTTTGTCTTTAGCTTTAATGAATAATTTTTTTAATCTGTTTATTTTATTGCACTAGTGCTCGTATTTGATCTGCTGGCTGAGTGACTAGCGTTCGGTGCCACAAGTTTCGGATTCGAGTCCCGGGGCTGCCATGGGGGCTTGTAAGGGTTCGGAATCCACTTTAAGCTGTAGTTCCCGGTCTAATAAGATTGTAGATCGTTGGGTGTAGGGCTGACAAACCCTAACCCGTAAAAATAAAAAATAAAAATATTTCATGTCTCGGAATCTGTCAGCAGGCAGACGGGCTTGTAGTGCCGGAGAGTTGCTTAATTAGTGCTCGCGTTTCTTTACTCGAAGTACAACATTTTGAGTTCAATTTCACATATTTTGTTTGCAAAGAATATTAAAGTGAAGATTATTAATACATCATTCTTGAGAAAACAAAAAAAGGTAAATCTTTAATTAATCACAGTGGTTATAGATTTATTTAAATTTATCTGTTTATAGAAATTATTTTACTAATATATATAAAATGTTTACAATCTTTTCTTATCTGGTTATACAGAGTGATTTGGTAATTAAAATTAAGTTGTCTTTTGAATTTTTAGTAGTATACATATGTTTTACAAAAGAAAATAAATATTGGATATTTTGATGCTTTCTTGATAGAGGATGGAATTAAGCTAAAGAAATTTCTATGCTTATTTCCTCGTTTTGCCTTATTTTTTCCTTTTTAAAATTATATATTTATATTTTTTTATAATAAATTTTACTAAGAGTACCTCTGCATTTTTTAATGGGATTGATGGTTAGAGAATTGTGTTTCTAATCCAAGAGAAGGCAGTTCGAAGCCAATTAAACAAATCGGAGCAGTGAAAATTCTCATGTTTATAACGGGGATAAACATATGTCCTTAAGAAAGTGTGAATTTCCTAAGTACCTTTCGTATGATTATTTTAATGAAAAAATAGGCATTTAAATAGAATTAAAATTTTATTTGTAATTTATTCTTTTGTTTATTTGTCAGATTAAAAAAAAATGTGTTACTAAATCGATAATTATGATCAATGAAATTGTGTAACTAAAATTTTTTATTTATTAATATATATATCCATTCTTAAATGCATTATTTCCCTATTGAAATCTTAATGCTTGATAATAATAATAATAATATTAAAAAAAAAGGGTTTATTATGCTGAATTTCACTCTGAAAAGAAAAAAAACTACCAATCAACTACTATTTATATTCATAGATGGCGCCATGTTTCCAATTTCAATCTGGCTATACATTATAATGAGCGTTGAGTCACTAATGGACAAATTGCGTCACAGACAGAGAGGCGGAGATTTCATGTGAGCGAAAGAAAAAAAAAAGGGAAGTTAGTTGCAGGAATCACTTTTTGCAAAGCAGACCAAATCGAGGGGGGTGTTGTAGAACCTGTTCTTTAAGTCTGAGCTGCAGCTATATAAGTGTTAATTGTAGACGGCCACCAGACGGTTAGGAATCAATAAATGACGTTTGCCTTCAATCCTTTGAGGGGTGTTCCAAAAATTGCAGTTATGCACGTCGCCGCCAGACGAATATGACTTATTTCTGAAAATTATTATAGCACATCTATTAATTATCTTAGTTCTTAAAATTCGTAATTATCCAGTGACGAATACTATGAATATATCTTAATAATGACGGAAAGAATAAGTGTTCATTACTTGAATGCAGTAAAACTCGTTTTTTCAAAGGTTTCATTCCACCTACACAACCCTGTTGCATTTAGCAGAAGTGAGAAATTGTGATTTCATGGAAAAGACAAAATTAAATTCCATGAATTATAATATAGTACTTATATTTCGTTAGATATATATTATATATAGATTTCATTTGTCATTCAAAATATTTATCGTGCATTTATTTATACGTACCCATAAAATTATGGGTATTGTTTTGAGGAGCGGAGTTTTTCGTTTCCTTCATTACTTTTTTTGGGGTCCTTGATTAATTTTTCGTTTACTTGATCATTTTCAACAATTTCTTATCGGTTTATCTATTTTTAAAAAATTTCATTCTTAAGTTATTCTTATTGGATTATTTAAATTTTTTTCACATGTTAATAATTAAATAATTATTGGTAAAAATGTTCTTAATGATCGTCTGGTGAAAGCCAGAACAATTTGAATCAAAGTGAAAATGATATTTTTCAAGAAAAAAAAATCGTTTGGAATTTTTTGGTGTTTTTATTATTATTATTATTATTATTTTTCATATGGCTGTTATGCGTTTTGTTCTTACATTAAATTGTACATTTTATGGGTAACGTAACCTGTATATCGGCCCAATCGATTATTATTTATAGTTTATGTTGAAAAAAATTTTTTTTTTTTTATCCCTAAAATTATGAGCATTGTTTTGGGGAGCGGGGTTTTTGATAAACATCTATTTATTGTTCCAAAACGTATCAGTAACTAAATATTTCAATTTCTATTCAAAAAATTTTTTGAATGAAAAAATATTTTCACAAAAAAAATAGTTTATAATATTTATGATTCATATTCTACTAAGATACTGATTCCCAAAGCTGGTGATACCGCCCTCTAGGGGTACTGGGTCATTCAAGGGGGTGAGGGCGCTAGAAGCCTCGGATGGCCTTTTTTGGGGGGGGAAAGGGTATTAGAAAGAAAGATAATCTAAACATAATTATATTTTCATCATTTAATGGTACGTAGGTTTAGCATCGTCTCAAATTGTTAAAAGACTTTAAAAAAAAAATATTAAAAAAAAATAAATAAATAAATAATAAAAAAAAAACCCCACTTCAATAGCGAATCGCTGTGATTTAAGAATAATTCTGGCGAAAATAAGAGTTTAGTATTAATTCGTTGAGAAGGAGTACATCAGGTTAATCCTTCTCATTAGGATTATTTTCAATGTTATTTGTAATTTTTATTTTCATATTCTACAAAGCGATTGTTACTACGATCGATTTTAATGATATTTTTTCAAATTGTCTTTCTATGTTTAATCTTAACTGATATCTTTATTTACTATGTTTAAGACATAGATAGATATATCGAAAAGACGTATGAAAGAACACAAATTTATTACTATATGTTGCTGTTTATTCACTTAAAGAAGCTAGATTTCTAGAAGGTAAGTAATTTTTTTTTTTCTTTCTGGAAAGGAACTGGTATTACCGACAGATTAAAAAAAAAATCTCCAGAATTTTTTTTTTAGTCACAATAGTTTTAATTAAAGAAAATAAAATTAATATAAACACGATGGGCCGTTATGCAAGTTACCTATAAAATTTTGAATTTAATGTAAGAACAAAACGAAAAACAGCTGTCTTAAAAAATAAAAAAAAACTATAGAATTCCAAACGATTTTCTTTTCTTGAAAAATCTTATTTTCATTTCGAAATAAAATTGCCTTTGCTTTCACCAGACGATTTTTTTGTTCAATTTTACAATTATTAGCACGTGAAAGAAATTTTTAAAAAATTTGTGAAAGAAATGTTTAAAAAAAATTGAAAGTGGTCAAGGACACGAAAAAATGATCAAGAATACGAAAAAGTATTCAAGGACATTATATCCCCAAAACAATACTCATAATTTTACGAGTAATAAAAATAAGCATGTGCCTGAAGAAGTTATTTAATTTTTTTAATACACGCAAAAACCTCCATAATTTTTAGAAAAAAAAATATATATATAAATTTTTACAGATCCTTTATAAAACCAAACACCCCTCCTCAAGAAAAAAAGAACTTTTTATAAAATTTTTTAATAAGATATATGCTATTACTTTCTGACATTACTTCTGGTCAATATTTGAAAGTAGGGAACGTAAAAATAAATAATAGATTTAATAAACTTAAGATTCGCATGAATTCAACAAATTTTTGTTAAGAATTACCAAAATTGATAAATCATTACAGCTATGTTAAGCTGTATCTGAAATCACGTCATCAATTATATAATTAAAATCATTTATACTAAATTTTCAAAGTTGCCAACCCAAAAGGTACTATTTCCACCCACCACCATCTCAAGGAACAACGTTTGAACTACAGAGGTAGTGTTTGTTATCCATAATAAAGTGAAGAACGTTGTAGGTTAGAGGGTTCCTAGGCCTCGTGCAGATAATGCATATGTCCCTACATTGAAAAAAAAAGTTTCCAATCGTAATAGCAGATTCTTATAGTATCATAACTGCCGCATTTTGTAGCCGGAAGGAATTCTACATATATTAGCATATTAATTAATCAGAACAAAAATATAGTTAAAAATAACCTCAAATCCAGACTACGCAACAGAACAGAGCCATAAAAACAAAAATTTTTAAGGGTGTTAGCGACTGAAAATTATTAAAAGAACTGCTGAAAATATTATTCGTTTAAGGCAAATTAAAAAAAACTGCTATTTATTTTTGATTAAATTTATTTTTTAAATGTCGAACTTTACTGTCGAACAATCAAGCTTTTAATGTTATTTTTATTAAACTCTGCATTAAAAAAATATTTTTTTCTTGAACTCGAGATATCATTTGCCACTCATACAGATGTAACACTTTCAGCGTTACCCAGGGTGAAGTTGATGTTATGAGCATGCACGTGAGTGTTGGTGTAAAGCCAATATACACGAGACAGTCTATTGCAGTTATTATTATGTTTACTTATAATACAAATCAATCACTATAGTAAATATACCAATCGGAATTCGAACTCTCACACATAGTCATGCTAGCTTATTATTTCTAGCAATAGCATTGTATTAACAAAACAAAAAATAATTAAAATCTTAAATAAAGTTTATTTTATAAATAGGATGCAAAATATCGATTTTAAACAACTTTACGTGATTTTTTCAATTAATTTTCATAAAATAATTGAAAAAATTTATATGCATTTTTGTAAATAAATAGGAGAAAAAAAAACTTGCTTTGAAATACCTTAGAACTTTTAATAAAGACTGCTTTTATGAGAGATTATTTATTGTTTATTTAATCAAAAATTTGTAATCTCTTAACTTAATGTTAAAATAAAATCAAAATCCAATTAAAAATTGTTATGCGAAATTAATGTTTTTCTTCTTTTTTTAATGTGTTAAAATAATAGGCTTTATTAATATAAATAAAATAATTTGATAATTAAAAAAAAAAAAGATAAAATATGCTGGATTATTTTGTTTTTCTTTTCTCTTTTTTGGACATTTAGTTATGTCAGAACGATTAAATTCTATTTTTTTTTTAATGCACTTCGTAAAAGAATAAATAATATTCAATATATTTAATTTCATCAATTTGGGTTTTTTTTATATTCGTTTCTTAATAATATAGGATCATCTTATTTATTTGAAAAAACATTTGCGACTGATTATTTTTATAAGAGAAAAATATAATACAGAATTAACTGCACTTACTGGTGATAAAACCTACCACTGGATTAAATAAATATATATAACGATTTTTTTATAGAATACGTTAAATATGTTCTATAACATCCGTAATGTTTCAGAAATCGTAGTTATTTAATTTAATCTAAAAGTATAAAAAGTGACCTACCTCTCTCTCAATAAAAAAAGAGAAGGAAAAATGAAAATAAAACTGAAAGTTTCTAAGAAACATCCTATTTATATAAAACAGTTTTAGAATTTGAGATCTGATGTCTTGAATTTGTCTGATTTTCAGATTAATTTTAATCGTTGCCAAATCAGGAAGTGATTGATTTAATAATTTTACCAAAAGAAAATTAAAATAATCATATCTCTAAAGAAAAAAAAAATTGTCGTTTGCAAAAAATAGTTCTAATCATAAAATTATTTTTGTATCGTTACTATCTAGATTTAATGCTTATTCCAATTATTATAAAATTAAATTTACGAAAGAAACCGATAATTATTATTTTTAAAAATAAAAAAAAAAAATCGTAACAATCAAAATTAAGTTGAAATGCAAACAAAACGATTTAGAATGCATTACAGTGAACATATATGTTTTAAAATGGCATCAACTAATCACTTTATGTACATTTCTGCAATTAATATATTTTCATTCGACAACTACGCATTTTTCAAGGTTCCTACCAGGACAAAATCGGGACATTAGGTAAGAAGTAATTATATTTCCGTTTATCATATATTTATTTTAGATATAATTGAAATTGCGTGACAAATTAGTGTTTATTTTAAAAAGAGTTTTTATTAGTAAGATGACGTTTTATTGGGTGATACCAATCTAGTAAAAGTACACACGAAATTTTTTTTATCACTTATGTATGTTTGTGAAAATCATGAATCTTTTACTTAGTCAATAACATACTCATATATGATGAAACATGAATTAAATTTTATTGCTCGTTCTTTTATTTTTTGCAATGATTACATTATGTTATTATGGGTTGGAATTCTTTAATAATAATTCTTTTAATGGAAAACAACATTAAAAGAATTATGATTCTTATAAATTATGATTACATATATTAAATATTGTTGCTCATTCCTTTTTTTACAGTGTTTATATTGTATTATTGTATTATTATGAATTGGAATTTTTTAATCATAATTCTTTTAATGGAAAACAACATTAAAAGAAATATGATTATTATGAATTATGATCATATATTAAATTTTGTTGCTCGTTTCTTTTTTTTTTTTTTTACAATGTTTACATTATATTATTATGGATTGCAATGTTTTAATCATAATTCTTTCAGTGGAAAAAAATAAATATTCTAAATCTCTCTCATGCGTGTTTAAAGTTTCTTATGAAATATACAGCTGCGAGAGTTTTTATTGAACTCGCTCAACTGCTCGTTATTTGTTACATCAATTCCAGCTTTCACCTATCTTTATTTTTTTAATTATTTTTAATTCATGATTTTGCTTTACTTCTAATTTATGATTTGTGATTTTTAATTATTGATTTATGAAGTTAAAATATATGCTTTACAATAACATGTCGTGAAGAAAGAATAAATGATTCTCCAAATGGGAAAAATTTATTTTATTCTTTTTATTCTATTCTTCTTGGGACATGATAGCGCTACATAGGAGGGATTACATCAGTTGTAATACTGTGCCTTTACCTGTTGATTAAAAACAAAAGGAAAAATAGATAAATATTATTTTTATCATGTCTGAAAAAATTATCCATACTAAAATAACATTTTTGTTTTTCTTTAAAAAGAAAAGTTTTAAATTATCTACTTAACCTTTTCAGGGATGATTTTTTTTTTAAATGAAAAAAAAATTACTTAATTTTTTGGTTTTATTACGATTTATTCATAAGAATAAATAATAATAATAATAAATAAATAAAATAAAAATGCATTAAAAAAAGATATCGTTCACATTTGTGGCTGCTGAACAATAATAGTAATTTATAAATGAAATGATTTCATAATTCCGGGTATAAATTGTTCATTATTATTAAAGGGCATAAGTTATTAAAACTAAATGCATTTAATATGTCTGGTATTATTTTTATCAAATATTAACGATTTGTTCTTATAACCCTACAACACTGATAGTTTAAATGCTACTTAAAACTATTTTCTTATTTCTAACTGTACACCGTAAATACCGTTATCCCTGCACCCAAGCCTATGATTTGCATTTTTCTTGTTGACAGATTCTATAGTGAATAATTTATTATCACCTTTTTGTTCTTTTTATTAATGATAATAATTATAATTATGAAAAAATAAATGCCCCCATACGTGGCCAAAGGGGTTAAAAAGTTAATGCATAAGAACAGACAGCACACAGATTATATTTTGCGTGTTTTTAATGGATAGTTTTTAGTGAAGGTGATAAAATATCATTTAAAATATTATATATTATACACATATTATATATTAGAATCAATAAATTTTTTTACATGTAATGTAATTAACATAAGTAAGTGAATAAATTTCTACGATAGAGATATTTAATTAAAGTCACAAAAACTTAACAGCTAACACACACCCATATATATATATATATGGGTAGATATATATATATATATGTTTGTGTGTTTCTTAAGATTTTTATTTCATACTTTTAACAATCTTATATTTTTTTAAATTAATTTTTTTTTGTTATACATCGATGGGTCTCTTGTCTCATTTATATATACCACGATCAGCCCACCAAAAGGAAGGGCATTACACTGCTATAGCTTGGAAGCGAGGGAGGATTTTTAGGTGTAATAGCTCCACATTTGCGTGACGTTTGGGAGAAAACGTAGAACATTCCCATCTGGTCGCCCGATTGTTAATGTGAGAATTTTGTATACATCGTCACAATCACCATCGATTCTCCTCGTTTCTGGAAACAGAGTTGGCATTAGTGGATTCATATTACACCCCTTCTGCAAGCTACTTGTATGTATTGCCATACGGCCGTGAATTGGATAATCATTTTATTAATATATGGAAATAAAATTAAGAAAAATTATCAAATATTCCATGACAGCGAAATATCCAGGATTAAGTCTCAACTATTTCGAACTACATAACTAAAAATGCGATGATATGTTTGAAGTATGTTAAAGCTTCTATCAGTTGATTCAACTACAAAAAAAAAAAAAAAGAGAGAGAGAGAGATAGAGAAAGAAAGAAATGGAATTGATTTAAAATTGTAATTAACCCCAAAAATATATAAATTCAGTGTCAGTTAATTTAAAAAATTCAAAATTAGAATAATGCAAATTTTTTATTTGATTTACTGTAATGCAACAGCTTGATTTTTTTTTCTTGAATTTTTTTGGTCAATTCGTAATCGGACTCAATTCACTTGAAAAGCTTTTCGCTTTTCTAAAACTTTTATTTATTTGTTTCGGGATAGATCTTCTGCAGAAATTCTTGGTTGAGCTCTTGTCATCCCTTGTTCGTATTTATTCTTCAACGATAAGCTATATACAATGGCAGTGACCCCTGCCATTACCCCTCCCCCTCCCTCCCTCCCAGAGAAAAGCAACAGCACAGCAGGAGCGCATTTTGAAATGGCAGTCACATGTTTGTGATTTGTCTCCATTTAATGTTGTTTATTTCTGCAAGAAGCATTGGTGTTTATTTAAAAGCACTTCTTTCTTTTCCATTTTTTTTTTTCGTAAAGAAGCCATTATTTTTAGCGAAATGATAAAGTACAGAAATACTGATGACATCAGTAAAAATACAGCAAATTATTACAATTTTATAAAATTTATATATAAACAAGTAATATAAAAAAAAAAATTTTTTTTTTAAGTCAATTCCTTCTTTTTTTTTCACTATATTGCAGAAAGTCTATTATAAATAATTTTCATTCATTTTTTTTAAGTTTATCTGGCGCCATCTATTTTTAGATATATGTAACTTAAATCTAAAGAAAAACTAAAATTAATGAATTAAATTTAATTACTGAATTAATATTTGAAAAATCTGTTTTAACATCCAGTGTCATCCACTACAAGTTAAAAAAAAATGCATTTGAACTTGAGAAAATGAATAAAGAGTATTTTATCAACGATTCAAAATTTGAAAAAGCTATATATAGGGAGAGTGTCAGCTAATAGAAGGAATTGAAAAAAATAGAGAAATACTGATTGTAATCGTTCAGTTCGTGTTATAGTATCATCAAAAATAGTATTTAAAATTTAATACAACCAAAATAAGCTTTAAAAACTTAAACAATTTTTTTACCCATAAAATATATGGGTATTGTTTTGGGAAGAGGGATTTTTCATGTGCTTGATCATTTTCAATTTTGGACATATTCACTGAAATTTTTAATTTTTTTTTGTTTAATTTCATTCACGAGCTTTTTCTCATTGAATTTCTTTCAGTAGCTCTTTTATACAAAATAACTGAGTAATTATTAAATAATTTCTCCTTCTTCTTCATTGGCGCAACAGTCCCATGGTGGGGCAGGACAGTCTACCTACTGGTAGATTTTGACACAGATGTTGATAGGGTTGTCAGCCATACGCCCAACACTCGTATTAGACCAGGACCTATGGTTTAAAAATGGATTCAGAACCACTACAAACATCCATGGCACCGCCGGAACTCGAACCAGAAACCTGTTTCACTGAGAGCCAGATAATTTGTCAGTCTGCCCTCAGTCCCCAAATAATGTATTAAAAATAATTAATTCAGAAGAAAAATTAATTAATAGTTGTTGTGGAAAATCGTGTGGTGAAAGCAAATACAATTTTATTTAAAAGTGAAATGAGATTTTTTAAGAAAAGATAATCGTTTGGAATTCTATATATATTTTATTTTTTAAGATTGCGTTTTGTTTTGACATTAAATTCTAAATTTTATAGGCAACCCTCATATCAGTCCAGCCGATTACAATTTTCTTGAAATACGTTGGTTCTGTTGTTGTTATGATGATGTTTGTGTGATGCTTATACATTCGACATTTTATTCTTTTACAAAAATTTAGATCCTCTGAAATACAGAAGGCGCTCTTTGATCCGGCTCATTCGGACCACAGCAGTGCCGGATGAGCAATTTTGCCTGATTATCGAGGTATAGTTTTAACGATTATACCAAAAATAAATCACTCCAGGTAAAAATCTAAATGCACAAAAGATGCATATACTTAATGCGTTTACTCACATTCTGAAACTGCGTAGACGATATAAATATCGCCAAAATATAATATTTCGTCATTCTAGCAAATTCAAAAATAAATTCTTAATTTTTTTTTCTTTTTTCATTATCACATAGTGTCGGAGAATCAGTAATGAAGCCACTCATTATGATGTTTCAATTTTTGTCTTTAATCTAGACCAGGGGGTCTCCAAACTTTCCAGCCTTAGGGCCATACTGTTTACTCCAGTAAGTACCAAGGGCCAAAACCGTTTTAATTTTTCTGCCATCATTTATAATTTCTGCGCGAGCATACGCTTGCTAACTATAAACTATTGTCAGTGAAAAACTATAACAATTTCAGTTATGTTATAGTTGTTATGCTTAAGTTAAGTTTTCTGCATATTATGCTTGTCATTAAGCTTTACCTAGCAAGTCAATAAAACCGAGTTATTATCTTTCTGTGTTTTTTTATCCAACTTATTACAGCAACAGTAAGCTATTCGTTGTCGCGGGCCGGATTGATGACACTGGCGGGCCGTAGTTTGGAGACTCCTGATCTAGACGATTCATTATCTTTAGTTTTATGGCATACTTACGTTTATAGTAATATTTAATAATATTTTATAAAATATTGATATATGAAATATATTAATATTTTACTTAGTAGGTTTATTAGCATTTGAAAAACACCTACTTGTATTCGAGAGTATTCTCCTGTACAGTATATTAGACAGTTGTCAAAACGTGATATCTAACCTTCTAGAAAACAACGTACTGAATGAAAATGAAAAAGGGTTCGCACCTTTTTTCGTTTTCATTCAGTAAGTTTTATAATCATCTTTTTCGCTTTCATTCAGTAAAAGAATTCGAACCCCCTTCAGGGAATTCGCACCCATTTGAACGAACATTCCTTTGGAGTTCAAAACTGCAGTGGGAAAATGTGGATTAGAAGGTCTCTTGTGACCCTGAGTCTCTGAGTAATGCCCTCGGGTCCCTGAGTAACGCTGATCTTACTACATCACTGCCAACCTAGTGGTTAAAGATTTAGATCAAAGTGCTCACCATTAAAAACAAAAGTCAGCTCAGTCTTTCAAAAATTGTGGCAATTTCAATGTACTCAGTTTTTTTGATATACCGGAAAGCATTAGTAAGGAAGAATCACAGCTTTTGCCGCTTTCAGTAGTTTGCCTAAAGTTACTGTGAATGCATGTACCCACGTAGAATTATTTTGATCCCAACTTCCTAAAAGAAATAAAAAAAAGTTATTTATTTTTGCAAATTATAATTGCATTCCTCTATTAATAGACCACCCAGCAAGAGACAGGAAGTATTAACAACAGTTTGTGAGAAAATTCTGCAAATGTTCAACGAAAGAAAAACAAAAGTAGGATCAAAATATTTCTTTTTCTTAAGTTCCTCAAAGATTAAATAAAATATAACAGTCGAAATGTAAAGAAAAATTTCCACTTTGTTTTAATAATCTATTCAGTTTTTTTTTATAATTTTTATTCTATGATCCATTTAAAACATAACAAAAGCGCAAAAATGCCATTTCAAAACGTTTTGCTTCTTTTATTGGAGATAATTTCCTTTTAAGGCGGTTGTTTTAAAATAATCGATTAAAAAATAATTTAACGCGAAAAGAATTCCAGAAAAAAAAAATTAAAGAAACAATTCAGCTGCGCAGTTAAATGACTTTAAAGAAAATGAAAACAAAATGTTCTGTTTGTTTCATTGTTTTCAAATTGTGATTGGCATTTCATTCGTTACCAAAATCTATTTACATAAATCCGTGTTCGCAATCGAAATCTGTAGCAAAATATGCTTTTGCTTTCTGTTTGTTAGAAGAAATATATTTTTGTCGTATATGTCTATATAAATATGTTTTTTTTTCTCTCAGTTTTTCAGACTGGAAATTTCACTGATTTTAATGTTATAATTTGTAATATTTATTGTAAATTTACGATTATGTGTATTTACGAATTAAAAAAAATATGATTTTGGTTAGTATGCTTTGCAATATACCATCATATATAAAAAATAGCTAGTTTTTGCTTTTTATTTATACATATATTTTTGTACATATATTTTTTTTTCTTTTCATTCCGCGAATTTCATTCATCTTAGTCAATTATTGTAATAATTTTGTATGTTTGGCATATTTATTGTAAAAAGAATTTACTAAATAAAGAAAAATATGATGTTGGTTAGTATATATTGCAGTATACCATAATATATAAAAAAATTCCTGGTCTTTGGCTTTTGTTTACACACATATTTTTTACAGTTTTTTTTCCTTTTGATCCTTCATTATGCGAATTTCACTGATATTAGGGAATTATCGTAATAATTTTGTATGTTTGGCATATTTATTGTAAAAAAATTTACTAAATAAAAAAAAATGTGAGTTTGGTTAGTATACTTTGCAATATTCCATAATGTATAAAAAAATTCCTGATCTTTGCTTTTTATTTATACACATATTTTGTACATTTTTTTTTTAATCTTTCATCCTATGAATTTCACAGATTTTAATGTTATAATTTTATACGTTTCTTATTGTAAAAAATTAGTTTTCCTTTAATTGAAAAATACCATGATATATGAAAAAAGCAGCATTATTTTTTTCATAATAGTATTGGAGGAATGTTTATATTTTGACCATGATTCTTCGAAGTTTGTTAACAAATTTATACTGATTCCACCAATTCAACGGGCCAATGTTGGTTCATATTCCTACCTCGGAATAAGTGTTTAAATATGGTAACATTTGAGTACATAAACGTATTTAAATTTGAGACTCAAGTGACATTTTAAACATTTTTTTGAAAAATTTACAAATCATTTTCTTTATACACTTGAGGTTGAGAGGTTAGGTTGCTTTTGCTGAAATTTTCCTGTGGGATTTTTATTTCAGCTTAAAGCATGATTTTAAAACGAATTACATGTTAATTTATCTTTTTCTTTTATGAAACGATGATTATCATTTAGTGAAAAAAGGAATGTAGCAACTTTTTTTAGTAATAATTATAAAAAGCAGTATAAACATTTTCCACCACGTTGTTGAATTGATAAAATATTAAAATATCTTTAAGTGATGCTTTCCCAGAATCGGGTGTTCTAATAGGCAAAAAAAAAAAAAAAAAAAAAAAAAACTAATTTGTTTTACGTGCACAAGTTTAAGCGTTTTAAATTATTACCGGATAGAGAAAAAAATATGTATAATGGTCAAATTACATATTGAAAAGGGTCAAAGCACTCGTTGACTTCCGCGTTACTGCCACTGATGCAGAAACATTTTAAATATCAATATTCTTTAAAGCATATATATTACTATAATTATATTTCCTTCGAACTGGTGGAGACATTTCTGGGAATCTGAGCTTTAAAATTTTTAAAAATTCGTTTAGTTGATATATACTATTTGTTTCACTAAAACATTCGATCTGTATTTACACTCATGTCCATAAATTAAGGATAATGAAGTTCAGGCAAAACAAATTTGACTTATTTGTAAAGTCTATTTATTAAACAAAAGGTAAAGAGCAAAAAAGATGCTATATGTTTGACATAATTAATAAAAATTGCGATTTTTACTCCCTGGAGCAAATTTCAAAAAAGAACCTATTTACAAAAAACAGTATAAAATGGTTAGAATGATGGTTAATATGGAGTATGTCTCCCGGACGATGCAATACAGGCCTTACAATGCCTAGGCATGCTGAGTATCAAATTATCAATCTGATCTTGGGGAATATTACACCACTCATCAAGCAATGCCCTCCGAAGTTCCGGTTGACAGGTGGGAGGGGGTTGACGGGCTGCAATTCGTCGGCCAAGCATATCCCACACATGCTCTATTGGATTCAAGTCCGGTGAGTATGCTGGCCAATCCATACGGGTGATATCTTCCAATTGAAGGCATTCGTCTACAATGTTTGCACGGTGAGGACGGGCGTTGTCATCCATAAACAGAAATTCAGCACCCATGGCGCCCCGAAACAAACGTACATGTTGTTCCAGAATGACATCCCGATAGATGTGGTCTGTCAACGTTACACTCTGAACATGCAGGTCAGTTCTGGAACCAAGAATAATTCCTCCGCAAACGAGCCATCCTGCACCACCGTAACGGTGTCGTTCAATGGTGTTCTCTTGGTGGTAAAGGGTACCTGGCGCTCTCCATATGAAAGTCCGGCGAGAATCAGACTGCAAACTAAACCTGGACTCGTCGGAAAACATCACACAAGACCATTGTTGCGGTGTCCACAATGCATGCTCTCTACTCCAGGTTAATCGCAGGCGACAGTGAGTTGCGGTAAGTGGAACACATCTGACAGGCCTACGAGCATATAGACCAATGTGCCCTAAGCGTCTGTACACGGTCTGCCTTGAAACTGTCGTACCAGTAGCTGAAGAGAGCTGACGAGACAGGTCCGATGCTGTGCTCCGTCTGTTTCTTTTGGCAGTAACTGCTAAATACCGGTCCTCATTCGGCGTTGTAACTCGGGGGCGACCTGTGCTGTAACATCTACTCACATTACCATCATCTTGGAATCGTTGCCAAAGCCTGGAGATGACACTCTGGGCGATTCCAAGTTCCTCGGATACTTCCAGCTGGGTACTTCCACATTCCAGTCGTCCGATAATTCTACCACATAAAAAATCATCCAAATGCTTCCTTTGTGCCATAACTATGCGGTTATTGCACTGAAAGGCTTTTAAAGCGCTTGTGAACAATTTTACTTCTTTGCCACCATTCCTTATATACCCCTCTCTTACACTCTCGTCATTGTGACGTACAAATCCGCGCCATCTGGTGGTTTCCTGTAATTTGCATATTCTTCTTCAAGATGTGTATGATAATTCTACAGGTGAAATTTTTATTTTAGAGTTCAATTTCTGTGTGATTCTGAATTATCCTTAATTTATGGACGTGAGTGTATTTTTAAGTACTTATGAAGCAGTAACAATATTTTTCTACATTGTATGAGAACTGGACTCTGCTCATCGGTCTATGTACCCTCTAATTATAGTAATCATTCTGCAATGGGGTGGGGGAGGGTGATGACCCCTAATATATATTAGGGGCCTGATGGTCGAATGGCTAGCGCTCTGGCGCTCGGTGCCACAAGTTTCGGATTCGAGTCCCGGCGATGCCATTGATGTTTGTAGTGGTTCGGAATCCACTTTAAACCGTAGTTCATGACCTAATATAATCGTAGAGCATTGTGTGGGTAGTGTTACTCGCATCCGTATCATATCTTCAAGCTACACGTGCCCCTTGGGTAGTGCCAAATAAGTAACAGCGGTGCAGCCCTTGCTTATGGCATAAAGATTAAATGTCTCTGTATTGGCAGCTGCATTAGAACAACAACTCTGCAAGGAAGCACCAATTTTGTAAGTCAACGTTAGTAGATCAACTTTCTAAGTGCCTCAATTATTTGAAAAGCAACCCTTCCTCATCCGGGGGCATTTGGTGTGTTCACATCTAATTTTCTTTCTTTTTTTTAATCCAATGAATATACATTCCAGCCTGCAGATTTAATGCTCTCATACCTATCGAATTTTTAGTAATGTTCGATTATCAGGTATCGAACTTAACTGCCATGTTTCAGAAAAACGACGCACTTACCGCCTAAGTGTTTAAAATTACGATTAAAGGGTTCTCTATTTAATACTTCAGTTAAATATCTATTTATTAATAGCAAGTTGAAAACGTGGTTACGGATTCATTATTGCACATATAAGCCTTTTTAAATTGTAGTGAATAATAAATTATGGATGATTATGCAAGATACAAAATGAACAACGATAGAAGTGTTGATAAGTTATCCAAATAATAAAAACTTTCATTTTAAAATTTTCTCACAATTTTTTATTTATTTATTTATTTTTTGATTTTTAAATTAAATTTTCTGTACATTGTATTACGTAAGAAAAAATCTTTCATTTCGAGTTAATAGGACAATTATCGCAGTGGTATCGCAGGAATCATGTGAGTTCCTTCAGTTCATCGACTGATATAGATAATTGTTAGGTTTATAAACGCATAGTTCAACCACCGATTGTGTGGAAAGGAAAACATCCGGTTTAAAGGCGGAAACGTACGAATCGATTACTTGTTAAAAGTGGTTCTTAGTCCAGTCAAAACAATTTTGAAAGAAAAAAAGAGAATTTAATAGTTATTTCGGAATTCTTTCAATTAATTTTTCTTTCAATATTATGTAATTTAAAATTTTTATTATTGACAGTTAAAATTATTTTTAATGTGATTAAAGTCTATCCCAAACTGCCTTTCTCCTCTACTATGCCGCTTGCAAATTGGGGGGGGAGGGAACGAACTATAATAAAATACGGGCCATGAGAATTGAATAGCAATGTTGCAGCAAGTCTGAATTTTAATGGTAATGTCAGAATTTTCATTGTCTCCGTAGATGGTAAAGTTTTATCCTCAGTAGGGATATTTAGCAAATTTTAATCATATCCATAGCAGTTTTGATATTTAATTTAAGAATATTTAATCAATATGCTTATAACCTTCTTTAGTCACATATTACTTGCATCAATATCTGCAATTCAGATTAATAATAGTTTTAAATCTTCTAACAATTATTGTTGACCACACATAATAAATTTATTCTTCTAAACAGTTTTTGTTGTGTTTTCGAATGCCGAGCAATCTCTCATGTGATAATTTATTATTAAATCATTCAAAGTAGTAGCAAATTCAGAGTTATTCAGGTTTGCGCTGCGGAAGCATGCTGAGCCTGCAATTTCGAATGAACACACCCAAGGGTGGTATCTAAGGATTCGTACATTTCTTACCTATTCTAACGGAAAACTATTCCTTCCTACAGATTTTGTGTGTCACCATAGACAAGAAAGGCCAGTTAGCATGTCAAGTCAAATATTCATAGGTTATTAGAACATCATCGCTGTAGTTGTCGCCTCCAAGTTCATTAATACCATAGCTACAAAACTTTTAGATGAATTTAATTAAAACTTTGGGAGAATATTACCTAACCATAACTCAGGCAGAAAACTTAATCAAAGCTTTTCCTTACAATAGTTTTCTTTTATCCCATCATAGTATGAAAGAAAAAAGGAAACAACAAAGTAGGTAAACATTAGAAACCCAAGTACACGTGAACCATGAAAGAAACACGTGCACACCCGAGGTAGACGTCTACCAATGTGTAACGGAAATTAATACACGCGGAGAAGTGCATCTGTGTTTTATAATCCACGAGTTCAATATACGGCATTAATGTAAATTTTAATTGCTCCGTCTAATATTAAATAAATCGCTCAGCTAATAAACAACTTGTTATTGTTTTCAAGTAAAAAGTTGACATAAAACGTCTTTTATGTATCGAATACATAATTGAAGCAAATATTGGTTACTTCATTTCAATTAGAGTGAAAAGAATAGGTATTGTTCATGTCTACTCAAATGATTATCTTCTGTAATAATTATTGACTTAAAAGTTATTGGAAACGATGTAGGATATTTAACAGATTGAATGAATATATAATATATAATTGTAGAGATTTAATAGATTGAAATAAATTCATTTAATAAAAATATATAAACAATATTTTGTTTCGAAATTTTTCTCAAGTTAAACATTCATTTTTGAGTAATTATCATATTACTGCAATCAATAAAAGGTTTGATTAATGAAAATACACATTATTAAAAAATAAAATATTTATTGATACCTTGAATCTCTTGATAAAAATATAAATAAATGAATATAAATATTTCTTTTTAATTTAAAAAAAATTTTTTTTTTCACATTTCTCTTAATTCTTTTCTTAGTAATTTTGGTGTGATGTATTCAAAGAAAAAAAATGTCTTCCAGAATAATGAAATAAATTTTAAAACTGCCACATTTTTGGCGAATTAGAAATGATCACGCCTTTAATTAAGAGTTAGAAAGAATCACAGGTATATTTATTATAACTTTTAATTGAAATATAAGAATAAAGCAAAATACAATCAAATTCAAATAACTATAAGTTGTATAAATAAGAGTCAAATTTTAATTCAGGATTTCTTTTTTGTTAAATGAGTTCTTGACATGGTGGTTAAATATTCATGCTAATCTCAATATGCATGATCATCTAAACTCCATCACCAAATTCATAATAAATCTTTATATCAATTGATGCTAATAATACATGATAGTTAATAACTATGTATATATATATTTGTGAAAGTAAATATGAAATGTGAATGAAAATGTTAAATTAATAAATATGGGGAAAATAAATGGAAATATGCCCAACTCAATGTCGTTATACCTTTCTCAAAAATCATCATAGAACCATTGGTTCCAACTATTATTGTTTTATAAATAATAATAATAATAATAATAAAAATAGATATGTTCAGAAACCTGATATGCGCTTGTACTATTGCAACTGATAAAAATTATTAGAAATTAATGTTACAAATAAGTGGATTTTGAGTGATTTTACATGAAGGGAAGTAAGTACAATAATTATTATTTTATTGCCTTTATAATGTATACAACACCATTTTTTGGTGAATTAATGTTTATAGATAACTGAGCAAATGTATTCCTTGTCTCTAACAGTAAATTTTCTTTTCCTTTTTCTTTTATATTCATAATACATACGAAGCAAGACATGTATTGTTTGGATGCATCTATTTCAGTTTCAAAAATGTATCCACTTTTCGCAAATCTTATTATGCAGACAAATGTCACGATGATGTCCAACAATTTTTAGAAATAATGACTAATTGACTAATTTTAATCTTGAAACCTAGCCAAAAAAAAAAAAAAAAATGAGAATCCCTAAAAAAATGATTTCACAAAATAATTTTAAAAAAAAAAGCCATGAGAAAGTTAAAAAAAAAAACATACCTGATATTGGGAAGGTGGCAATTTTCTTCTCAAGATACGAACAGCATAAATCTTCTTCCCAGGTCATAGTGATTTTCCAAACTTGGCACGAGTTGCTATTCTGATGACTTTTTTTTTTGCAATAAAAATACTTTATCTCACTAAATTAATTAAGTCGCTTCATGTTTGCCAGAAAGTAATTACCAAATTAGAATCCAGATAATATGCGTCTGTCTTTTCAGAGATTTTGTAAAGGTGGCTTTGCAGCAATACGAGGCTTGTGGCAGGAATGCAAATATGCTTTTCTTCCTTCTATTACGGCTATTATTCAATTCCTTCTATTAGCTCACACTCTCCCTATATATATCTTGCTCAAATTTTCAATCATTAATAAAATATTTTTTATTCATCCACTCAAGTTCAAATACATTTTTTAAACTTGTAGTGGATGACACTTGATGTTAATACAGTTTTTCAAGTATTAATTCAGTAATTAAATTTAATTAATTAATTTTAGTTTTTTTTAGATTTAAGTTGCATATATCTACCAATAGATGGCGCCAGATAAACTTTAAAAAAATGAATGAAAATTATTTATAAAGGACTTTCTGCAATATAGTGAAAAAAAAGTAGGAATTGACTTTTAAAAAAATATTTTTTTATATTACTTGTTTTTGATGTACGATTAAGTTGCTTCCTTTTTTTCATTTATTTAACATTTCATTGAATTATAACTAAGAAATAATTTCCGAAGAAAAAGCATTTATTTTTTGAAAAAAGAATTGCTTGTATTTTTCTACTGTAAAAATAAAAAAATAATAATTTTAGAGTAAGATTTTATGTTAAGTTTCTGTTAATATGTTATAACATCTTCTTTTCTGAATTTCCCTTATTGTTGGACTAGGATATGCAAAATTTTTTGAAAGAGATGTAATGTTAATTTTTTAGTTCATGATTGATTTCAATGCAGCTAATTATATAATATATGTAGCGTTTTGTTATATTGCCATACAACAATCACTGTTATTGCCATGACATGTGGCAAACGCATTTTTCCTCACTCACTATCAAATCAGTGGCAATTACAAGCATTTGTGAAATATAACCATATATGACTTCTATTAGTTAAAAACATCTTCTTCTACTGCGCAACAGCCCAGGGTGAGTCAAGGCCGTCTGCCCATTGGCAGATTTCGAGACAGGAGACGCTTTCTCTTTTTACTGGATAGGGTTATCAGCCCTATGCCCAGCAATCATATTAAACCAGGACCGACGATTTAAAGTGGATTCTACCACTACAAACATCCATGGCACAGCCGGGACTCGTTCCTGAATCCGAATCCTGTGTCACCCAGTGCCAGAGCACTAGACATTCGGCCATCAGACCCCATAAAAGATACCTATCAATCCTATTTATGCCCTGATAATATTTTCAATTCCTTCTATTAGCTCCCACTTTCCCTATATATATCTTGTTCAAATTTCCAATCGTTCATAACATACTTTTTATTCATAAACTCGAATTCAAATACATTTTTTTTAACTTGTAGTGGAGAACACTTGATGCTAATACAGTTTTTTCAAATATTAATTCAGTAATGAAATTTAATTAATAAATTTTAGTTTTTTTCAGATTTAAGTTGCATATATCTACCAATAGATGGTGCCAGATAAACTTAAAAGAATGAATGAAAATTATTTATAAAGGACTTTCTGTAATTTAGTGAAAAAAAGTAGCAATTAACTTAAAAAAATTTTTTTTTACATTACTTGTTTTCTCATGTCTTCAAAATGGGTTTAATATTTGGTGAACATCTTGTATTTATACATTTTTCTTTAAATATAATTAGTGAAAGAGTGTTTAATATAAGTTGTTTTTTTGTGTATATACGACGTATTCGATTTTACATCAGTTTCACTAGCCTCTTCATAAATTATTGATAATGATCCCCCGGACAAATTTTACCAGGAAATATAATACATAAGTCAGTTATTTTCATTAATATATTTTGTTATTAATAAATATTTTGTCACTCTTTTTTTTTCCTTGCTCCCAGAAAGAGGAAGCTAAACTAGATTTTAGATAAAATTATAACATATTATTAATAACAATATTTTTTGTTGTTTTCTTTAAAATGAAAATGGCCAAACTGATTAAAAAAGGCTTACAATTTTTGAGAAATATTTCTGCAGACATATGGTATTGTTTCAGTGATACTGTTTCGCTGATTCAGTCTTTTTCAGCGGTGAGAAATAATATTGATTTTTTCAACTCGTCAATTTTAGGAAGTCTGTTGTGTGCGTGTGTATTATATATTTTTTTTATTCAATGTGTTAGAATAAGAGACGAATGGTTACTATTAATTAGATGGATAGGCTGCAAAACAACTAGCTGTTTTTCTGCTAGGAACAAAATTTCAATTTTTTTTTTAATTGAAACATATTAGTGCCTTTGCACCTACATAAGATGAAATATATATTTTATGGGTAACTCATTGAAATATTTTTTAAATTATTTTTAAAAAAACGCTTTACGTTAATTTATGTATTATTTCAATTCCTACTATTATGTCACACTCTCCCTATATACACTCAAGAGCCAAAACATTATGACCACCCCTACATTTTGCAATGAACTCGCCTGGATGACGTGGAAGGGACGTGATCAGGTGGAAGTGGTATTTAACTGCTGCTGGAGAGTCTGAAGAATCATTCTTTCACTTATTTCTGCGTGTGATGGGAAAGGCTGCGGATCTAAGCGACTTTGATAGAGGGCAGATTGTAATGGCTCAAAGGCTCGGAACAAGTATTTCCGAAACTGCACGACTCGTGGATTGTTCGCGATCTACAGTTGTTAGTACTTATACAAAGTGGATGAATGACGGTGAAACGAGCAGTAGACGACATGGTGTTGGACGTCCACACGCTATCAAAGAAAAAGGTCGTCGGAGACTGTCTCGCATGGTGAAGCAAAACCGGAGCCAGACAGTAGCTCAGCTGACAGCCCAATACAATGCAGGGCCAAGTAGAATAGTATCGGAGCACACTGTTCAGTGGACACTGTTGGATATGGGGCTACGCAGCACACGTCCCACTCGTGTGCCTTTGCTGACCAAGCGTCATCGCCAACTGCGCCTGCGCTGGGCCCGGGAACATCGTGACTGGTCCATGGATCAGTGGGAGAGAGTTGCCTGGTCAGATGAATCACGGTTTGTCATTTATCACGCCGATGGCCGTGTCAGGATACGCCTGTCTTCCAGGCGAACAGTTGCTCCCTCAATGTACAGTAGGCCATACACAGGCCGGTGGCGTTGGTATTATGCTTTGGGGGATATTCTCTTGGGCTTCTCTGGGACCCGTGGTTGTAGTAGAGCAGACCATGAATGCTACAGGGTATCTGAACATCATTGCGTACCAGTTGCACCCTTACATGGCCTCTGTTTTTCCAGCTGGAAATGGAATGTTCCAACAGGACAACGCCCCTTGTCACAAGGCTAAAATTGTGTTGGAGTGGTTCCAGGAACATGATGCTGAATTTCCGTTAATGTCCTGGCCGCCTAACTCACCGGATCCCAATCCGATAGAACACATTTGGGATGTCCTGGGACGGCAGCTCAGAGTTCAAAGACCACCAATTCGCAATATCTCGGATTTGCGTGACCGTTGCTTAAACATCTGGTACAATCTGTCTCCGGCCATCTACCAAGGACTTATGGCATCCATGCCAAGGTGGGTTGAAGCTGTGTTGCGCGCCAAAGGTGGGCCAACTCGTTATTGACAGGTGGTCATAAAATTTTGGCTCTTGAGTGTATATCTTGTTCAAATTTTTAATCGTTAATAAAATACTTTTTATTCATCTACTCAAGTTCGAATACATTTTTTTAAACTTGTAGTGGATGACACGTGATGTTAATACAGTTCTTGCAAATATTAATTCATTAATTAAATTAAATTAATTAACTAAAGTTTTTTTTAGATTTAAGTTGCGTGTATTTAATAATAGAGGGCTCCAGATGTAAGAGGAAAATTTCAACTTTATTTGTAAAGGACTTTTCTGCAATGTAGTGAAAAAAAAGTAGGAATTGATTTAAATTTTTTTTTTTTTATCTTACTTGTTTTTATTTTTAGACAGAAATACTGTACATTAAGCATAAATATTTCAAATGTAATATTTAGTAATATATTTATATTTCCTGATGAGAATTTGGATACCAAACATGAATCCAAACAATACAATATGCATTCTCATAATAATTAAAGCCGAGACTAGTTCTGATAGTAGAAATATAATACATAGATCAGTTATTGTAATTAATATATTTTGTTATTCCTCATTTTCTTCTATTAACTCACACTTTCCCTATATATATCTTGTTCAAATTTTCAATCGTTAATAAAATACTTTTTATTCATCCACTCAAGTTCAAATACATTTTTTTTTTTAAACTTGTAGTGGATGACACTGGATGTTAATACAGTTTTGGCAAATATTAATTCAGTAATTAAATTTAATTAATTAATTTTAGTTTTTTTTAGATTTATGTTGCATGTATCTACCAATAGATTGCGCCAGATAAACTTAAAAAAATGAATAAAAATTATTTATAAAGGACTTTCAGCAATATAGTGTGAAAAAAAGTAGGAATTGATTTTTTTTTTTTTATATTACTTGTTATAATTAAGTTGTATAATTATAAATTAATCATTTAGTACTTATAAAATGTCAAATAGATTCTATTTTTAAAAAATTGTTAAGAAATGTTAATATACTGGTAATTTTTTTTGTTCATCTACTTTGTGTGTATAATTTTTTTAAAGGGAAAAATAACAAGTTTGCTATTCTTAAATTAAAAAAAATGTAATCTAAGTTTAAATTACAATAAATTTAAATTAAATTTTCTCGAAGAAAAAATATAAATGTCAAATGTATGTTTTTAAAAGAAAAGAATAATTTAAATACATTTTTTTTTTCAAAAAAGAAACCCTTAATTATAACAAACGTAAAAAAATGTTACCAAAGAAAAAAAAAATACAAATATCTGATAATATATATCTATCTACTAATGAGACCACAGAAAAATATTTTTTGTAATCAAATTTGTAATGCGAAACTTTGTTTATGAAAAATCAACCATTTTATAAAGGAGGGGGGGATTCACAAATAATTTATTTCACAAAAATTAAAAATAATATACGTATAGTTTTTAAAAAAAATACAAAACGAATTAAAAACATTTAATAATTGTAATTATTTTACAGGATTTTATAATGGATTCAATTTTTTTAATTTTTATAATAAAGATAACAATTGACATACGCTAATAAAGAAAAAAAATATATATTACACTAAGAAATATCTAAAAGATGGTCTCCATTCAAAGAAAACGTAAAGAAAATAAATTTAATTATATTTTCTATAATTCTTTTCGTTTAAAGCAGACGTACTGAAAATAGATTTGATGATTTTAAATGATTTTTCATTTGTTGATATGGATTGGTCAGAGAATAAAATAAACAACATCCGGTACACTTATTCTTGGAATTCTTTTCATTCAGTAAAAAAAAAAAAAAAAGCTTGTTCAAAACTGTTTTATTTTAACTTCGTTTGTTGGAATTTCTTTCTCAAATAGCATTAAAGTTAACAAACTTGAAGATCGTAGACTAAACAATTCGAGCTGCTCTACTGTGGGCGGATACAGCAAATGCAAAAGGATGAGAAAAAAAAATATTTTTCTTGGAGATTTTTGTTTCTTTTCTTAGAAATAATAAACACCGAAGATAAATTGCAGTCGTGGATTTTTACAATAAAAAAGTTTTTTAAAGAGTTCATAACTTTTTAAAGACAAAACAAATGGAATGTAAAATACAATTTAGACGTTGCCACTAGAAATAGGATAAAAAGAATTAAAATAAAAACGAACAAAAATTTATTATGAAGGATTTATTTTTAAAGGTAGACATTTTAAATAGTTCAAAATGTGGTTGTTACACGGATTCCTACAAATAAATGTTAAGCAAATTAACAATAATTAAAAAAAGGGGAAACTATTATTGAAAAAAAGTTTAGTTCCCAGCCCTGTAAACTAAACATAGCATATTTTTTAAAACAGAACAATATGTTTACTGGACAATTATTTATCAACAATAAAAATTAATACTACATAATATTTTCCTTCGCCGCTATTAATCAACGTAAAATTTTTAAAAATAATTTAAAATCTTCATTTTAAGTTTTGGTTAGATGTTCTTTTTTTTGCTTTCTATAGTATTGTTTATGAAGTTATGCTTAGAACTGCATATGAATTATTCACAAAAAAAGAAATATATTCTTTTAAGGAATTCAATAATAATGCAATCTGGAAAATTTTTAATCCCTATAATTGTACATAAAAAAAAAAAAAAAGAGAAAAGCAGTGAAAGATATGGAATATGTTTAGTATTCTAAAGAAAATACGAATTTCAGATTCTCACAAAATCGAAAATTCTGGTTGCAAATGCATACAGACAATAGAGATATTTGAAAGTGAAATATTTCAAATAAGATATTGCTTTCCCTCAAAATATTTCATAATATTTTACGGCTATGTTGATTCCTGTAATGTTAGGGGATTTTATGAAGCAAAAGAATGCTATGTTACAGGTTTTTTTTCTTCTAATTCTTGAACAGTAAAATAAAATTTGTATCGTATTATAAGGAGATTGTTTTCCAATTTTCGAATCACGTCAGAGTGAAAAGTGTGCATATAATGTTCTTGAAGAGTAAAATGAAAATGAAGTTGTGTTATAGAAACAATTTCTCCTTGAGGCGTAAAGCAAAACGTTATATGTCATGTTATAGAAAAATTCCTTCCAATTCTTGAATCGCAAAAGAAAACGTATGTTGTTATAAGGAGACTTCAGTTTTTGAATTATGTAAGAGCAAACTGTTGTGTATGGTGTAGAAGAGTAAAATGAAACTTTGTGTGTTATGTCACCGCCTTGAAACGTAGATTGTAAAGTTGTATGTTGTGTTATAGGGAGATTTTCTCCCTGAAGAGTACGTAGATCTTAACATTGTATGTTGTGTTATAGGGAGATTTTCTCACGAAGCGAATCTCTTGAAGCGTAGATCTTAACGTTGTATGTTGTGCGCTATAGTGACATTTTTTCCAATTCTCGGACCACGTATCGTAACATTGTATGTTGTGTTGTAGGGAGATTTTCTCCTTGAAGCGTAGATCTTAACGTTGTATGCTGTGTTATAGGGAGATTTTTTCCAATTCTCGGATCACGTCAGAGCAAAAATTTTGTATATCGTGTCGTTGCGACTCCAGTTCTTGAAGAGTAGAATAAAAATGGTTATGTTATAGGAGCAATTTCTTCTTGAAGAGTAGAGCAAAATGTTGTATGTCATGTTATAGAAAAATTATTTCCAATTATGTAAGAGTAAAACATTGTCTATGGCGTTAAAGGGAAGTTTTCTTAAATTTTTAAACAGCAAAATGAAGCTTTGTGTATTATATCATAAGGAGATTTTCTCCTCGAAGCGTAGATCTTAACATTGTATGTTGTGTTATAGGAGATTTTTTTTTTAATTCTCGGATCACATCAGAGCAAACATTTTGTATATCGTGTGCTTTTCTCCAGTTCTTGAAGAGTAGAATAACAATGAAGTTATATTATAGGAGCTATTTCTCCTTGAAGCGTAGAACAAAATTTTGTTTGCCATGTTATAGAAAAATTCCTTCCAATTGTGTAAAATGTTGTGTATGGTATTATAGGGCAGTTTTCGTGTAAATGAAGAGTAAAATAAAACTTTGTGTATTATGTCATATGGAGATTTTCTCCTTGAAGCGATCTTAACGTTGTTTATTGTGTTATAGGGAAATTTTATCCGATTCTTGAAGCATAGAGCGAAATGTTGTACGTCGTATTATAATGAGGATTTATCCAATTCCTATAGCATAAAGCAAGATGTTATGTGTTGTGTTATAAAGAGAATATTTTTGCGAATCTCGAATCATGTAAGAGCGAAAAGTTTGTGCATCACGTACTTTAGAGACGTTATCTCTAACTCTTAAAGAGTAGAATGAAAATGAAGTTGTATTATAAGAGTAATTTCTCCTTGAAGAGTAGAGCATTGTTATGGTATGTCATGTTATAAGAAAATTCTTCCCAATTCTTGAAGATTCTTCAATTTCATCAAAAAACAAAACTCATTTTGTTATAAGGAGACTTCAGTTTATATGGTATTTATATTCAGTTTGTATGGTGTTATAGGGGAAGTTTTCTCAAATTTTTGAAGAGTAAAAGGAAACTTTGTGTGATATGATGTCATAGAGAGATTTTCTCCCTGAAGTGTACGTAGATCTTAATATTGTATGTTGTGTTATTGGGAGATTTTATCTGGTTCTTGAAGCATAGTGTTTTGTATTATAGGGAGGTTTTATCCAATTCCTAAAGCATGAAACGAAATGTATCCTGTTATAGGGAGACTTTATCTGATTCTTGAAGCCTAGTGCAAAATGCTATGTGTCGTATTATAGGGAGGTTTTATCCAATTCCTAAAACATGAAGCAAAGCTGTATGTATCTTATTATAGGGAGATTTTATCCAATTTCCGAATCCTGTCAGAGGGAAAGTGTTGCAGGGCTCCTTTTTTTATACGAGGTGTCTATATTTCGTTCTTTGTCGATGTAGTAATAGTAGTGATGTTAACATCGGAAGATTTACAACTTTTCAAATTGTGGTTCTCAATGTCGGAGCGCAAATTTTTAGAAAGGGGATACCCTTTTTATGTGCCTAACTAAGCTTTAATATATTAGAAAATTAACAAAAAAAAAATATGAAAATATGTTTCAGGAAAATTAATTTTAATTTTCATGAATTACAAAATTATTTATAACTACTCTAAGATGGATAGAAATGATGCAATTTTGAATTAATGTAATTTTTTTCTCACTTTTGTAGCTGAGAAAACACATTTTAATTAAATAATTTTGAAGAACACATCAATAACTTTTTTTGTGCTGATATTGCATTACGTTTATTTAATGCAAAAAGGGATATTTGAATGTTTAATTATTTCTGAATAAAATTGGATTCTTGTTGGAAAAATCATTCAATACGCACAACTGTTAATTGAAAGCATAAAAAAAAAAAGGATTTTTTGGAAACTTAATATTCTGAATACGTTTCGTTAGAACGTTGTTATTCATATATCACTGAAAGAAAATAAAACTAAAAAAAAAAAAAAAAAAGAAACATACAATGACATTTAATTTAATAATAATAAAAAAAAAAAAAAAAAAAAAAAAAAAGGACAGAGGACGACAATAATTTCTTTAGTTACGGGATACTCAAAGGTAAAAAGGGTTTTGGGAACCTGTGTCACGAGGGAAAAATAGTAATTATAAAAATTATGTTTTTTTTTTTTTTCGTCATTTATCATTTAGGAAAGGAAGAAAAAAGTTGCTGAAGTCATTAAAATTATTAATGAAGGTGGAAGGGACTGATAATTGCTTTGGGATTAGGTTTCATAAGGTTTTTTTCCCCCTTCATTACTCTCTGCAGTTTGGAATGATGGATCATTGAAAACAATTTTTTGTTTAATCATAATGAATTGCTGATTATTTTTTTTTGAAAAATTAATGATATAATTTGAACCAATAAATGATGAATTGTATATTACTCTATTGTAAAACTTTGATATGATTGTTATATTGTTTAATTATTACAATTATAAAATCGTTTAATTATTACATTGCCCTACGAACCCACTAAATTTTCTTTCGTACATCAAAAAGATGTACGAAAATTTATTTCATAAAAAAAAAAAATTTCTTCTTGATGCATGATACATTTCTATATTGTAGCATCCTAAAGATGTGAATTTGGTGTTAGTAGGACTCTAAAATGAGGCCTGATGGCCGAGTGATTAACGCACGTTGCCGCAAGTTTCGAGTTCGAGTTCAACCGGTGCCATGGATGTTTGTTGTGGTTTGGAATTCACTTTAAACCGTAGGTCCCAGTCTAATATGACTGTAGAGCTTTGGGCGTTCAGTAGACAACCCTTCCTTATAAAAAGAAAAACATCTCCTGTCTCGAAATCTGCCAGTAGGGAGACGGCCTTGGATCACCATGGGGCTGTTACGCCAACGAAAAAGAACTCTAAAATGATCTGTAATATTTTTCGAAACTATATTTTGAAGAACTACTGCACAGTTGAGTGTCGTAATAAAGAAACACCACAAAATTACACCTACCATTAAATTGTGGGTACGAATTAACTCGAACTAAATCACTACTGAGTCTACACTTTTTTCACTGCAATAATTGTATTTCACGTTGTTTTATTTAATGAAGGATGTGAGTTTAATATTAAGATATGAATTATTAACAATGAAATTCTTTTTTGAGGAGAACAACTAGTATTAAAAAAGGATAAATTAAGAATAATTCATTAAAAAATGATAAACTAACAATAATTAAAAAACGATAAATTGAGAATAATTCATTAAAAAATGATTAACTTGAGAATAATTAAAAAAGTAATCAAGTATGAAAAACTCATTACAAATCATTCAAATATTTAAAATTTGAATGGGATTATACGTCTTTAATGGGATATCTTAATTTCAGTTCCAAGGATTGATTAACGCTAACATAACTTTTTAATTATTTATCATCAATTAATATCTAATATATTATATTTTAAAAATGGATAATATTATGCAAATATTGATATTAAGAGTGTTATTGAATTCTTTATTAGCAACAACAAAATATGTAAAGCAGGATAATTTCAAGAAGTTTCTAAAAAATTTAAAGAATTAGACGTGTTAAATAAGAAAATCAAGTTAGTATTGAATAAAAAGAAGGAAATTGAATAATGAAAAATGAAATAAAAGCTATTAGTTACTAACTGAATTATCAGGACTTTAAAATCTAAAAAAATCAACGCAATCTTAAAAGGAATCTAATATATCAAAGTAATTTACCTTAACGTGGAAAAAAATACTCACATAATAATTCTTTGTGAAAAAAAGGATTAATCAAGATTTCCTTGCAAACAAGCTAACGAGTTTTAACAGATAATTATGCATAAAAATAATTTTTTGAAAGCTTGAAAACTTATGAACAGCAAGTGCACAAGTCGTTTTCCTTCTACCATTTTATTAGTGTGTATACAAATTAGTTAAAATACATTTTTATTACAAGACGGGATTCGTTTTTTTATTATGCAATTAAATCTCTGCACGTGTGCGTCTACGCAGAAAAATTGTGATTGTGTGATACGAAAAATCGCTTTTCCGTCTATGCGGAAAGAAGCGGTAAAAATAGAAACAAAGATATCATTAGTCTCAAGGTGAATACGCATTATTTGCTATGCACGATTTTTTTTTTCTTTTTCTTCTTTTTTTCTTTGTTTCCTGCGCAATTGAGCCTTCGCTAACAAGCACAATAAATTACCTTTAGGCCATCTGTTGAGAAGAATCATTCTTTAAAAAAAAAAAAAAAAAAAATTGATGTCGGTTCGTGAACTTTAAATCGTCTGCTGTTAATTGTAATAACTATTAATAAAAATAATGAAATAAGATTTGATATAAAAATAGTCTGCTGTGTTAATACATTTTGAGGTTATTAAAATGTTCAAAAATGAATAGAATCAATCATTTTAATAATCGCCTGTGTTTATACATTTTGAGGTTATTAAAATGTTCAAAAATGAATAGAATCGTTCATTTTAATAATCGGTGTTTATACATTTTGAAGCTATTAAAATGTTCAAAATGAACAGAATAAAATGAATGAGTAGAATTATTCGTTTTAATAATCTTCTGTGTTTATTCATTATGAGGCTATTAAAATGTTCAAAATGATGAGGATAGAATGAATGAATAGAATTATTCATTTTAATAATCTTCTATGCTTATACATTTTGAGGCTATTAAAATGTTCAAAAATGAATAGAATTATTCCTTTTAATAATCTTCTGTGTCTATACATTTTGAGGCTATTAAAATGTTCAAAAGTGAATAGAATCATTCATTTTAATAATCTTCTGCGTTTATACATTTTGAGATTATTAAAATGTTCAAAAGTGAATAGAATAATTCATTTTAATAATCTTCTATGTTTACATTTAGAGGCTATTAAAATGTTCAAAAGTGAATAGAATTATTCCTTTTAATAATCTTCTATGTTTACACATTTTGAGGCTACTAAAATGTTAAAAGATGAATAGAATTATTCATTTTAAAATATTATAAAAATTTCAGAATTTAATTATTTAATTCCCATGTTACTGCTAACAAAAACATATTTTTGTGCATGAATTACTATATATTAAATATAAATGCATAAAAATAAAATCATAGACAAAAAAGGAAAGGATACAATAAGATATAAAAGAATAAAAATTAAAGTTCTAAGTTTTATTAATATGGAAATAAATTTTATTAGTTAAATTAATGGATATACTTTCCGTAATAACTAATTTTAGGAATAATTTTAATAAACAGAACTATGCATAAATTTGTATTAAATAAAATTTATATGTAATATGCAATTAAAATTCTTAAAATTAAGCAAAAAAAAAAAAATAATATTTGGAAATTATTTTTAATTATTCTATACATTATTTGCGATATTAATAAACAATTAAAATTCCTTTTATTACAATTATATTATTTTAGAATTTTGTCAAAATTACATCTAAGAAATAATTAAAAAGATAATGATATTATTTTCGAAAATAAATTCTATTTTTCGAAGGGCAACATGCAATTTAAAATTTTCTCTAATCGTCTGCTGGAGAATTTTTTTTCCCTTTCTGAAAAAGGAAGTTAAAGAATAACAACGAATTTTGTTTCAATATATTTAGATTTTTGGTTAAAAGTAATTACAAAAGCCACTGATGCAACTCAAATGTGTTACTCAAAACCACTGATGCACCACAAATGCAAAACTATTTATTTACAATTCGATGCATCTGCAATAATTACTCAGGTGAAAGAAAATTTATCATTGTAAAACAAAAAGACTAAGTGAAAAGAGCACAACTAAACATTACTAACAAATTCCAAAGTTTGGCACAACTAAATAGTTTCCAGTCGATAAGTAAACTATTTTTTAAATATTTTGTTTGCATGGGAAATTACTTTTTTAACAGGCCATTACTAGTTTTGATTTACTTTGTAATTAAAACAAAAGTTTTATGTAAATGTGTTCTATTTTTTAATTATGTTGTCTGCATGGGAAATTACTTTTTTAACAGACCATTACTAGTTTTGATTTACTTTGTAATTAAACCGAAAGTTTTATGTAAATGTGTTCTATTTTTTAATTATGTTGTCTGCATGGGAAATTACTTTTTTTAACAGGCCATTACTAGTTTTATTTACTTTGTAATTAAAACAAAAGTTTTATGTAGATGTGTTTGAAAATTTTAACTATTAAAATATTTTCTTGTTTTGAAATTGTAAAAATAATTTATTTCGTTTAAAAATATTATTCCAAATTATATTTTATATTTAACCATTTGCCATCCAGATTTGTCATTTAGATTTGCCGGTGATTCTGAACGAATTTTGTTTTACAAATTAGTAATTTTATTCTTAATATTTAGAATATTTAAATGCAGTTAATTAAAAAACTTTATTAAAATCCACTCTAACATTCATAAAATGTATCAAGAAAAAAAAAATCCGATTGCGACGAAAAGTGGTATGTATACGTATAGAAGAAGAAAACACAATTCGGCCAAATCACAAAATAGGGCCAGTTGGGATTTGTCAACTTTTTTTAAGGCGCCAACAGAGAAACAAGTCGCCAAATGCGGTATTCTTGTACGGGTTCGGATTCCTTTTACTGTTTGCTATTCACTTCACTTACAGTCATTATCCTTTTCTCGGCGCTCTTTGGCGAAAATAATTTTTGACATCACATCCTAGTGGCCCTTATTCTGCGATTTTGCTCTTACCTCTGACCATTATGCAAGCTGTTATTCTGCTTAGCAGTATTTGCCAGCTGCATTAGTAAAAAAAAATTCTACTTAGCATAGAGTTCATAAATTTGTGAATTTTATCTTGTGAGAATTGTTACCAAATTTTTTCCAGTTGTCGAATCAGAGGGAGTTATATAGTTTAAGGTTCTGCTTGTTTATTTGACGATTTTTTTTTTACCTTGAAGCTTTCGCCAAGTTCCCTTCTAAACAAACAAAATGGCCATCGTTGTATTTTTTTTCTCTGTCTCTTGGCGATTCTATCTGGAGCGGAAAAGAAACTTGGCGAAATCGAAACCTTGAAGCGCAGAATCCCTCAGTCAGATAGGTGAAATCCTATGCAATAATATGCTACGATTCCAAACGTACTCTATTGGTGAAAGATCTAGAGATTTAGTTGGCCAGGGAAACACGAAGAAAATAAAAAAAATAATTATGCGTAAGAAAGGGCATTATCCTGTTGAAATATAAGTTTTGGATTCAGCAACAAAAAAAGGATAATAAAACAGACTGCTGAATATCATGAACCATGGCACGCCAGATCACAATTCTGGATGTCAGGCTGTTTGGTGAGAATAAGTCAGATAAGTAATATATCTATCTATTTATCTATCTATCTATCTATCTGTCTATATATATATATAGGGGACTGTATAATTAATTAATTAATTAATTAATTAATTGTTATATTAATTCGGACAATATATTATTATGGTATATGAAGTTATTATGAATATGTTGTGCAGTCTGTTATTATGGTTTTATTATGCAAATTGTTTCTGATTCATTTCTCTTCCTATCATTATATATATATATTATATACATCATACAGAGCATCTTTACATAGGATAAACTGAAATTCATTTTTTTTTTATTTCAAATTTTAGAATTCGGTACGATAAATCTTTTTCTGACTTTTTTCAATTCCTTCTATTAGCTCACACTCTCTATATATATCTTGTTTAAATTTTCAATCGCTCATAAAATACTTTTTATTCATGCACTCAAGTTAAAATACTTTAAATAGTTAAAATAGTTAATATAGTTAAAGTACTTTAACTTGAAGTGGATGACACTTGATGCTAATACAGTTTTTTCAACTATTCATTCATTAATTAAATTTAATTAATTAATTTTAGTTTTTTTTAGATTTAAGTTGCATATATTTACCAATAGATGGCGCCAGATAAACTTAAAAAAATGAATGATAATTATTTGTAAAGGACTTTCTGCAATAGAGTGAAAGAAAAGTAGGAATTGACTTAAATTTTTTTTTTAATATTACTTGTTTTTTTTTTAAAAATAATATTTTTTTATTATTTAGAATAAGAATTTTAATTTTAAAAGAATCAATTATTTTTTTTAATAATCAGTATTCGTTTTATTGAAAGATTTAATATCCCAAATAGAGCAATGCATTTGATCGTATGAACTATTTAAGGAAATTACAATAATAGGCTTATAGGATAAGTTCTGCATCATCAGTCTGAAATTATTAATCTGTATTTGAGTTTCGGATTGCAACTACTTTATCTTTTATGGCTTTACAAGCATAATACAGTAGCTTTCATGCTGTTTTTCATGCAACTTAAAATCTGGTTTGGATGACAGCAATTTGCATTTTCGAATAAATTCATAAGTTACGCCTTATTTTCATTACTTACATTGTAACAATTAGGAATTGGGTCTCAGTTATAAATTTCTTTTACCAATGTCGAGTATTATCAGCGTTTTGACGCCTGATACGACATAATTATAGTAGATTTCAACTTTATTCATGATAAATTACTGTGAGTCGAGTCTGTTTCATTATATTCACTAAAGGGAAAAAGTAGAGAAGGAATTTCAAGTGTAAACGCCCTAGTATTTTCTTGTCATATTAGAGAAAACTCAAAACACTCCAACTATGAATATACTATTGTGCCCAAAAAGTAAGACCAATTATTTTTTTTCAAAAACTCTTTATTTATTCTTCCGAATTTATTCCATCGTTTTCAAAGTAATCGACTCCGGTCACAACGCACTTATGCCAACTTTTTTTCCAATCCTCAATGCATGCTAAAAAGTCATCGGCACTGATAGCCTTCAAAGCGCGTTGAATCTCTTCAATCGACTCAAAACGGTGTCCCCGGAGTGGTCTTTTGAGTTTAGGGAATAGCCAGAAGTCGCACGGTGTGAATACGGTGGTTGTGGAACGATATGGGTTACATTTTTGGCGAAAAAGTCACGAGGAATCAATGTAGTGTGAGCTGGCGCATTCAGTGTTTTCGGTACCAATCGAAATATGACGCGTTTGTGGCCCAAAATGGAATTAACTGATCCTTCTGAAATTACAGCATCATCAGCATCAGGTCTCTAATTGTAAATCGACGGTTTGCAAGCACCAAATGTTTAATATTTTGGACGTGAGCTTCGTCGATTGAGATTGATGGTCGACCAGAGGGTTCTTCATCTTCAACGCGTTCTCTGCCTTCTTTGAGCTGTTTATACCACTTCTAAACATTTCCTCCGATATAGGAATGCTCACCGAATGCCTTCTGCAACATTCTATACATTTCACCAAACAAAATTTAATGCAATTAATTCAGACATTTCAAAAATCGCCGCAATCAGTTTGAGCGTCTCACAAAGCCAAGCGTATCTCAAACATTAATGAATATTTTGATAGAGTTATCACAGAGTTGTCAAGGACAATGTCAGCAACATAAAAAGAAAAAAAAATGAAATTCCATAAGACTCGGGAATTTTAAATTGAAAATTGGTTTTTCTTTTTGGGCACAGTAGTACTCAATAGAGTTGGACTATGTCCGAATCTCTGTTGAGTCTCTTCAAAGAAATTATTACATTTCATACCATTGACCAGTCATCTTATTTTTTTAACATTATGAATTACCATTAAGCTATAAGAGGAGTAAATTGAAAACACTAAAAAAGATGGAGAATGAATGTGATAAATGCTATGATATAAAATGAAATATAAACTTTGAAAAATATTTAATTGAATATAATAAAATAAGAATATTCAAAAGTTTGCATAACACTCATATCATTAGCATTTCAGGACCTTATTATTAAATTGATTTTTTTGGAATGACTCATTATCACTTTTTTTTAAAATGATATACCATATAAATATATTTTAATTAAGAATTAATTTTAGAGTAATTTTTTTTTCAATAATGTTATAATTTTTTTCAATAAAGGGTGAAAATAAATAAATATATATTTGAAATAAAGAAGCTAAGAAACATGCTAATATTTTAGACTTTATGCGCTATTATACTAATTTTTATTTCGTTTTGTAAAACTACACCCTGATGAGGGTTATTAGGGTCGGTGACACAGATTTCGGGCCATGAATGCTTGTAGAGATTTGGAATCCACTTTAAACCATAAGTCCCTGTCTGAAATGACTGTAGAGTGTTGGGCGTTGGGCTGTCAACCTTACCTCTTAAAAGAAAACATCTCCTGTCTCGAAATCTACCAGTAGGCAGAGGGCCTGGTTACGCCAATGAAGAAGAAGATGGTTAATAAAATTTATGTTGTGAATATCATTTTTTTTATGGTTTCATTTTTTCATATCTTTTCAGGTTTAAGGTCAAGTTTTAATAAGATTTATAGTTTTAACGAATTTTTGAACGTTTTTATGACAATTCAAATTTGTCAATTTGACAATAATCAACAAGAGAAATCATGAACCATATGCTAAATACTTCCATGCAGCTCATAATAACCTCTTTGGTAACTTCATTATTTCAAATTAAACATGACGTAAACATATCCGGTATTTTATCATGTGTTATTTGAAAGAAAATGTGTGCTTAAAAAATCGTACAAAATGCTTGAACAAATTGTGCGAAACCGTCAGAGTTCATGGTAACAACAGAACTAACACACAGTTCAGTAAACACTATAGAATAGTGGTTCTTAAAAAAATACCCAAAGAACCATTAAAGAAACGCGATCTTTTTTCTATGGGTAAAGCATAAGTCACAATAAAAGGAAGAAAAAAATAATAAAAAGTAATATGGAAGAAGTTTTTGATGAGTACTTAAGACCAAGTGAGAATAATTTGATTGCATATTAGATACAATATATTAAAAATAAAATATATATGTATTAAAATAAATATATATTAAAAACAATCCATTATTTCATAGATGATTCAGGACGTCTAAACGTTTGATTATTTTGTGTAAGAAATAATCGTTATAGCAGACGATATATATATATATACATACATACTAAAAATAATTATTTTTCAATTTTTAGAAAATATTAATTTATACTTTGTAAAAAGTATCGACTGAATTTCAAATTCTACTTTTATAAAATAAAATGAATGAAAAAAAAAATTTAAGATACTGTGGCATTTAATAATTCAAAAGAAAAAAGAGGTGCGATAAAATTATCTTTTGCTAAAAAAGAAAAAAGGCATAAGAAGAAAAATTTTGAGAAGCTTATCTTAAAATAAAATGTAGCATGTTTATATTTCTGCCCCCTCCACCCCACCCACCCCCGAAAAAAAAGTTAAATAATTTAATGAGACAAACTTTTTGTACCGTATCATATTAAATTTTGCGTACAAATTATACTACAGCAAAATGTTTAAGCAAATTATTAAAAGTTATAAATTAATGGGGTTTACACATGTGTGTTTATATTCTTATTATTTAACTTTAAGCTAGATGACATTATAAAACTATCTCTTGTTGTAAAATGATATATCAATTTCAAACTCATAGTGAGCATTAAACAAACAAATTCACCTTGTTAAATATATATATATATTTTCTAATGCCACTGGAAAAAACTTAGACAATTGCTTTTTATGCCAAAATCAAGGATTGCACCGACGTTACTCATTTAGCATTACTTATGGGATGCGTGTAGCTTGAAGATAAGCTACGGAAGCGGAATAACAATACTCCCGCAACGCTCTACGATCATGTTAAAAGAGACACCTACGGTTTAAAGGGGATTTCGAACCACTACAAATATCCATGAGACCGCCGGGACTCGAATTCGAAACATGTGGTACTGAGCGCCACGGCGCTAGCCATTCGGCCATCAGGCCCCTTTTTATTAAATATAAAAATGTAATAAATAGGATGGATAATCTTAACATGTAACTGAGAAATTTTTTTAAAAATTAAACTATGAAATATTTAAAATTTATCATCATCTGACTTTTAGATTATTTTTAATAATTAATAATGTCATGATTATTTAACTAAACCTATACCATTCCATTTTCTCATAAAATAATAATTCAATAATTATTTCCTCATATCTGATAAATTGTGAATTATTTCACTGCATTATTTTTTTAATTTTAAGCTCCCTTTATATTTTTTCACTGAATAAATTATCTTATTTTTATTGAATTTTAAGTATGATTAAAGATAAACGCAATATAGAATTTTTTTTTCATTTATTCTCGTTGATATAAAAAGAAAAAACTCCGGTATATTTATGTCTATACTATTCCATTGCTGAAAATTGTAGTTTTCTCCCTCCCTTCTTAGCTTTTACTATGAATTCTAATGGCGAATAAATAACTTGTAAATAAGTTTTTTAAATTGATGCTTAAATAAAAAAAAAATTTATTTCTGTTTGGGAATTATTTTTAATTTAAAAATAATTCCCAAACAAAAATAATTTAATATAAAAATATGACGGTAATGTATTTTATTCTCAAATCTAAATACAAGAATAATAAAAATAGGAATAAAATAATTTATCTAATTGCTATTTATCATTGATATTTAAATAGATAGATGTTGCTAATAGTTAGAAGTTAAAATAGTCAATTATTTTACTATCTTGAGCCATACACGTTAAAAAAAGTTATGCAATTTTCCTATTATCAAACCAACCCTATTAAAAAGATATCTTATATTTTGAAACAATAACTGTAAAACAGCAGTTATGAACTTTATAAAATTCCATTATTTTATTTAATATTTAGAAGTAACATCTTTGCTACACAGAATAAGGCATTTTAATTTATTAGATAATATTTATAAAAAAATTTTAACAATAAGACAAGTTTCAAAAAAAATACATATTACTAAAATTGAATCTTATGTGAATCCAAATTAATCTATACAAATTTGAAATAAAATGAGAAAAGTTATGTTTTGAATCTAAATACTGCAAATCGCAGAGCGCGAAAATATTTTACACAAACATCACAATAAAATACTATCATTAAAATTGTATTTTACATCGAAATAGTATCGAAATTACATGGAAATTGTATGTTGCACAGAATTTTTCTATCTTGTAGTAAATATACTATCTATAAGAGGATTTATTTTCTACCATAATAGATTCACATGCTAATTCTCCTCATCATATATTTTCAGAATGAACGAACTATAATAACAATAGGGAAACAAATGATCCATTTTTAATTACTAATTCCTTGCACGCACATATCATTAATCATTTTGTTTGTTTATTAGCTTTACAAGCAAAACGGCGCTTTAAATTGAATGTTAACAATCAGGTTTAATTTCAACAAAGGCAATCAACTACATGCAATCAAGTCATAATTATATTATAAATTAAATATGAAGAAATAAATATTTATAGAAAGATACCTTACTAAAATGTGAAACAAAGTATGATTGCTTGACAACAAAAAGTGAAATGAATATATAAATTATTTTAGATAAGATTATGTGCAGTTTTAATGTATATTTCTGATTTACAAATACTTATGCATTTGTTATTTATTATATGTGTATAAATATACATAAATATGAATTGGTTCAATTTAATGCAAATTAGAGATTGTAAAAAGCTGAAATTTGCCAAAATTTTGGTATTTTGAAAATTCAGAAGACTAGCACATCTCTTAAAACCATAACATGAATAATACGTTTTGTACTTACTTATCATATTACTGATTGCATTGCGTATATTAATGATTGCATGATATCATGTTATTGATTGCATTGTATATATATATAAGAAGTTTTTAAAGTTAGTGATTAGAAGATAAGTTAAATTGTTGCTATCGTTACTTGTTAAGTAATAAGTGTTGAAAGAGGAAAGGATTTATTACCTATTTTACCTTATACGTATTTTCTATTACTACCTTATACCTATTTTCCAAATTAAAGTATTTCAGAGATATGAGTTAAATCAATAAACAATCAAAACTTACATTTCTCATTGTCCCTAATGTAAAATGATCACCAAATCTAATATTATTTAAAATTCGTCGTTTCAAAATGATCTATTCAGTACTATTTAAATTTTTCCTATTATATTTTATGTTTAGACAATTTATTTCAATCTGCAAATGCAGGGGTTTTTTTTTTGCATTATTATTTTTATTTTGGTAAAAAAACCCATTCATTTATGTAATTATTTAGTCAAGTATTTACTAACTTAAAAAAATTGCCGTTCTATTTTTAAAATTAATTAGATTCGTTATGTAATTGATGATCATAAAAATTTACACTGTTGTTCCTGTTAATTGATAAGTAATAAATGTTGAAAGAGAAAATTATTTATAAAAAGGTTTTTAACGCCGCATTGCTGCTTAGACCTATTTTTCAAATTAAAGTATTTCAAAGATATAAATAAAATTTAAGTTAAATCAATAAACAATCAAAACTTACTCTTATTATCCCTGGTGTAAAATAATCATAAAATTTAATATTATTTAAGATTCGTCACTTCAAAATGATTCACTCAGTGCAATTTAAATTTTTGCAATTATATTTAACGTTAAGACAATCTATTTTAATCTGCAATTGCTTATTTTTTTGCAATATTATTTTTTACATTGGTAGAAAAAGTCATTCATTTAATAATTATTTAGCGAAGTAATTTGCTAACTTAAAAAATTGCTATTTTATTTTTAAAATTAATTAGATACTTTATGTAACTGATGATTATGAAAATTTACACTGTTAATAACTTAATTCAGAAATTTTTATTTCTGGATTATAAATGAAAGAGTTATAAATTAATACATTTAATTATTGTAACGTTATTTATAAAGTAATGTAAAGAGAGAATTATTCTTTGCTCTATGATCATTCTTATTAATAGATCCATAGTGCGAACTATTCGGTGTAAATTTTGCTTTTGCAATATTTTTTAACTATTTTTACTTAACAATTATAGTCGCAAAAATCTCGTAAAACGATTATAAAAAACTGAAATTTGTAAAACTTTGGTTTTTTGAAAATTCAGAAGACTAGCACATCTCTTAAAACCGTAACATGAATAATATGTTTTGTACTTACTTATCATATTAAAGATTGCATTGCATATATTGCATATTGCAAAACATAAAAATAACTTATGTTTTTTTTTGCATATTAATTACCGTTTATGAGCGATTTAAAAAAATTAAGAAAGATATATTAGAAATCCACGCATTATTTTTATGATTATTTATAAATTTATAGTATTCAATGCAATATAAGAATGAGTGAATACATTTTATTTCCAATCAATGCACATTAACAATGATTTTATAGCGCTAATTTAGTTATGGGACCCCTAAAGAAATTTTATGCAATTTGCTAAAGCGAAAAATCTTCTAAGAATAAACCATAATTCAAAGGTTAAATTAATAAGTCTGTGAAAAGAGCACCAGAATTTTATTATCAATACTAGTTCTTAAAACCTCATGAAAACAACAACTTCCCGATAAAAACATCCTTTATCTGCAGAAGCAAACATTCGAAAATTATGCGCAATTAGTGTTACTGTTAAGACTGCCAGAAATCTCCACTTTAGCAGCAACCCTTCTTGAAAACATCTACGACATAGTTACCATAGCAACAGCTTTCCCTGGAATAAGCCCAGCAGCCCTTCTCATATCGCATAAACAAGATACAAAATAAAATCGATGCTAAGAATCGTAACATTGTAACCGTCATTATTAAAAGTTACCATTTATTTCCGATCAAATGATGAAATCCCCTCCACCCTACCTCCCCTTCCCCCTACACCGTGCAGACAATGTAACAACAGAAATAAATCTCAACTACCGTTCACTTCAATTTTGATTTCAAATTTAAATAACTATTAAGACACTGCAAATCGATAGTATAAATGTGTGTTTTTTACAGTGATAATAATAGTTATAGAACTGATAATGGTTTTATAATAGTGAGAATAAAAATATATAAGAAAAAATTTCTTTGTAAGTAAAATACGCATTACAAGTTAGATTGGATGATATGAATGTTGTGTATTAGAGCATTAAAAATGCACTATTACACAAAATAACAGTTATAGAACTCAAAATGGTTTTATAATATATGGAATAAAAATATATGATAAAAATAAAGAAAAAATATCTTAGTAAACAAAATACGCATTAAAAGTTAGATTGAAGATATGAATATTGTGTTTTAGCGCATTAAACGTGTGCTATTGATTGTTACTGCTGAGACAAGATATCATGTTAACTATATCTCTTGAAAAAAATAAGCCTTTATCGTTTTTGTTCTTTAATATATGAAATTAGACAAATAATTAGGATACTAAGATTGGGAAGTTTTCCTTTTTTTCACTCTCAGAAGTTTCTACACCACCATTACCCTAGTAACAACTTCCTCAGGGACTAACCCATGGATAAATCCGACACCTCCACCCTCCAAAATCAAACAGGCAAAAAAAAAAAAAAAAAAAAAAAAAAAAACCCAAATAAATCGTGGGGTTAATAACCTCGTCCAATCAAGCCCCGATATCATTATAAAGTTACGGTATGCAGCATCCCTCTGACCCCCGCTCCCAGACGATACCTCTGCATCTCCATCTTCCCCAGCCGGTGTCCTGCGGAGAAGTCAACCCCCCCTCCCGGTCCTGTCTGAGGAGGCGCAAAAAAGAAGAGGAGCGCGAGCGTTCATCGAACCCTTCGCCTCTCCTTCCGACAATCTCCGGAGCATCTGAACGCAGACGCAATAAGAGAAAGAAGGCTTAGCCGGCCGGGAGAATCGATTCGCGGCAGTCTAGACCCCAGTCTAGACGGGCATTGTGCCCGTGGTACGCGTACAGCAGCGAATCGATCTCGCCCTCTCCTAGCAAAGGTGCGCTCATTCGGTCGCCGGAACTCGCGACGTCGCCATCTTCAGAGGTAAGCTCTCCCCCTTTCCTCCGTAGGGTGGTCACGCGAAATTAGCGCCTTTTTTTTTGTTTGTAACGGGTGGGAGATAAAATAGATAATAATAAATAAAAAAAAAAATAAAAGGAAACATTCCCAAACAATCACGCGGAAGAATTAAGTATGAGTTTTCGCGATAGAAATTTATGGAGGAGATACTACAATAGATCCGCTGTCTGTCTGTCAGACAGATCGCATCTGAGTGAGCGCGCACAGGGTTTATTTGGTTTCGGTACTTGACTTGTAGGTTCCGGAAATTGTCACCTGGTGTTAGAAAGTAGAGGTTTTTTTTTGCTATACAAGAGACACACATTCATTTTTTTGCAAGAATTTTACTTTTTTTTTGGTTTAGGATCACGTTTAGCTATTTTGTTGCTAAGCGGTACTTGAAACATTGTCTAATTATCATTTGTTTTTATTAACACTTTAGATAAGATTGAATTTGAATTTATAGTGGTTCTTTCTTTTGACACATTTTCTTTGGGTATCGAAGCCAAAATTATCCAAATTGATTAAATATGAGACTTAATGGTTTCGTATAGTTATAAAAATAATTTTGGAATTCAATTAGTAGTTTTGAACATCAAGTAATATTTTTTAAATAAATTCTAATAATTTATTAATTTCATTTATTGAGCTAATAATTTATTAATTTAATTTTTTCATTTACTTTTGAATTTGAGCTTATTGTTTAAGCATGTTTCGTGCGATTAATTTTCACGATGCAATTTTTTAATTTATTTTTGCTTATAAATGTAAAATCTAGTCTTTTAAATTAGTTAGACTTCCTTTTCAAATTTTTAATTAATATTTATTTATCATTCACATTAACTCTTTGATTTGTAGAATTTCAGTTACATTTCAAATTTAAAAACATAAATTCTTCTGAAAATTATAAAAATTTTCAAATCACAGCAATAATTCTCTAAAAAAGTAAATGTAAATAGCTTTTTAAAATAACTTTATAGTTTTTTTTTCCAAAATATTTCTATCAGATATGGAACAAGATCAAAGACAAGGAAATGTACGAAAAGAAGTATTTTTAAGGCCAACTCCATACTAATGTCTACAAAGTAAATAGTTAATTTGTAAATCAAAATCTGGTTTTTCTTTTATATTAGTAAACGAATGAGATTTCAAAAAGATATTAATTCAATATCAACTGTATTTTTTTTAATGAAATAAAGATTATATTTTAACGAATTTTATGACTAAAACAAAACTCATAAAAATAAACTAATAGAAAAATAATCATAAAAATTCTGTGTGAAATATTCTATGAGGTATTTAGTTTAACGTAATTTTTTCTATTGCTAAGGTTTGTTTAAATTTTATTAATCTGTATAAATTCATGAGTGCAAGATATAAAAATTTTATATCAATAAAATTTTTATATCTTGCACTCATGAATTGTTATTTGGAATTAACTCATTGTTATTTGGAATTAAAGGTTTTGTACACATATCTTAAATAAACAGTAGCAAATTTTCTAGAAGCACCGTTTTTTAACTCTGCAAAAAAAAAAAAAAAAAAAAAAAAGAGAATTAATAATAGATAATTAATGATGTCAATAAATTAAGGTTTAGATCCATTATACACTAATCTTTTAATTTTCCTAAATCTTTTATATTTTTAGTAGTTTTTAATTATGGTGTAAGATGTGTGTATTTTAGTTGCATAAATGTAAAACAAATTTCCACTTGAAACTATTAAATTTATTATTAAAATTAGAGATTTTAAAATTTTTAAGTATCTCCGATGTCAAAAACTCGAGAGTAAATTCTTTATAATAATATATATCCAGAATATTGTTTTTTAAGTTTATCTAGATAAAAGAAAAGAAATATGGTTTTAAAATGCTCTTAAATAACTTGCTATTCAATAACTATCATAAGCTCATAATTTACAATTCAATATTGTACTCTCATAATTTGTAATTCAATGCTATGCGCTTATAATCTGCATCTCAATAAATACGTCGCGCTAATAATTTGCAATTGAATAAATGCTTTGCGCTATTAATTTGCAATTCAATAAATATTATGAGCTCAGAATTTGCTATTCATTGATTATTGCGTGCTAAACACTTGCAATATCATAAAATTTGAGATTTGGAAATTCCAATAGAAAAAGAAACAATTATAAGTGTTAATTACTATGTAAAAAAACTCTGAATTTATTATAGATTATTGATTTTTGAAGTTCTTGCTTAGTTTTTCAAATTAAGAGGCATAATAAGAAATAATTTACAATATTTTCGCAAAAATATAAAGTAATCCATATAATTGTTTTTTAGTTTCAGATGGAAAATATGTTTAAATTAATATTTGAAAATAATAACTTCTAAACTGAAACAAATACATGAAATATTATTATAACAATTTAATTATAAAGCATATAGTTTTTATTTTATTAATATTTTTCAACGAATTATATGTGACTTAATATTATTATTTTAGAAATAATTTCTAATTAATTAAATTAATGAAATCAGAAAAATTAATTGACACAAACTAATATTCCCACTTTAATTAATTAAAGGTTGATTTATGATAATAAAATAATTTCTAATGAATAATACATGAAAATTTTATACTTTATTAAACTAAAATCATACAATAAAGAAGTAAAAATATTTGTATATTAATTTCAATTTTTTTTTTTTTTTTTTAATAATAATGATTTCATTTGACTAATTTTTACTCATAAAAAATATTTGATTTTCATCCCCATTTATTGTTGAATGAATTATATATTTTTCTGTACTTCTGATTTTGTTGAAAATAAATTGACTTGATATTAAAATGTTTGAGTGTCTATTCTTTAAATTTTGTAATTTCTATGAATTGAAATGATTGCGTATCATAGGCAAAAATAAATTAAATTATTTTATAAATTTTTTATTGTTAATAAAAGTACACTTTCTGTAATTCTTAATCTAATAAAATTTTAATATATGATTCAATTTATTTTTATGCATGTAATTTGATATGTAAACTAGTTTTAAAAATAATAGATCGATTATTAATGAAATTTGGTTTAGAATGAATAAATGGTTTACAGTATTTTTGTGAAAATATTGAGTATTTCGAACAGTTTTTATAGTTTTTACCTTTTAAACCTTTACAGTTTTAAACCTTTTAATATTATAAAAATTGAATTTTTAAATATATAAATTTTTATCTTAATAATATTTTCAAACAAATTATACACGATTTTGAATTGTAACTATACAATTCGGATTAAAAGTTAATTCTGAATTAAATTAATAATTCAAATTTTTTGTTCAAACTCCTTTTAATTAACTAAAAATAATTTATAATAATAAAACTAATTCTATTGCATAATGCATAACCACTTTACATTTTCTGAATTAAAACATAAATGAAGAAAAACATTTGTGTAATTATTTAAAAATTTTATACATAATCAATTTACTTTTAATTAACTTTTACTCATAGAAAATTATTTACATTTTTATGCATATTTGTTGTTTTATGAATTTTACATTTTTATGTAGTTCTGATTGTTTAAAAATAAATCATCATGTTTGAGTGTCTATTCTTAAAATTTAATAATTTCCATCAATTAAAATATTTGGACTTATAAGCAAAAAACATTTAATTGCTTTTTATATTTTTAAATAATAAGATAAGCACTTTTCCTATAATTTTAATCTAATAAAATTTTAATCAATTAAATGAAAATCATTAAAATTATTTAATTTCATAATTTTTAAAAATTAAATTAATTTTCTATAGTTTTTTTCTATAGAATACTTGCTTAATAATTTGTAATAACGTTTAATCGAAGTAGTAAAAAAACACTACTTTGCACTGATACGCAATATATACTTTTAGACTAAAAACTTTTAATTTATTGGTCATTTTTTTTAATTGAGCTTGAAATGGATGAAACGTTTTAATACTTTTATTTTATTTGAATTATTCTCTATTATTTAAATGCCATAACTATGTATTACTTTTTTTAAAGCTAAAAAAATGCTTTTAAGCTAGAAATCCTCATTGTAAAGATTTAAAAATAAAATTAAGAAGTAAATTATGAAATTCTTATGTTAAACATAACTAACCGATCAAAAATTATGCTTCTATTAGATTTGATGATAAAGATTATAAAAGGGAAAAATTTACAAGATTCTTTAACCGATGAGATTTCATTTACTTTTCAATAATGCAACATTTTTAAATCAAAATATTTCCTACAGAAAAGATCAATATGAGCTCTTATAGTATGCATACCCGTTTTAGTTAGCAGCCTATTTAGGAAAAAACTTTTTTTTAAATTATCAGAAGTATACTCAGTGTAATATAAGTATGGTTTATTTTTATATTATTTAAAAATGTCATGTGGGCCTAAATGGCCGAGTGGCTAGCGCTCTGGCGCTCGGTGCCATGGATGTTTGTAATAGTTCGGAATTCACTTTAAACTGTAGGTCCCGGTCCGTAGGATTGTAGAGCGTTGCGGTGGTATCGTTACTTTGCGTCCGTAGCTTATCTTCAAGCTACATGCACGTCCTGGGTAGTGCTAAGTGAGTAACGTCAGTGCAGCGTTTGCCTTAAGGCATCTAAGACAATTGTCTAAGTATGTCCCAGCTGCATTAGAAGAAAAATAAATAAATAAATGATCATGTTATGTATTGAATGAGTACGAATTTTAATATTTCAAATATTCATGTATATGTATTTCAAAAACATTTTTCCGGTTTTCATCTTTTTTCATTCATATCTATGAATAAAGAAAAGGGGGAAAAAAAACAGTTCCTTTTTTTTAAAGTGTTAGATATTATGACATTTTGAATTTCATTAAGAAACCCCATTCGGTATAATTCTGTGTCCGTCGTGATTGTGTGTCTGTAACCTTAGCTTCATTTGCATGCGGTTCATGTTTTTATTTTTCGTTTCCTGCTGTATTTTATGCCAATCCAGACGAGTATTGGCAGACACTTCCCCGGTGACGTTTTGGGGACAGACGGATTGGCCTACATTGGCATGTCACGCGACGTTAGCACTCCCACGCGGCAAAATAATATATTGCGTGATCCCAACTATAGGAAGGCTCGCCGCAAATAAAACTTTATTAGAAAAGAAAAAATCATCTAAGAATAAATGACAAACATTAAATCGGCATAAATTCCTCATTTCTAATTTTATTTTTATATTCTGAAGTTAAATTTGTAGCCATGTAACAAAATAATAATTTTTTTTTTTTTTGTATATAGAAAGTATTTGTATTTTATTATGATAAAATTTAATAAAATTTATAATTTTTCTGTTTAAGGATTTTGTTGCATGTTTTTTGTGATTAAGAAATTTTTTTTCTAAGCAACAAGAAAATATTATATTAAATTAATAATTATCATCATAAGTATGTACTATAATTATTATTTATTTTGCTTTTCCTTCATAACAGTTAATTCCTAATTGTGATGCATATATAGTTTTAAATGAAAAATCCATTTTTTAATATTCATTACATAAAGATTTATTAAATCTTTATGTAATCAAATTTTTCTTCAAACTAATTTTAATTAATTAAAAATTCATTTTTGATAATAAAACAATAATAACAGTTTTATATTTTATTGAACTAAAAATATATAGCAATTTATATAAGCCATAAATTAATCAATATATAGGCGTTTTATTTGAATATGTAAGATTTTAACGACATCGTTTAAATTTGAATCACCTGAAACATTTTGATAAAACTTAAAATTGTAAACATTAACTTATTAACTATAATTATGAAAAGAAGATTTGAATGTTTGATTAAAGCTATCTTTAACTAACTGTTTAAATAAAAAGTCATTAATTCGATTTTCGAAAGTCATTAATTCCATTATAAAATAGTTTTTAAAACAATCATTAACTCATTTTAACTATTTTCCTATAAACGGCTGTTTAGTACTTTATTTAATGGATGAGAGTAATTTTTTTTAAGTAGAAGTGGTTTAAATATTTCAAAAAATAATATTGATTTTTTGTAGTAACATTAAACTTAGAAGTCTGGTCTCATTAAAATAATAGTTCTTTTCAATTGAATTAAGAAAGTTGTCTATATATTCCCTCCTTTCTATTATAATCAATTAATATATACTAATCATACCAATCAAAAGTTTTAATTTTAAAATAATGGTAAAAAATATTAAATGGTTAAATTAATAAAGGTTTCCTTTTTGCAAATTATTTACTTGAATTTTTTTAATTATTCAAATGAAAAATAATAAAATATTATCTAAAGTCTCATACTCACAAATTCAAATGAATTTTCAGAGCAGGTATAAAATGTAAAATAATTGAACGAAAGTAGTTCTTCTATTGCTCGTAAAGAAAATTAAACTTAAAAAGTATTTTAATAGAACAAACGTGAACATTTTATTGTGCAAGTAAAAAAGTATTTTCTGAAATTGTTATTTGAAAACATGAAAATATTTTTAAAAAAAGTAAAACTTTTAACTTATGCCATGTGTGCATTTTTTAAATACAGAATCCCATATTTAATCCTACATAATTTCTTTAAAGATTTAATATTCATTAAGTTACATTAATGATGTTTTATTTCTTTACTATAAATATTCTTAAAATCAACGTAACACAAATATTGACTTAAGATCTGTACCTAATAAATTTTCTCGCTGAGCTGATATTAAATCGATAAAACGCAATTGAATACATTTCGGTATTAACTTACACTAACGCTTATGTTAAATCAAATTTCCCTGTTTAATTCTAAAGAATTAAAATTAAATTGAGTTCGCTATTGTGGTTACAAGTTATGAAATTAAATTATATTCATCATTTTTATAACTGCATATGTTATTTTCTTAGAATTTCGAATTCAATCGTTCAAGTTTTCAACATTGAAATTTACTATTAAGGCATAATTATTTGATTCAGACTTAAAATTATTATTGCTTTTCTATATCCCAGTACATGGAGATAAAGGTTTAATTAATGTTTTTTTTTTTTTTTTTTCGATGATGAATGTTTTAAATTTTTTTATTTTTGAATTTAAATAATTGATCAAACAATTTTATAATTATGTAAAAAAATGTTCTTCTGATTTTATAAGGTTGCTTCTTTGTATTTCGCATTATTGGTGTAATGACTTTCATAATTTCTTGGGAGTAGTATTTCTTGGTTCGCCGTTTTTTCAAATACATCACTAATCTTTGAATTAATTATTTCAATGTTGTCCTTATATGGAACACTGCTGAACCACTAATGTTAAGTTACTCATTATAAAATTGGTCAACAGTTATTTCCTGAGCAAATGTAAATAAGTATAACTACTTCATACATTGTAATAAAAATAAATATTTCAGTTGAAATTGAAAAAGAAGAAATGGGGTGCTTGATTTGGGTGACCACCATCGTCTCCTTTTTTTTCAGGATATTAATTGCAAATATTCTTATTTTTCTTTCAGATGATAGTTACCGAATCATTTATTATAAATTCGTTTAGGTTATTTTACACTATTTACTATTACAATAAGCACAATTAATTTTTTTGAACGATAGAAGTCAATAGACTTTAAAAGTAGATATGTCAATAAACACAATACTGAAGTAATGGTGTCAATTATTATGTGTTAATGATTATTAATTGAATAGTGTCAATTATGATCTTTATTAATTAAATAATGATCAATAAAGAATTATTTAAAAAACCGTAAATGCTTCTCCTATTCACTAAATTCATTAATCCATACACTCATATATATATTAATTCATGAGTTCATTCATTTATTATCTTAAAGTTCTCTATATTTATTCTGCATTATCCTACATAATTATTCTCTCCTGTAACTTTTATAAGAATGTTACTAAATATTTTCCTAGGAGTACATTAATCTGAAAGTATTAACCTTAAGTACATTACCTTATTAACCTTAACCTTAAGTAAGTAACTTTATTTCCAACTAAATATTTGATATCTTAATGTTTCATTAATCACTATATATTTGTAATATTTTATTTAAATTTATAATTATACAATTTACTATTTCTAATTAGATTATTATTGTATAAGATATATGAATTGCGATTACACGACGACAAATATGTAATAACCTGAATATTTGTAATAATATTTCGAATATTTATTGTAGAACTGTTTTAGATTTATCAATATTTTCCAAGTAAATATAAAAATAATAGTTGCCTTATAAGAAATGTTAGCTGCTAAAAAATGTTTTTTAATATTAATAATTTGTGACACTTTCCTATAAAAATTCTAAAAAAAAAACTTTCTTTCAACTTCAAGTAAATTACTAATTTATTATATTTAATTTTTTAAGTTAAAATTTAATTTATCAATTAATTATTAATTTATTTAAATTTTGATATAAAAATTTTCACATAATTTAGCTGTAATTTATCGTAATCTTCTTGCTGTCGTTGTTATTCAAGCAAGAAAGGAAATAGTTATTTTACTTAAATACACAGGTTAATTTATTTAGTAAATATTTTCAATATTTCAAATTAAAGAACATTGCTCTAATAAAGGAATCTATATTGTTCGAATACATGGAACATAGTTAATATTACGTCGTATTAAAAATAATGCAATGCAATTTTTTCTTGCAGTAATGTTAATGTTAAAACTTTTTTCAATTATTGTTCTGCCTTTACTAATGTTATTGTATTATTATTTTTCACACAAAAAATACTTTTTTAATATTTAAAAATTCTTTTTTTAAATACTGCTTTAGCTATTAGTCCCTGAGAAACTTGATACGTAAGATGATAGTATAACTTAAAAGATTTATTTAAGTATTTTTTATTAAGAGTATTAAAACTTATTAACTTTTATTAATATTAAAACTTATACGTATTTTTTAAATAGTTTTAATTAAATTTTTAAATGCTTATTAATCTTTAAAAATTTTGTTTATTTTTCATTTTCAATCCTTCCTTCATAATTACATATTAAAGAGCTGATTTTAGATTTATTATTTAAAAAATGTTTACCAATTTCAGTTATACAAATGAAAATAATCTAATATTTTATACAAGGGATTATTAAAACAAAAATATAAATCGTAATTATTTTCATAGAAATAAAGATATCCAAAAATTGTATAACTTTTATTATTCTAGCGAATTTAAGATTAATTTTAACAAACTATTCCCTTTTCCATTTACCTGCTCAAAATATATATTATATAAATGAATTTTAAAATAACCCAATAATCATCGAGGTATATAATAAAATTATTTAAAAATAAATTGTTAACCATTTAAACTTCTATTTCTGAAGCTAGGCCTAACAAAACGATACAGAAATAACAGTAAACACAGCTAATAAGCTTAACAGATTGTCTCAAATAATAGGATTAATAGATTAACATTTATGTCAGATTATAATAATCTTAATAACACTAGTGAACATTTAATGGGAAATATTGGCTAAATGACTGAGATTGAATCCATTAAAACTTATGGTGGTGCTTTCGGCTCAATTCTGGAAATTGTTATTCGTAATAATTTCCAATAGCTGTTTAATAAACCCTTTCTGAGCGTAATTCCTTTCAATGTATTCATACAATGTAGTTGTGTATTTTTGAAATAACAGTTAATTTATCAATATTGAACATAGTCATCTGTCCAATAAAGAATGTAAATGATTTCCACCCTTCCATCAATTCATTTATCCATTATGAAATGCCATCAGTTAACTGTAGATCCAACTTGAAAATTTAAATTCTGGTTTTAAATTGCATGCTTATTGTTGAGATTCCTTTTCTTTTTCCTCAGCTGGATACTTATTATTTAACAAATTAATAATGGTAATTGATTTTATAGATATCTTTTTATTAACTTATTTATATCTTTTTATTAACTTATTTATATCTTTTTATTAACTTATTTTTATTATTTAACTCTAATACACATTTAAACAATCATTTAGAAATGTACAATCCATAATAATAAAATTTAAACTTAAAAATTCTTGTATTATTTTAAACTATATTCGGTTGGAAAAAAAGTAAGAAAATGAAAACTTTTTTTAAAGATTTTTATTTTTCAAAAAACATAAAATTATTTGTTTATGCTTTTCATTAACAATAAAATTAATAAAGCTCATTATTATTAGAGTTAAAATATTAATTTTTTTAAATTAATATTATTAAAGTTTTAAATGTATTGCTACATTTAATTTATTAAAATGGTAGCAACTTCTCTTATCATAATTAAACTTTTGCATAAATGATTGAATAAAAAATTAATTATAAATGATTTATTATTGCAGCAGCTATGACTAAAGCATTTAATTCCAAATGCAGATTTCAGAATATACAATTTTAGAAAGGTATGAAATAATCTATTATTCAGTTACGTATTCTTCAGTTACTTTAAAAAAATAGTAGTTTACTCTTGAAATAAGTTTATAGATAACGAAAAAAAACATTCTTGCACAAGTTTACAGATTTATGTATGGCATGCATTGAGGAATACAGAAAAAAAAAAAAAAAAAATTGGTGACTTCTTTGCACTCACCTCTACCTGTTCTTACAAGTACTTACTTCGTGTTATTTTACTTATTTCGTTCGTCATAATGTTTCTTACAGTCATCTACTAGTTGAAAATGATAAATCTCTGTCAATGTTATCCAAATTAAAGATCTATCTCTCTCTGTAATTGTTACAAAACATATCAATAAATCTCTGTCATAGTTTTTTTTAATTCAGCATTCAAATTATATCAAAAGAAGGGAAAAAGTTTTGGTATTACTCAATAATGTCAAAAAGGAAAGTGGATATTTATTTATCAACCTGTCAGACTTCTTGTAAAGAACTTCAATATAATAATTATATAATTATTACCATCTAGCATTATTTTAGATTAAATTAAAAGTGATCTTCCTACTGTTTTTAGAAAATTGTAAATGAAAAATTAAAATTAATCCCAATTTAAGGCTGACTCACTATTAATAAATTAGTAATCAAGAAAAAGAAGGTTTAAATCAACTGCTAACATGCATTACAGTTACTGATTCTGCCATCAGAGCTACTTAGTTGGTGTTTTCTGGGCTTTCTCCGATATCCTTCTCATGTAAATGTGGTGTAGTTAACCTTGAATGTCATCCAAAAACGTAATAATCCTTTCTATTCATCATAAATTGTTAGTGCTACGGTATGCGACATACGAGGTCCTTGATATACATTAATTTACAGCGCACTTTTAGAAGATAATTTTTTTTTTCAAAATGCTTCAAGTATTTCAAACTGCATAGAGGAAAAAATTTGAATGGAATTTTAAATGAGCACTAATTAATTGTTCTTCGAAAATTTTGATACATGTTTTCGTAAATTATTAACTTTATTAAAAATGGCTGATTTTTTCCTTCAAAAATTAATTTCCTTTGTAATGAAATACTAAGATGAATAAAATTCAAAATGTAGAGATATTATCTTAGTGTTTTAATAAAAGTATTTATAATTTACTAAAAGTAACGAATTGAAAGTAAAAGAAAATTGATCTACTATTGATATTCATTCCAACTGATGGAAAAAAAAGTGTGTATCTATGTCTCTCTCTCTCTCTATATATATATATATATATATAGTGGGTAATGAAAATGCCCACATATATTTTTTTATAATTATGCCATTAAAAATTTAATCCGGGCAAGTAATGTTGAAAAGAAGGCAATTTGATCGGCTGCAGAAAATAGAGATTGAAGGCTTGTTCGCTAGATGTCAGTATTGAGTTACCTAAAATGATTGTCCATTAGACATTGATTTGAGGGGGTGACATATTAATGTATCCATGTTCGGTAAAATCCAAAAACACGGCTGTACTCTATCGATAGATGCATTGATTTCTTTATCCTTAATTTTAATGGTGAAATTTTTTTCATTTTTTTTAAAACTTCATGTGGTCCCTGATGTGATGGTTGAAGGCTAGGGCGAATACTGTATGTCCTAACAAAGATATTTTAGCATGTTTTTAAGTCTTTAAAATGAAGGGTTTTTATGGAACATGTTTCATTTCTTTGATTTTTCTTTTAAAATTTTAACAAATTGAGATTGGAGCTCGTCAGATGTATTTTCGAAGAAATATGCATAACCGGATGATTTCACCATAAAGATGTTCAGCTGGTGTAGAACAGAAATTGGTGTGCCAAGTTGTATGTAATCCAAATAGAATGATCGGAAGAGATCTAGCTCAAACTTTGAATTTCATGGCACTTGATGACAGCCTTCAGTGTACGGTGCAACACTCAATACAATAATTTAATAAGCGATTTGATAAGCGAATGTACTATGTCTTCTCATAAATCCAAAGATAGATATGATTCAAATTGGGTTCCTTGATCAGCTGTGATTATTGTAGGATTCCCAAAGTGATAAATTCAATTCCTTATTAACGTATCAGTGACTGTTTCGGCTCTGATGTCTGGTATAGATGTTGCTGGGATTTGCGGTTCATGTTCATGGAGTCTTTTGGAGATTCTCAAAATATTCTGCTCTATTATGTGATGCTACAATAATGCCAAAGCAAAAAAAGCAGAAATCAAGACTATGAAGAAGTGAATAAATGAAACATTAGAAATTATACGCAGCATTCCTAAGCATGAATGTAAATGCATACAGCCCAAACAGAGTGCACAGGGCAGTCTTTTGAATATCTGACTCATTCATAGGTATTTGATGATATGTCGGATGAAGATCTAAGGTGAAAAAAAAAATAGCGTATCCTTCTAGCTGATTAGTGAAACCATGAAGATGAAGTATGGAATTCTGAATAGCTTATTTAATGGCATTAAGAGACCGATAATCTCCACAAGGTCCCCAAGTATCGTCATTCCTCTCCACGAGTTGCAGAGGACTGGCTGGACCACGCGCTGTTCGATGGGCGACAAATGTCATGTCCTAGAATATGAATTCAACTTTTGCAATCTTTAATTTATCAGGTAGTAATCTATTAATTATGAAAACGACCGGTGTCCTCTTTATCACTATTAAATGAATGATATTATACATAATTTTGTTTTTGTTTAACGGAACTTTTAAAAGAATACGAATGTCAAGATCAAGACAACTGGAATCACGTTGAGTTAAAGACGATGATGGACTTCTCATTATTTTAGCTGATGAATAATGCAAATTCAAGTGATCATTCAATATTTTAACAGCGGTATATTTAACGATTTATTATTTATCGACCAGAAGACCCTAGTTCTGTAAAAAGACAGAGACAATGATAGGTTTTGAGACATTTGCAACTAACTGCCAGTCAAGCTTTCTTCTCCAAACAAGATTGAACTTAACTAATTGAGTTCCATAAGTTTCAATTGATGTGGAATTAGTTGCATAAAGTTTAAATTCTGAATTCATCAGTCAAATTGTTTTTATGAGATTTATCGAAGAGAAGAAGCGACATTTCAATTCAATAAGCTATAAGTTTTATATATATATATATATATATATATATATATATATATATATACATCAGATAAATTTAAAAATTGTTTTATTAATTTTGAAAATCTTTTTTCAATTCCTTCTATTAGCTCACACTCTCCCTATATATACCTTGTTCAAATTTTCAATCGTTAATGAAATACTTTTTATTCATCCACTTAAGTTCAAATACATTTTTTTTGAACTTGTAGTGGATGACACTTGATGTTAATACAGTTTTTCAAGTATTAATTCAGTAATTAAATTTAATTAATTAATTTTAGTTTTTCTTTAGATTTAAGTTACATATATCTAAAAATAGATGGCGCCAGATAAACTTAAAAAAAAATGAATGAAAATTATTTATAAAGGACTTTCTGCAATATAGTGAAACAAAAGTAGGAATTGAATTCAAAATTTTTTTTTTTATATAACTTGTTGTTTGTAAGATTTATTTGATCTCTATTACTTTATTCATTTTGAGAATTTCAATACTTTGCCTTAAATTTGCTTAATTTTCATTTTCCTTTAAAAACTCGTTTCTCCAAAGCAAGGGTGACATATAAAGAGACATAATAATCAAAATATTTCAGAGAAATATAGAAATTAAAAAAATAATCTCTTCTTAATTGACCAAAATCGAGAAATAAAAATAGTTGTCTACGTTTATTTTTCAGCATGTGAATACATGTTCGACATCGAAGAAAGCTCTATTAAAAACCTAGACAAATGTTTTCAAACTCACGCAAAATTGAAATTGCTTTTAATAGAGATTTTAATTTTGTTTGCATTTGAGAATAATATTTTGTCACGCAGTGATAAAGAATTACATATTTTCTAATAATTTTAAATGGCGTGCATAAATCCTCGAAATTAGAAATCTTTATGATGAAAACTATTTCCGCTTTATCCATTTTAAAAACATTCGAGATAATAATTATACGAAAGATTTGAAGGATTTTTTTTTTGTAAAATAATCATAAATTAATATTTTTGTATTAGAAAAAAAGGATTTAAATATTATTTGAAAGAAATCAATAAAAAATTGAAATAGTAAAATAGAGTATAGAAAAAAATGACTAGAAATGCGTTCACTAATTTATTACAAAAATGGCCGAATGATTTTGATTACACAGTGAAGTAAAATTTTTAAAAAATAATTTTATTTTATAACAAAATAAATAAAAAGCTTTACTTTCAAACGAACCGATGTACCGAGCGGTACTCAAAAGAACCGATATATATATATGAAAGTTGAATATCGTAAAAATATTATTTTAACTCAATGAAATAAAAAACATTTTATTAAATTTCATTAAACTTATTTTTATGTCCTATATATATATACATATAGGTGTTGCATGCATTTTTCAATGAATAAATTTTTACAGATAAACAATTCCAGATATTTTCAAAAGAAATTCAGTACATTATCATATGTTTAAATCATATTTATTATCATATTTTATTTCGATTTTGATTAGTCATTTCAGATTCTAAATCATATAATTTCAGTTTCAAATTGATGAAATTTTTATTCTCTGTCTCTTTATACATATAAATAGCAGTCTGTTTATTCAGAATCATTTGGCAGATTTATGTACATATATTCCATTATTTATTTGATGTTCATTAACGAATGGTGTCTGATAAAAAGGATTAAATTATTTACTGCCTTCATTCGAATCATGCTTAAGGAATCTGGCAAACAAGAATGTCCTAGAAAATTGCTGACTAATGCTTTTTTATATATATCTAGTGCCTTTTGTACCTTGCATTATTTTTGTAATTTAATCTGTTTTGTAGTGAAATCATTAAATAAATTTTTCTTACTCCCTGATTTTTTTTTTTAAATTCCTACTATTAGTTCACACTCTCCCTATATATATCTTATTTAAATTTTTAATCGTTAATAAAATACTTTTTATTCACCCACTCCAGTTCAAATACATTTTTTTGAACTTGTAGTGGATGATACTTGATGTTAATATAGTTTTTCTAAATATTATTTCTTTAATTAAATTTAATTAATTAATTAAAGAAAATTTTAGATTTAAATTGCATGTATCTAATAATAGATGCCTTATCAGTGCTTTCTTATGTTCTTTATTGAAAGTTAGTGATTTGTAATTCTTTTCTGAACTATTTATTTTCTTCCTTTTTTTCACATTAAAATCAGATTTTATTCTTGAATGAAATATCTTATTTTTCTAAGATCAGTTTTCTTACAAAATGTGTTTTACCTGTTAAAAGTTAAATAAAAAATAATAAAATAAATTGAAAAAATATCTTATGATGAAGTAAGAAATATATTAACGACAAAATTCTCACTATAAAAGCCATCTTTTCAAAAAAAAAATATTTATACCTTATTATAGGCAACAAAATTTTTTTCGTATTAATATCATTGATGTAGCTATTCCTGTTTCAATGAAAGCATAATTAAGTAATATAAAATTCACGCGATGACTAATTTTCCGCCTTTTTGTATGAGCTTCAAATTATTTTATTAAGAACTACATTTGTTTAGCTCTGGGAAACCTACAGATAAACCTCGTCACAAGTTGTTTTTCTTTTCTTACCAGTAAAACGTTGTTGTCTCCAACAAAATTCCTTTTTGTTTTTGAGTTTCATCCATCTTCTAACTATATTCGACTTCTGCCGTTATTGGCTTTTGAATATTACAGCAAGTAGTTTGTAAGGAACGCACGTAATAAAATAATAAATTTATATCAGTAACTCCCTTATTGTTCAACATCACACATTTATATTTATGATTTTGTTTTCGTTTTTCATCTAAAGCTCTTCAGATATATCATTTGTGTTGTTTTTCTGTGGATATTATTCATTGAAAGTGCTCTTTAAAATTCTTCTCCTAATGATAAGCAGAAAGAAGAACTATTACAGAATATTGATCGCATGTAAGACAAAATTACCAAAACTTTTACTGATAACATGAAAACAAAATGGTAAAAGTTGTCAACAAGAAATAAACTTAACTTAAAATCTTGGAAATATATTATTCAAAAGTAATAATATATGTACGTCAACCAATATTTTAGTTGACATAATCCAATGATCCTATTCCAGTTGGATGGACATTACTGGAGATTACGATGTGATGTATAGTAGATATTACTTTGCAATGTAATATTTTCAATGCTGAGAGACAGCACTATTACACAAGCTTCTTTAGGCTTGGTCCTTTGAACCCATTAAGTTTATTGACCACTTTATAATGGCAAAATCACTTCGGTAGCACTATCATAATTTTGAAAACCACCATCTACACCTAGGAGTGGCATCTTGCAGGTTCCCCATCCTTCACTCATATCTTCAAACCCAATAGTGAAACTCATCGAACATTTGTTTTATCGCTGCCACATTATATCCTCAGATAAGGGAATGGTTCGGTCCTCTTGTCAGGCTACAAATTGTGCTCCTGCAGGTCAAAGCCAATTTTTAAACCAAGTACCAGCGTATCCACCATGCTAAAAATAATAAATAGTGTTAGTAATGTTCATGTAACCAGATCATCAGCATTGTTTTTCATATTAATAATTATTTTGTAAGCGATAATAAGCATTGTTTCTAGATCCATAATTCATTTGTAAGATATAAGTAACATTTTTATGTTAATATTTTCTAAATAATAGATTATAAATAATGTTTTTATATTCATAATTTCTAAATGTTCCCTATGAATAAATGTTCAAAACTTAATTGTTGCACCATAAACATATTTTATAATGCTTTTATATTATAGAGTCTTTGTAAAATGTGTTCTAGATACATTTTTAGGAATTCTTGAATCCATGTTAATGAGATATTCTATCTTAATAAATGAAATAAATAATGGCAAGGGTTTCCTCTTTATTAAAAAAGTTCCAACGAAAATTTTAATCAGAATTTAGAATTAAATTTGTAAACGATAATTTAAAAATAGTAAGATAATTTGTTTTTAAAAATACATTTATCTTTTAGCTTCATAAAATGCTAACAGAAAATGAATTAGCACAAATTCTACAATAAAAATTTTTTCAGCTTTCATTTATTTTTGGCTGAAAAACTAAATGTGTATGAAACGACTAGCCAGAAAGAGGTTTTTTTTTTATTTAAAAAATTACAATTCTAATTAGATTTAGCTTTTAAGAAACTCTTTACCGATTTTCAATAAATACGAACACTGAAGTATGCGGAAATGGAATTTAAGCATATTAATAATAATGCAAATCTAAACTGGAAATGAAACCCGATTGCATAGCACGAGTAACCAAATATTAAACGATAGTGTCGGTTACCGCCATTCTTCCCCAAAGAAAAACAAAGCCATTTCACCCAGTCGAATTAAAAGGTAATCCGATATTATAATAACTTCCTCATTAATCTTGTTTCTGTGGCACATTTCTTCCATAAATCCTTTTCCCTTTCCAAATCACTGAGTGGATGACGACTTCCGGCTTACGAGACCATTTCGGGTCTGCGCACTTGCTGATTTCGGCGAGTTTCATTTCAGGAATGGTTTCTGATTCGACGTTTTGTGAAATCTAAATATCAATTTGTTGTACATTCAAAAAATAATTCAGTAACCTCTCTTGAAAACGCTCATTTCGATATTTCGTTCTCTATTTTTTCCAATTCCTACTATTCGTTCACATTCTTCTTATATATGTCTTGTTCACATTTTCAATCGTTGATAAAATACTTTTTATTCATCCCCTCAAGTTCAAATACATTTTTTTGAACTTGTAGCGGATGACACTTGATGCTAATACAGTCTTTTCAAATATTCATTCATTAATTAAATTTAGTTTTTTTTAGATTTAAGTTGCATATATCTACCAATAGATGGCGCCAGATGTAAAAGGAAAATTTAAGCTTGAAATGAAAACCTTTCTTTTTCATTCAATTCCTACTATTAGTTCACACTCTCCCTATATATATATATATATAACTTGTTAAAATTTTCAATCGTTGATAAAATACTTTTTATTCATCCACTCAAGTTCAAATACAATTTTTTTTTTAAACTTGTAGTGGATGACACTTGATGGTAATACAGTTTTTCAAATATTAATTTATTAATTTTAGTTTTATAGGGGTGAAAAAAAAATTTCTCTTATATAAGATAATTAGCAGGATATAAATTAAGGAATAAATACAGTCAGTGGCGAAGCATGTAGATCGCTGGAAAAAAATTTCTTTTTCAGATTCTTTTTTCATTCTGGGTTCTAGTCTGAGCCAAGGAGGGAACAAAATGGAAAATGAAGCATGTGAATAAATTAGTGAGAGAGATGGAAAGTGTGTATGTGAGAGAGAGAATTCTTTCTAACTTAAAAAAAAAATGAATTAAAATTATTTATAAAGGACTTTCTGCAATATAGTGAAAAAAAGTAGGAATTGACTTTAAATTTTTTTTTTTATATATTACTTGTTTAGAAGAAGAAAATAAAAGTCACACATTCCAGATTAGTAGTTATCAACCTTTTTTAAGATTTCTTGCGTGTTGGGGTCTTATGCGTTTTTTAATAGCAAGAAGACTATTTTAAAATTTAAATTTTTACGATTATCATATTGACCACCGTTATTAAAGTATTTTTGACAAACAGTTATTGTTTCAGAAAATGGCAATATGTAATTAAAATGTTGTACATCAGTTTTTTCTTCTGAAGTTTATTTTAATTGGCCAATAAATAACGAGTTAATAACAATTTTTTTAATTTTTTTTATTTAACTACTGAGAAAAAAATTCAGAGCAAAAAAAAAAAAATTAACAGCATTATTAGAAGTGAAAATAATCAAAATTAAATAATTTTCTGTATAAAAAAATTATGAGTTGATAATACCCAAATAAAGGCAACTCATTTCCATGTAAGTGAGTGATTCTAATTATAAATGTTTAATACTAAGCGCTTTTGTATTTTGTGTTTATCAAAAAAAAAAAAAGTCTTTTTAAAAAAAATTCCTTTTTTTTATTTCTTTTCTCATTAAGACAATTTTTTTTTAATCTTTATAAAAAATCACGCGCATTCTCTATCATCCCCTTTGTATGTATGTATTTTAGGCGAGAGTCATAAAATCTCAAATGTTTCTTAAATGAATGAATAAGCTTATTTCCCTTAATTAACATTATTAATTATATTATCATGTTAAATCGCTTCTGATTTTTTTTTCTTTAATATAAATGTGTCGAAAAAAATAAACTTTCAAATTAAATAATGAATAAATTTACATTTTAGACAAATAGTACGATATTTTATAATGTTGTTTCTAAAAAGATTTATTCTTATTGATTGCTTCTGAACATTTGAATTTGATGTGAAATTTATTTTTCTCTTGTCTTTTATTGCTCTTTGATATATATATATGAAAAATAGACAATTATTTAATTACACATATTAAAAAAAAAAAGTTTTCTCTTTTAACATATGTTGAAACAACCTGATAATTAACTACATCAATGATAATTATTTAAGAATAATACTTGAATGATATATTTATACTTATTTAGATAATAATAGAAATTCATTTTAGTTAAAAATCCAATTAACCTTAACCGCAATTACTACATGATCTCTGTGACTATTATTTCCCTTTCGTATTGTTAATATAATGTTTCACGTTAGCAAGGTTAGGATATACTCATCTTTTTCAAGTTAATTAATATATTATAATGAAATATATCTGATAATAAGAAATCATGCAAAATTAAATTTTTTTTTAAAGATTAATTTGCTGAAAAAAAGAAGAAAGAATCTATTCCTGTTCTTTCCTCTGTTATAATTCTTCATTTTAACATTTCACATATATTAGAATGCTGTACATATTTTGTTAAATTATGATATTATGGTATTAGTTTAAAAAATAATTCAAACAAAAAGGTATCTTTACACGGCAGGCACCCATGACTCAGCGGCAATGTGCGCAGCTAGGGCAGTGCTTGGCATTTTTATAGTCACTGCTTTCAAAAAAGATAAGACTCGATGGCGATTGTGACAATATGTATAAAGCGTCTCTCATATATAGTCCAATCGCTTGGTAAGAGGTTAACCGTATTTCTCCCATATGAGACGTAAGCGTGAGATATTTACCCTTACAGTCCGCCTGAAAAACGCTATCCTCTCATTATCATTCGTCAGTGGGCTATCCGTGGTATGCATAAGTGATACATTAGGCCCACTGATGTTATAAAAAAGTAAAATAGTATTTATGTTGAGGTGTTCAAAACTTAGAAAATTTAGTCAACGAATATAATAAATTCTCCGTTAATTTTTATAAAAAAAAAATACATTCGGTATTTAAGTAATGTTTGTTTTTGAAGTTGAGAAATCCCTTCGTATGATTCTCTATTTTAATGTTTTATTTATGTATTATTTTTTCTTTAAATATGCGAGTATTAATACATATTAATATTACATAATAGGTCTAGAATCACATAACTATAAGCATTGTTAAAAAGGCATTTTAATTCGAAAATTTGTTATTTAACATTGTGTCCTCGACATTTTTTCTCTGTAGTTTTGAAGAATCATAATATTCCTATAGAAAGTTATGAAATAAATAAATAAAATATACCGAATTGTTCAAACAATAAAAATTTTAAAATAGCATATATTTTTTAAATAAAATATGTACATCTGTGAATAACAAAACTAAATTTGATGAATAGATTTTAAATATTATATAAATATATGTATAAATATTTAGAAAATAGTTATGTGATGATATGATCGTACAAAAAACTCTTATCTTGTTCTTAGTTATTATATTAATTACTGATTAATTTAATTAATTTGTTATTAAATATTTCACATTTTTTAAAAACTTTTTTTGAACATTTAATGATGTCAGCATGGAATCTGCTTTCAAGCATTTATTATAATTAATGAAAAGTACAATAGGAATTGTCTATACTATTTGAAAAACTGAAAGAAAAAAAATAATAAATAAATATCAATTTACCATATGCATATGCTCGACCTCATGATTATTCTTAATTCGTTTTAATTATTTAATAAAAAGGTTGCATTTTATGAAATCATCACAAACTTTCGTTTAAATGAAATATTTCTCAAACAATACCTTAAAAAAACCATAAAAACTATAGCGAAATAAGAAAAATTCTAAATGACCTGTTAATTATTTTGCAAAATTTTTATTCATAAATTATTTCTTTGTATTACTTTAACAAATGAAATTCATTATATATTTTTATTAAAAAATTTTCCGAAAATACATCTAAATGTATAATTAGATTTTGAAATTTTAAAATAATAGAGAATATTTTATTTATCTCCAATAGAAAAGGCGCAAACAGAAGTGTTCTTATATCAAATAAGGAACAAAAACTCAGCAGTATTAAATTATGAGATTCCTTGACATAAATTGAATTTAGTTTTTAATGTCCCGATGTGACACTGCTTGATAAAATAAATTGAAGAATACTTATTTTGAATATTTTTTAAATTAAATGTAATCAAAGAAATGTAAAAATAGACACGAGAATTTATTTAAGTGATAATAAATATAAAGGAAATGAAAAAAAATTAATAAATAAAAGAGCTGGCGGTGTTTTTATTTTAATTCTGTCTTTTAATGTATTTAAAATCAAATAACTTTAAATGGAAGTAATTTATATATTAATTTAATTTCCTTTAATTAGTTCTTGAAATAAAAAAAAAGAAAGATTTTAGTGAAAATGAAATTATGATAAAAGAGAAATGAATGAATAGTTCATTCGCATCTAGTTAGCTTTCTTTTTAATATAATATATTAATTTAATTTATGATTTATATAAAAATACTTTCCTTTTTAAACGTATTTCATGGTTTGAAATTATTTTTATGTGAAATGAAAATTATTCCCTTTTGAATGTATGTTAGTTTTAAAACTTAAAATTAACAGCATGTTATTAGTAGGATAGCGTTTTTAATTTTCAAATGAAACTTGGTTTTAAACATGTCAGACAAAGAAGCATGTAATTCTCCCTGTGCTTACAAAGGGGAAGAGTAAGATAAATCTGAAAACCAGAAAGTGCTTCCAATGAGTTCGAAAAGAACAGGAAAAGGTACATGATAAATCTTTGTTCCACTAGAACCTCCAGACTCTCAGTGTGATAACTCTCAGATGTGTTCATTCGAATATAGGGGTAGTGCAGTAAGGTGACATTTTGCTATAACGATGAATCTGCTACAGATCTGTTCTAGAGGCAAATGAGCTCAGAGCCCAGCATTCGAAAAACAGCAACAGTTGCTATTAATTAAAAGAAATTTTACTGATTTTAGAAAATATGAAATTGAAGAAAAAATATAACAAAATTAAACATTGTGTTAAGCGTATTATTTGTTTAATGTTCAGCTAATGACAGTAATTATTTTAAAGTTTTGTTTATTGGTTTGCAAATTAAATATTTTTGTCTAAATATAATTCTTTTTTCATTTTACTAGTACTTTTATATAAAATGTTAAATGCTTGTCTGCAGAGATGTAATGTTTAATAGTCTGTTAATATTTTTTTTTAAATTACAATACATAAAATATTATATATAAGATATTATTTATATTATAGTAATGTTATAATTATAAAAATATTAAAGATAATTTTGCACTTTTTAATTTATTATTCAAAAATTTTCCCCATTGAATCATTTGTATTTTTATCTGATGCATAATAAGAAATGAAAAACTTTTAATTAATACACTTCCAAATTTAAAAAAAATGTAATTTTTGTAATGAAAATTTTATATAATAATGGGGCATTCATACAATATCATAATTTGTTTTATAAATTGCTTAGAAATGCAAAGATTGATATTGTTATTAGATTGAACACCATTATATTGGAAGTTTTCTAAATCCAGATTTTCAGTTTTTGCGTATTATTATTGTGTAAATTAGGATTCAAAACAAACTAAATTAATTATACTTAGTAAAACAACGAATTATATTCGTAATTTTAAATAAAAATTAACAGAGCATTATTTTTTAAATTATAAATTATGCAATAATTAAAACATTTTATGAAAAAGTATCATTTTCAAATTAGATGACAAATATTCTTCTTTTTTTTTTGTAAAATATAAACATCTATAGTTGTTCGCACTTCATTATCTTACAAATGTTTCTAGCATGTGATACTTGTTACATGTTATATAAATAACAGCTTATGCTCAAACATTTTTTCTTTTGTATAAGTAAAGTGGCAACATTGGTATTCAGTTGGAAGAAAGACTGTTTGCAATCTGATAATCTAAAATTTGCAAACAGAGGCACATAAATAATTCTGTCTACAAAAAATATCAATCTTTAATTTTTTTTTCTTGTTTTATAAAAGAATTTTTATGAAAAATTTTTATATTAAAAAATGACATAATGCTATACTCCCAAGATTTCTTAGTTAGTTATTTGTTAACACTTTTTAGATTGATATTCTAATTAAATATATTATGAATTAAAAAAAAGAGATGTGAACAGTAAAAGCAACTGTCAACTGGTATATAAAAGGTATATAATGTCAAATATCTAATATCTTTTAGATATTTGACATTTGACAAATGACTATCCCTATCAAATGTCAAATATCTTTTAGATAAGCAAATACCTTTTGCTTTTATACTTTTAATTTAAATAATTGACTTCTACTATTTCAGTTTTTGAATTAAAAATGTAATTTTTATAGATAGTTTATTTTAAGAATTTTATTAAATAAAAAAACTTTTTGATGAAAAAAAAAATTAGAGTAAACTCTGAAATGGAAATCACAAACATACTAAGACATTCTAACTTATAAAAATATTGAGTTTGTTCCATATGAAATGAAGTTTCGAATGCACAATTTTTAAAGAATCACAAACAGAAATTGCTCAATCAAAATATGCTCCGTCTGTGCATCAATGCACTTCTGCCACCGATTACAGATTATTTTTACACTTATTTCATAGAACATATTTGATTCAAATTCGATAAATTCAGCAAAGCTTATTTTAACATCTTCATGATGGACAAAGGTTTTTATTTTTTAAAAGCGATTTCAAATGCTCAAAGGAGTGCAAGCCAGTCCGGTAAGTGGGGTGGATGAAGCAGAATTTCAACTAGTTCAGTTTTTGAATGTCACTTGTGAAACAAGAGGCTTTTGCGTTATGGCACAGAAGAATAACTCTCTTTCACTTTATCGACGTTGGTTGTGATGACAGTAATACTGTGCAATAATTGTTTGACCTATTCCGAGGAATCTGTAATGCATAACTCCTCTTTGATACCACTAAAGCATCGACATTGTCTTCTTTGGGTTCTTGTTTAGGCTTTTTTTTTTTTATCCAGCTGAGATCTTACGATTATCTCACATTATCCACTTTTTATCAGAAGTAAATATACGATTAAAAAAAAGGAACAATTTCTTTGCCAAATACCCAATGATGTGCAAACCTGTAAGCTTTGCAATTTCTGCTATCGGTCAACTCTGTGAATCCCATTTATCACGTTTTTTCATCATTTCAAGCGTTACAAGATATCTCTAAACTATTGCTATGTATACTCCAAGATACACGGCAAGTTCTCTGTTATTGCAGTTTCGACATTTTCCTTCAGAACATCATTAAAAAGAATACTTTCAGATCTTCCACCTAGTTCATTTTCTTATCTCATATTTCCTGATTTGAAATTCTCAAACCATCGTCTCACTGTGGATACATTAGCCATATCATTAATGTTTCGTGTTGCTTAAGCAGCAGAATGTTCAAGTTTATATTCATGCAGAAAAAATGATACATATTTTGGATTTATAGAAAAATGATCTTGGGAGAAATGATCATAGAGATACAGAAAATGGATCCAATTCCATGTTTCTATTTATCTACGATTTTCTAAAATGTTCGACGTCTTTATACGAAAAAAATATACGCAATAAAAAAAAGATGTATAACACCCTTACTTAAGTTAATACTGATAGATATATACTTTATAGAAGATCAACTAATACTAAAAAATCATTGCATATTGAACAAGCTAATATTTTAGTTTATAATTATATTCATATTTATTTTCCATACCTTTTATAACATGCTTCCAAAAACAATTTGAATGATTTATTTGAATTTAAACTTAATTTTTTCTGTAATTCTCCTATTTTAAGTAGAATTTTCAGATGAGTCTATAGGCAAAGCTTTTACTAAAAAAATCATTTCACAAAAATCTAAAAATTCATATAAATTATTATTATATGATATTATTACTTATTATTATTATTATTATTTTTTTTTGATATTCAGATTCTTTTTTTCAATCGTTAAGAAAATATTTACAATTTTTTACATATATAATAATATTACAATTTTTTACAGTATATTACAATTTTTTACAATATATTAAAATTTTTACATATATTACAGTATTACAATTTTTTACAAAATATTTACAATTTATCAATCTTCCTTAAAATGTATGAAAAGTGAACTTTACAAATGATATGCGAGTACTTTAAGAAATAAAAACTTGAATTTATTTAGGCGGAATTTTAATATTTTTATGTTTTCTTATTTTTTATAATAATTGCTAAAACTAACATGTTCCTTGAAAGCTCTATAAACTAAATATTTCAGAAACTTTATAACATGACCAATTCCGTTGTTTAAAAAGCAAGCAAAAGAACAATTGCTTCAAAATTAAATTAATGCAATCCATATTTTTTTGATAAAATGTACTAAAACTAAGCTTGTTTTTAAAACTTCTACATTAAATTTGTTTGACGCGTCTTATAATATGGCTATCTATGTCTTATAATATGACTCTTCGATAATACTCTTCAAAACAAAAATTCGTGTTTAATTTTGTATAATTATTTCTCTTTATATGCTTTAAAAGACGAAAATGTAAAAGAAAGAAATATCTTTAAATAGAATTTATGCATAGGATTTTTTAAAACAATAATTTTCAGAGCAAACAAAATATTCATTAGTGTTTGAGTTACGCTTGGCTTTGTGAGACGCTAAAACTGATACCGGTGACTTTTGAAATGTCTGAATTAATTGAGCAAAGAACTTGCATTCAATTTTGTTTGCAGAAAAACGTATAGAATGTTACAGAAGACATTCGGTGAGCCTTCTTATATCGGAAAGAAATGTGGTATAAACAGTTCAAAGAAGGCAGAGAACGCGTTGAAGACGAAGAGCCCTCTAGTCAACCACTAATCTCAACCGACGAAGCTCACGTCCAAAAAAATTAAAGACTTGGTGCTTGTAAACCGTCGATTTACAATTAGAGACCTTGCTGATGATTTTGGAATTTCAAAATTCCATTTTAAAAAATGTTTTGGGCCTCAAACGCGTCAAATCTCGATTGGTACCGAAAACACTGAATGCGCCAGCTCACACTGCATTGATTCTTCGTGACTTTTTCGCCAAAAATGAAACCCATATCGTTCCACAACCACCGTATTCACACCGTGCGACTTCTGGCTATTCCCTAAACTCCCACTTCCCGGGAACGCCGTTTTGAATCGATTGAAGAGATTCAACGTGAATCGCCGCGCGTTTTGAAGGCCATCCCTGCCTATGACTTTTTAGCATGCATTGAGGATTGGAAAAAAAGTTGGCATAAGTGCATTGTGTCCGGAGAGGATTACTTTGTAGACGATGAAATAAATTTGGAAGAATAAATAAAGAGTTTTTGAAAAGAAAATAATTGGTCTTACTTTTTGGACTCAGTAATAAAACTCTATAACGCGTTATAACAAAAGAAAATTGTTTTAAAATTACAAACAAAAATCAATTCAGACAAACAATTTAATGATTCAGATGAATCCCCCCAATTGCACGAAAACGACCTTCATTAGTCTACGTCTTTGGTAAAAGAAATAGCGTTTCTTTTTAGAATTTAATGGGTAATGATCCGATTTCTTGAAGCAGAAACAAATCAGTATCTGTAAATGACGTTGAGACTGTGAGTTTAAGCCTCATTTATAGAAAAAGTATTCGTTAGCTTACTTAAATCCGTCGTAATTATCTACAATTTTATCCGTGTACCCAGTCAGTTTTGCAAATAACTTTCTCTCTTATTGACTATTAGTACTTTTTCAACAGATTATTTTTTTCTACCTTTGATTTCCTATTTCTGTCTTTGTTTTACTATTTTTATGCATTATCTTCAATGCACAAAGAAGTTTGGGGAATAGTGCTTTGACTTTTCGAGATGATTTGGTTTGTTTGGCGCTCTACGATCATCTTGTGCACACGAGGGCTAAAGGATTCAAACCTGAAGCCCGTGATACCAAAGGACAGAGTGCTAGCCACTTGGCCACCATTTTCGAAATGAATAATTGAATTCGAAATAAGAAACGTTAAAATTTATGCTACAAAATAGCACGATAAATTTGTAGATTGGGAATTCCTTCTGCTAGGTCCAAGGAGGGTGATGTTAACTAATGCTGGTAATGCTGCTAACTTAGGTAATACTGAATCTGCTATTTATGTGTCTTTTCAACGGCAAGCGACCGGTAATAGAAGTGGCATTTAAAATCAACAACAATATATACATATAATTTAGCATTTAATCTCAAAACTTAACTGTTTAGATCGTATATATGGCTAATATAATCATCATCAGTAGCGCAACAGCCAAGGCCGTCTGCCTGCTAGCAGATTTCTAGACAGTAGATGTTTTCTTTTTATGGGGTAGGCTTGTAAGCCCTACACCCAATGGTCAGATGAGACCGCGACCTACGGTTTAAAGTAGATTCCGAACCACTACAAGTATCCGTGGCACTGCCGGGATTCAGACCCGAAACCTGTGACACCGAGCGCCAGTCAATCGGTCATCAGGCCCAAAGTTAATATAACGTATTCAAAAATATACTGGTATTAAATTGTAGTACAACCATATGTAATATACTGATACACTACAATTAGCTGTCCATAAAAGGCTTAATAAAAAGTAGTAATGCGCAGAATGAAAAATCCATATCAGTCATAGGCCTAGAACCCAGAATGCACGTGGAGATGTATCACTGCTCATGGAAAAAGAGGTTTTGGGTTCAGTCCTAGTTTTCGCCTAAATAATAATTTAATTTAGAACAATATTTCGTTATTGTTGGATTGACCGAGTGTGTTCTTTATTGGTTTTCCTGAATTATAACACAGTTACATTTAAGATTTCCAAGGGAACATTTTGTAAGTTATAATAATACACCATGCATCTTGAGTAAAAATGAATTTGTAAGAAATATGTTAAGTCAATGCAGAAATTTTTTTTTTTTTTTAAAGTAAATTATTCAGAAACGCATAGAATTTAACATTGGTGTTTCGAATATTTTTTATAAAACTTTGAGACAACTCATTTCACATTCCTTTAAAATGTAAGCTTGTTTTATTTTCTCTAGTTATCTTTAAACTTTTGTAATTTATATTTTTAACACAAATATTTTTTAAAACATTATTTTCCATTTTTGAACAAAGTATCGATTATTCAGATAAAAGTAAAAGTTTGAATGGTGACAATCCTTATGGAATAATTCTGTAATATTTTTTTAATTTACAAAAAAGATTACATCAATTGTTTTAAATAATATTTTCTAACTTTAATAAATTTTTTTCGAGCTAATATTTCAGCATTCTAAAAGTTGTATATTGGTATGAAATTTCTGACAGGTTGTAAGAAATATTATCCAAAGTTATCTAAATGATATAGAAAATTTCTTTTTTAACAATTTTGAAAAAATAAATTTTAAATTAATTCTAATAAATAATTTTTTCTTCTATTGTTATGAAATAATCGAAAAATGAGAAATATTTTTTTAATCGAAATGAAGAAAAATAATTAAATAATGCATTTTCTTCTAAAATAAATATTAAAACAAGTTCATAACGTTATGAATAGTACACACACACACATATATATATATATATATATATATATATTATAATAAATCAATTTACGCATACGTGGCTATTACGTATATAGTTGAATTTGTAGAGTACAATTCAAAAGTATTGTGTTCTTAGCGTAAAATGTCCTTCCATAATTTTAAAAGTTTGCATAAGCAATATTGTCACCCCTTATAAATTAAAAAAATATTGTTCATTATATATAAAGTCAAACAAAATAATTAACATTCATAAATCAATCTTTCTCTTAAATTAAAGAAAAAAATGAATATGCTTTCGTGAATAAAACTTCATGTTTACTAAATATATTTTTCCTTCACTGTAGTGCCTTAAATTGAAATTGCAGTGCATTAATTGTGAAACACTATATTTGGGATTTTTTTTTATTTAAGTCTTTTGGTTTGCATTGACTATTATTGAAGTAGATTATTTGAAATACAATATGCGATCAATACAAAACTTCAAACGAAGTAAAAATATTATAGCATAGAAATTTCTACACATCTACAATAAAAATTGCGCCTTAAGATATATGTTAGAGAAATTTTATACTGTTCAGAGGCACTGGATTTCAATAATAATAATAATAAATTAAGTAAAAATAAATTCTAATTGAAGAAGACCAGGTGAAGACTTATTTACAATAAAATCCCTGAATAATAATGACAAAGAATGCGCGTAATATTTCATCCCCTAATTAAACAATGCTTTTTAAATATTATGAAGTCATGTAAGTCAAATTCTGAAATGAATGAAAATTAAAATTTTTTTAAGAGGCTGAACAAAAAGTGTCTATTACGAATACAATTTCTAATATAATACATTTGAAAATTTAAAGAACAGTATACCTAAAAAAATATAATAACTTCTCTTTTATCGTTTACAAAAAAATATAAGAATTTTTTTCAATCGTTAAAATTCTTCCTTAATGTTTAACAAAAAGTGTCTAATATGAATTCTGTGCATTTGAAAAATTAAAGATACCTTATAAAGTATAATAAATTTTCTTTTTCCGTTTACTATTGATTAGTTATTATATGTGAGTATTTTCTTGTTTATTTCTAATTTTTTTGCGAAATAAACAAGAAATTATTCCTTGCGTATTTTCTAATTTTTAAACACGCTGATATAAACCAAACAAAAAACGAAAATCGAACTGAAAGAATTAAATCTTCATTAATACATTAAAAAAGTATCCTTCAAGTCATTGCTGTGAAATCAGTTTTCAGAAAATTAGTTAATTCTTAGGTAAGCTCATTTAATTCCATAAAGAACACAAGCCGCAATAAAAAACAAACATCCATGAGCTTATCAGTTATCTGAAACATGGAGAAAATTTTAAAGCAGTAAGAAAATATAGCCTATCGCCTTACTTGCAATGTATTTAAATGAGAGAAAAAAATTTAACTATTTTTTTGTATTTTTAATTTCTTCCGTAAATTGAGCCTTTATTATTTTTGATTTCACTCTTTAATTTCCTAAAGAAATATTACAAAATTAGGTATTAAATTTCTTAATTTTTGTTACATACTAATACGTTGTTCTTTATTGTAATTTCATGTATTCGTTGCGTCATTATTTAAATAACTTGTTTTCATTAAGAAGTTTCAATGTTATTAGAAATTTTAATAACAACATCAATTATGAAGTTAAAATCAGCATTTAAATCACGATTATGATACGCTTTAAATAATTTCTGATGTGCCTATCATTTCATAACTATCAAAATAAAAATATATTTGATTGTGACTATTATATATTAAGTCTGCATTTACTTCCTAAATAGATGAAGTTACTTTTATCAATTCTTAAAAATGCTAATAATAATTTTATTCAGTTTTCAATCATTATCTTTCTATTTCTTCATATAATAATGATGGACATTCTTGTTAATTTTCTTTTGGTATCAATTTTTAAAATATTTTTTTGATATCTGCCTTTAATAGAGAAAAAAATTAATACAATTTTGAAAGCATTTATTTATTCATGAATTTTAAATAATTTTTATGATGATTTTTAAATCATTTTTACGGCGTTTTTAAATGCTTTTTATAGTAATTTTTAAATAATTTTTATAAGCACCCTTAAATAATAATGATTTTTGTATAACTTTTATGATGAGTTTTATATTATTTTTATGATGATCCTTTTGAGGATTTATACGTAATATTTATGATGTTTTTGAATAATTTTTATGTTTATTTTTAAATAATTAATAATCTATGCAAGTTATAAATTGCTAAACTTAATTCATTTGTTTCAAAGGATATTTCACGAAATATCTCTTCCAAAGCCCTATAAAATAATAGAAAAATACTTCTCTTATGTTCTATAGAATCTCTATAAAAATCATTTAAGATGAAATTTATAATTTTTACTTTTGCTTACATTGAAAATACAAATTCTATATCCGTGAATGAAATTTGTAAAAAATGATGACAAAATTGGTTGTGTAAAGCTGTTTATTGATTTAATGAATATTATTCTGAATATTCATGATATTATTAAAGAAAATATTTGTTTATTGGATACGATTTTTTAAAGAACAACAAATATGACTTTATATTTTCCTGTAATAGATATAATTTATTTTACTTCGGTTTGCTTTCATTGGAGAAAACATATCTATTTAGCTGATAATCAAGATTTAGTAAAAATTTCATGAGAAAAGTATTAAATCTATTGCATAATTTTAATTTCCATATCTCTAAACAGTTTTAAAGATTTTGTTATAAACATAACACATTTATTTAAAAAATAACTTATTGAAATTGCAGTTTTTATTTACGCGTCAAATAAAAGTTACTTAGAAAAAGTGGACTTTTGATAGTTAATTTTTTTTTTAAATTATAATAAATGTTAACATACTTTACTTTACCATGTATACAGTGTTATGTAGCATTCTATCAATTAAAAAGGCATAAAATTTTAATGCAAATAAAATAACATAAAATTTAAATGCAAAAAATTTCTAATCATGTAATTACAGTAATACATTGAATATTAAAATAATTATAAAAATATATCATGATACTAAATAAACGAAATAATAATGTAGAAACTATATGATATGTATACAATTCAGAATACGTATTATGTATACGATACAGATATATATATAATTTGCATACAGAAAACATAAATAAAAACTATATAAATGATATGAAAATATGGTGTAACATAAACCATTATTGTGACAACATTCAATTTATTTAGCATAAAACAGCAAAATTTTATTATTTAAAATGAAGAAAAAAGCGCACAGAATTCCGTTAATATTTCAGAAGTAATGGTTTCGTCGAATGGTCAATTGTTCATTTTCTCAGAATTAAATATATTAAATCAATGATTTTCTATTTGGACCATAAATTGTAAATTGTGTTTCTGTGCCATTAAATGCAAAATTTTCGATAAGAGATTTTACAGCATTAACTGTTATTACCCTTTATATATAAGTAATCAATTTTGTTTATTAGATTAATCAATTTTAAATCATGTGTAGGTATTCAAAACTTCCATAGATTTCTGATATAAGAAGAACGAAATAAAAAAATATTCATTTTATCATATAGTTGAATAATTATTGGACAAATAAAAATCTAATAAAAAATGGCAGCTTAATTGATTTATCATAATTAAAGATTCAAAAAGAGGAATTTTCATTTGACCAATCACATTATCTCCTTTTGTAATATGAATGGGAACTGAAGAGAGTCATTTCTTAATAAATTCTTCTGCTAATTATTAAAGTACATCCATTTAGAAAAGAGAATAAATTCAAATTTATTTATAAAAATAAAAGTTATGAGAAATATGTCAAATGTTCTAAAATAATCTAAAATATTTTTATACACATTAAATAATATAAGTAGAAAATTGTAAAGAGAGTTTTAAAACTATTTAATTATTATTACCCTATTAGTATTACTACTAAATATGTTATATTTTGATTTAATTCACATATTTAGATTTTTGATCAGTACACTACACATACATTTAAGTCTGTTTTTATGCTATTGATATATTCTTAAATAATGATCAAGAAAAAATTTGATGTATGGTTCATATAGTTCTAAAACCAAATAAATTTTAAATAATATATTAAACTCTCAAATTGCAAGAAAGTTATCAAAATATAAGAAATTTAAAATGTATTCCTTTAATTTTATTGAAATGATATAGTTTTGTGTCTGTTTAATCAGAAGTGTTTTTGCTGTTATATCAATATTTGACGCATTATTTTTATCACCAAAAATTTTTTATGATATCGTCAGATTTTATGCAACATAAGTCATGATTCTTCACAAATGAAATAAATTATTTCTGCGTTAATTTTTTTCTTCGAAAAATAAAAAAAATTCTTTTTTAAAAATAAAAAAAAAAAAAAATTTAAAAATTTCATTCATTTTAAAATTCCTTCAAGAATATCGATGTATATTTATTTAGTTCGTTTAAATTAAAATTCTGTTTGAAAAAAATTAAAATCCGTTAGACAGCTATTAGTAATAAAGTCTGCAATATCTATTGACAATGACAACTCTGTCATTTAATAATTGATAATAAAATCTGTCAATAATGGAAACAAAACCTTATTGAAGTCAGCACTGATAACATTTATCAATCATAATTTTTTAGAAATTTTTTCCAACTTTAATTTTTGTTCCATAATTATAATTGTAAATATTATAATGTCAGGCTATTACAACCTTAAAAAAATTCTTCGATGAAAAACTTTGCATAAGATGACTCAACACAAAAAATTGTAAGAAACCTGTATGCCTTGTGTATAATGATATAATATGATTGTAATGATTTTCTTGAGTTTTTTCATTCATAAATTGCAAATAATTTTGAAAATAATTTAATATATATATATATATAACTAAATAACATGAATCTGTATTTTATGAACATCATTCTTTAAATTATCATTATAAAATCTGATCAATAAAATAATTTTTTAGGTCCTTCCAAACAGACCCTCCTCGACATCTCATCATCATTTCATCCTTATCACTGCGGTGCATCAATAGCTGTTTAACACGTAAGTTCCTTTTTTATGTTCATAGTTATTAATTAATTCCAAAATGCATATATAGTAAACAAATGTATAAATTTATTTAAGTATTTATATAAGGTTCTAGAATTTATTTCTTTAAATTTTTGCCTTAAATTTGTAGAGGAATACTCTAGATTAGAATAAATGATTTCAGAAATCAACGTACTTCACTTTTATAAGAGCTATTTTTTAGGAAATATTTACTCCACTTGAAAGAAATTTTGAATATCCACTCTTGATCTGTAAGAAATTCATGTTAGTTAAGGGACAAAAGTTCTAATCCCGGGTGTGGACATTGCTGTTTTGAATAAGGTGACTCTGTTGTAGTCGTGACAGAATACTACCTGATTGAAATTTTCTGGGTTTCCTCCACCATGCTAAATTCTTTCAGGAAAGCATTAAACCCTCACAATCAATGTTAACCCATCAAAGTGGAGTTAAATATTAAAAATGTTATATAAGCTTCATGATGAGTTAATGTGGAGGCCATAATAAAAATGTTTTCCGAAATGGAGAAAAATAGCAGGGATATCACGGCAAATTCAAAAACTAATTTTAATACAAAAAAAAAATACTTATTTTTTCCTAATAAATAGATCTGATATCAGCCAATATTAGTAAATATTGCAATAAAATTTCCTTACCATTATAAAGACAAAAAAAAATATATATATATAAGTAGATAAAGAAAATTTACATAAAATTTTTAAGAGTAATATATTAAATGCATAATTCATAAAGAAATGAATAATGAAAATGTCATATAGAAAAAAAAATTTAATTCATGAAAAAAATGTGATCCCCTGCATGATGCTTATTTTCCTCTATCATAGAGTGAAACTCCTTTTTTCTTTCCTAATTTCCAAAAACTGATTTTAATACAAAAGAATCCTTATTTTTTTTCTTCTTATTTCTCTATTAGATAGATCTGATATTAGCCAGTTTCAGTAAATATCGCGATAGAATTTCCTTACCATTATAAAGAAAAACAAATATAAGCAGATAAAGAAAATTTAAAATCTGCATAAAATTCTTAAGAGTAATATATTAAATGCATAATTTCGGCATATAGAAATGAATCCATAGCTGAAATGTATACCAATCTATAGAAGAAAAAAATGAATTCGTGAAAAAAAATGGGATTCCTTGCATAGTGCTTATTTTCCACTATCAAAGAGTGAAATTCCTCCTAATTTTCAAAAATTGATTTTAATACAAAATAATTCTTAAGTTTTCCTATAATTATTATAGCTATGACCTGATGATAACCGATTTCAGTAAATATGGCAATAAAATTTGTTTTTTAATAGAAAGAAATAACAAATTAAAAAAAGGAAAATTTAAAATTGATAATGTTCGTTAAGAAAAAATTTCAATATATTAATACTATACGCATAATTTTATCATTGCAGACGACTAAAACAATTCATTAAATTCCACATCACATAATTTTGAAATTTATACAAATATAAGAATAAATATAAATACAAATTCAAACTGAATAATTTTAAATGAATTCAATTATAAAACTTCCATCTTATCTATTATTTCAATATTAAATTCTCCATTCTGATTCTGACTAAAAGTATCAATAAAAACCCTATTTTATGAAATTTCCAAAAAATGCAAATTATTTTCATTAAAGATGGTTTTAAGATGCTTTATAAAGTCCAGCTGGGACTTTCAATACAAATGAAAACTATAACTAATTTTTCCCTCTTTTATTGTTTACTGAATAATTACGAAAGGAAAAATGTAATAAACTAATCTTCTAGTAGAAACAAAACAATGTAAAAGTAGATGTAACCATGTTTTCTGTAGATAGGGTAAAGTAAGCAAAAAAAAAAAAGAAATTATTTGCAAATACTATCAAAAATATAATACAGGTTAAATAAAAAAACTATTTTTAAAAGAAAGTGACATTTTTCGCCAAAAGAAGGACATGAAATTGTTAAAGAACAATATGACATATTGCATGTTTAAATTTAATTAGAACATACATTAACCAAAAGAAGAAAATTGTACTAATACTCCGTCTTAATATTTATCATTTTTATTAAATTGCAAGTATAAAATATCTAATGCATTAAAATATTAATAAATAGGGCAAAATATCAATCGAATAATTTGTATTATTGTGTGCTTAAACTAAAATTACATAATAGAAAGCATAAACTTGCAGAATATAATATGTTTGTAATTAAAAAGTATAGTATACATTTTGTTTTTAATAATAACCGATTTAACCTAATATTTCTTTACTATTTTATATTTCAAAGAATCTTCCATATAATCATGTTCCAATGCTATTTCAAAGACCTACCTACAATAAGTATACATTGATAAATTTCTAGGCTTGGAATATTCCCACTTGCCAATCGTACATTTTCCAATTGTAATGAAATTAAAGAAAAAAAAAACCTTGTGAAAATTTACGATAAGTTCTATAATCAAAGATTGCGTAGAAACTAATAAAGGTTTTTTTTTAAACAGTTTTATTAGCAATGTAATTACCTTTTTTGGAAATAAATGCCACAAACAAATTTTTTAATCCAAATTGTTGATTAAATATGCACCTTAAAATAAATGTTTCAATTACTGAAATAGCATGTACCGTCAATAACAGAGAACTTGGCATTACTTAAAAATGTTTTTATATTACAATAGTTCTATGAAATGTTGCTGTTTAGATAAAAAGCAACTACAAAACCTTAATTTTATAACAGTACTGCCACACACACAAAAAAACGTATTCTCATTATTTTTGGCGTTTTCTACAGAATAAAAAGAAATTAATAAATATGTTCTATACATTGCATGAAAGGAACAGTGGTCATTTTTGACAAAGTTAAGTGCAGCATGCAATCCATCTAACCCATGCAAACTGTTGCTTTAATATCCCAATTAAAAAAGTTAAAAAAATTCCAATTACTTCCATGTCCCTAAAACCTTAGACTTGCATATCAATATCTGCAGCAACTGTTGCTTAAATGTACCATTAAAAAGCATCAGAAATTCCAATTATTGCAATATGTCTCAGACAACAAAAATTCTTAAGCTTGCATATCACTATCTGCAGTAAGTGGAACATCTACCTTGATTCCTGGAAAAGCATCAAGACACACCCTTTACCTTTCTGAAAAAGAAAGATTATTGGTGGAAAAGATTCTTGTGTTAGTGACCCGTGGCCGACCGTTGGTGGGTTTTTTTTTACCTTTTAACTAGCTCCCAGACTGGAACAAAAAAAAGAAGTAAGATTTCATAAACAGCTTTGTCTGGAGCGCATTCTTTCGCAACCACCTATAGCATGTACTGCGTAACTGTTATGGTGTCTGGCCGAAAATAGCCAACTCATTTGATGCAGAGAACTCACCAATTGTTTGTGCCTCAATTGGTAAAAGAAAACTAGGATTCAAAACAATCACGTCGCCGACCAATCACAAAAAGGGTTGTTTTTTCCTCAGAAGATAAAATTGCTGCTGGTGGCAATGGCATTACGTTTCTTTAAATGGAACTCGATCCTTCATTTGTATCTGTCATGGTATTTAATGGCTTTTGAACTGCTTGATGTTAAAATAATGGAGGTCTGAGATAACTTTCTTGGTAGCTATCTATTAAAAGTACTGAAAAACTACAACTTTGCTTAAGAAAATCGCGTTTAATTTATGAGCTTGAACGACAGTTGCTGTATAGGTGGACATGGTTTCATTCAATAAAAGGTAAATTCCACATTTAATAAAACTAATAATAAAAACTGCCTCTAAAGGGTATTTGCTGTCTCTCGAGAGCATGTTCTGTTCTGCATGTGCTTATCGTATGGGAGATAAACTTGTAAATGTTTCCCCAGACAGTCTGACCTACTGATGCCAACCGCTTTACACACATTGCAACAATGACTATCAAGTGTTCTCATTTTTCTTTAAAATAGGGACGGTAACGGATGCCATCAAACAGATACCTCCTGCACACAAGCTGGCCGCGTTATCACTGAACCACAAGTTTCAACAAACATTAGTTTGCTTATTTTTATATCATCAAAGCTCATCGATCCCAACTTTTCTTTAAATTTTCCTAAAAAGCACGATGGAATCACGGTATTTAAGGAAATTGGATATAATTTTATTAGATTTTTTTAAAGAAATTTTACAAACATTCCAAGAGAAAAAATTGCCTTTTTTGTTCTCGATTACAATAAGCATCACATTTAACGTAAGAAGTTCGGCTCAGACATGCCCCAGTTTCAGCAAATATCTTAATCAATTTCACTTAGTTTTTTTTTCTTGAAAAAATAAAAAATGATAAATGTTAATTAAGATATTAGGTGACATTCTTAGGGAAAGTTTTTTAATATATAATGCATGATGACCTTATTATAGATGGACAAAAAACAAAAAAAAAAAACTTGAATCTAGAAATATATAAGAATATATTTTTTTTCTAATGCAGCTGGTAAATACTGAGACAGTTATCTGTATGCCATAAGAAAGGGCTGCACCGACGTTACTGAATTAGCACTTACGTGCAGTTTGAAGATATGCTGCGGGCGCGAGTAACACTACTCCCGCAACTCTCTACGATTATGTTAGAACGGGAACTACGGTTTAAAATGGATTCCGAACCCCCAAAACATCCATCGCACCGCCGGGACTCGAATCCTGAGCGCTAGCCACTTGGCCATCAGGCCTCAAGTAGCAATATAAGAATATGAACAGAAGTATTTCAAAAAGGAAGACAAATTTAAAATGCAATATACAAATGAGTTATTCCGAGTAGCTTAGTAGCCGAGACTTACAAAAAAGCCAAATGACTCTTGAACCCATAATGAAAATTTTAATACTTCTAGCTGTTTGATGATATCAATTTTATATCATTAAAATTTTATTTGCAAAAGTAATAATTGCAATAAAAAAAAAACTTTTCAGTAATTTTCTGTTAAGCACCAGATAAATATGTTGAGGGAAATTAGGAAATCGTATCAGTTAAAGAAGGATTATTGTACAAATGCACACACACTCGCATATAAATGCACATTCATACGCAAATACATTCACACTCACCCACATTCACATACAATCACATTTGCACTCACACATAAGCACGCACTCAAACACACCTATTTAATTGTATTGATGCAGATTTCGTACCCACATTTTTCCATAACGATGGATAAAAAATTTACACAATTCATAACGATTCAATTCACCATAATTCATAACGATAAACTGACACTTTTTTTGTCTCTTCTCTCTTCAGGCCGTGTCGTTTAGCACTGGCTAACCATTGTTTGTTGTTGGCTAGTAATTATTAAAAATCAGATAACTTTCATGGAGCTTAACTATGCGTTAAAAAAAATCACATTATTTTCTCAGATTCCTCAATTACAAGAAAATTTCTAAAACGTATATGCTGAACGCAGATTTGTAAAACGTATATCAAATTGTTTGTATATGCTGAAAAGATTCATAATTTGACAGCAACCAGAAGAAATAGTTTTTTGATTTTGAGTTACTGACAGAATTATTCAACAAACCATTTGCAAATTCCCCTCATTCCCACCCCTTCCGACTGTTATCGAATCATTATAGCTCAAATTTATTATCCTGCAATAGTAGCTTGAATTCAATGCCTCAAAATAATGTACGAATCAAATTTAATGAAGATAATATGTTAAACTTCTAAAATAGCGTGTCAAAAGAACGGCGAAAAATCATCGTAAGGTGATTTAAATAATTATATTAAATTATGTAACTATAACAACTTAACTTAAACATTCACACTTTGTGAATCAACTTTTTCAGTCATGACTATTAGCAAACATTGAAAAATATGAATCAATCTTGATTATAATAAGTATAACTCTGATCAACTTTGCATTTAGGTATCTCAAAAAAAACTTAACCAAGTATTAAAAAAGTTAATAAAGCAATGTAATGGAGTACATTACACTTAATTTTTCAAATTTGTTTCTCTTACTTTTTTGTCGTAATGATGCATGATAAAAATAAATAATGTCTGACATTTGTTTTGGTAGTCCTTCTGTAATTCCTAATGAATCTATACGTGTATCTAAATCTTCAGATATCTGTGAATCTCTGATTCAAATCATATTGAAGAGACTGATGATGTTGATAAAATTGAATACATTTCGTATTTCTGAATGAATTAAATATTAAAAAAAATTTTAATAAATGCACGGAAAATTAAATATTTATCAAAAGAAAATTTAATTTATTTATCTACTTATTTATTACCTTTCTTCGTAACAATATCTGATAAGCATAAATAATTTAAAAATGTGTCTTTCTTATGAGTCTACCCATAAGTTCATATAAATCTGGGAATCTCTGATTTAAACTCGATTATGAAAATTGATAATGTTTGTAATTAAATCGAGCGAATCTCTCATGGCTGCATATTTATGCATGATAAAAATAAATAATAGCTGCCATTTGTTTTGGTAGTCCTTCTGTAAGTCCTAATGAATCTATTTGTATATCAAAGTCCTCAGATATCTGTGAATCTCTGATTCAAATCATTTTGAAGAAACTGATGATGACGATAAAATTGAATAAATTTCGTACTAAATGAATTAAATATTAAACATTTTTAAATCAAAGCACGGAAAATATAAATTTTTATCAGAGAAAATTTAATTTATCTACTTATTATTTTATTTCTTCGTAACAATACCTGGTAAACATAAATAATTTTAAAATATGTTATTCTTGCGAGTCTACCCATAAATTCATATAAATCTGGGAATCTCTGATTTAAACTCAATTATAAAAATTGATAATGTTTGTAATTAGATTGAGCGAAACTCGCATAACTGACGATTACATTCTTTTCTTGTCATAGGATATATATATATATATATATAGGATATATAAATAATATATATATATATGTATATCCAAAGTCTATGTAATTATCCCTACGTAACATAGTAGTACAAAAACAAAAATGTATTTTAATTTATACGAAAAAAGAAATATTTCTTTATGTTGGATATAATAATATTAGTTAATATTTTCTAGGTATTTCTTATGCACATATATAACATGATAGACATTTAATATTGAGGCTTTAGATAAATTTAATGCATTTTTTTTTCAGTTATTCAAAATTTTTTTTAATTTTTAGTTTTAGATGATTGGATATATTTTAAATAATGAAAAGATATATTTTTTAATTATGAGTATTTCAAAACCATTTAATATTCTTCATAAGTATTATTTTTTATGCATATATCTATACATTTATAGTGCATATATATATACCGTTTTTTTACATTATAATTAAATGCAATGTAAACGAAAATTTCAAGACATCGCGTTAAGAATACAAATGACTTAAACCAATTTATTAATCTTTAAGACCTTCAATTAAGCAATTACTTTTATCAAAGGAAAAGATTATTTAATTCCATTCATAAGTACTGGTTTTTTTTAAAAAGCTTAATTCAAAAGAAGTAATTTTTCTTTTTCTTTATAAAACAGAATAAAAACAGTTTTATTAAATAATTATGATTAATATAACAACTTTAATTTTTGCATAACTTGTAATTAAATGTATCTTGTTCATCCTTTTTAAAGGCATTAAAAATGACACAAAATACGAATAAAAATGCTAAACTGCTTTGAAGAGTATTGATTTATCTAATTTTTTTTTTCAAGAATCTTATATGCTATATGTTTATTGCGTATTTATTATGTGATGCTATTTGAAAGTTTCTAGGTGATTATTTGTTTTCTAGAATATTTAAAATCAATAAATTTACTAGAAATAAATAATTTTCAAACCTTTGTATTTCATATTCTAGTTTTTGTATATGCCTGTAAAATTGATCTGAGTTAGTATAGCAGGTAATTAAAGTTTATAAAGGTATAAAATCCTGGCTAAAATTTGTCAAAGATCCTCCTTAGAAGATATATTTCATCAGATTAATATAGTAATATATAAAAAATCAAAATGTATTTAGGCACCTTATTCTTTTTCTTAACACTACGTGTATTAACAGAAAAATTTTCCTAAATACATTTTGTAAATTGAAATTAATTTGTAATCCAGTCTAATTGCATATTATAGCTTGATATTTGCCTGTCATTATTGTTAGTGTAAAGAACTCTGTAGAACTTTGTTTTGAACTTTTTTGAGGCTTTTACATAAAAATAAAACAAACATTTTTTGCAAGTCAACAGTTTTAAAAAAAAATCTAGCCGTTATTTTAAAATTCATTGACTTATACATGTTTTTTTACTCAAAAGACATCATGTCTAGGTCTTTGCCTTCATTTATGTAAAAAAAGAAACATCATCTTTCTCATAAAAATTTAGAGAAACTTTATTTTATGAGAAAGATGGTATGGTCGGAAAACGTTTTACTATTGTGCCGTCAAATTCTTGATATAGATCCAAAAACTGAGGCGTGAATGTGTATGTGTATGGTCTTTAATAATTTTTTTTTTCAGAATTCCTTTAACTTTCCCCAGAGCAACGACACACATATGTATCTTTATTTTTTAATTCATATTATTCTAATTAAAAAGAAAAACAACATTCAGCAACAATGGAAATAAAATAATCGTATATCAGCTCACAATATTTTATTCTACTTAAAACATTATTTTCTTAACATCATATGGCTGGACTATATAGATCATTATTCTAAAAAAAGAAGAATTTAGAAATCATATGTGACACAGCATATGTGAAAAATATACCTAAGCACAGTAGCACACACACACACACATATATATATATATATATATGACACATATGCTGTGTCATATATGAAATCAATTTATTCAAAACTAGGGGCCTAATAACTGAGCGGCTGGTGCTGTGGCGCTCGATACCACAGGTTTCGGGTACATGTCCCGGCGGTGCCATCGATGCTTGTAGTGATTCAGAATCCACTTTAAACCGTGTCAAATAGGATCGTAGAGCGTTGCGGGGGTAGTGTTACTCGCGGCCGTAGCATATCTTATCTTATCCGTCCGTAGCATTAGTATATGCCCGTAGCATACCGGGTAGTGCTAAATGAGTAAAGTCGATGCAGCCCTTGCTTATGGCATAAAGATAACTGTCTAAGTATTTGCCAGCTGCATTAGAAAGAAATTATTCGAAACTTACTATTTTTACATAAGAGAACTCGTTTTTCTTATAATACAAATCATAAACAGTCCCTGATGTACAGAAAGGGTACATTATTGATTTTCAGGAACAATTGCTTCGCATTTGTGTGTCGTACAGGAGAAAACCTGTGAAACTCTCTTTAGGTATTCAAATTGTCGATGCACATGCACAGTCAGAACTGCCACCAAGTGTCTTGGTTTTTGCAAGCATTGTCTGAAAATGTAGTTGTTTGTTAAGCTCCATACATGAGAAAATTTGATATGTGTACATGTATATCATAGTTTTCTGCCTATAAGCCTCAGATTAAACATTAAAGGACCGTACATCACCTTTGTGCGAATTATAGGCTACTGCATTTAATACATAAACATTTCCATTTCAATTCTATGCAATAACCATTTAATTTAATTTTTTTTTTTGTCGAAAACTATTGACATAACTTTGAGAGAAAAGCTAAATAATCTTTTAACCATAAAAAAAAGTAACTGTTATAGATAATAACCGTTTTAGACGACGCAAAGCAGTCGGACTTTTACTAGATTAGACAAAATTACGTTATTTATCACACATAGGTACATGGTAGTGAATGATCGTACAATTAAATTACAATTAAATTATGGATAATTGAAAGCACTTTACATAAACCCTATTAACATTGAATGTGAAACTGATCAACATATTCATCTCCCTTATGTAAAGACTGCAAAGCGTTGGAAAATCATAGACTTTTTTTGCTTTCGCTATAATTCTTTAATGCATGTCTTCTTTACGGGTTCAGCTATTTTAAGTTTATAGGATATTTTTTCCCATATAATTGGAGCGTCAAAAACTAATAGTTCTATAGTTCAAATAGTTCAAATAGTTCTATTTTTATGCCAAAGGTATAAAAAAAGAACTATACTGGTTTACAGTATGCTAATCATCCAGATTTGCCAGATTTGTGTGATTTTTCACGAATGTTGTTACTTTTTTTAAAACCAAGTACTTTTTAAAAATATTCTTTTGCTGTTTTGCGAATTCTATGCTACTCCATATAATAATTATGCTAGGAATTTCTATTTTTAACCATACCTAAAAATACTTTGGTTCTGAAAAATGTATTCATTTGGCTCTCATTTATGTTATATAGATTTAACCACAATTAGGCACTTGTAGTATGTGTTACAAATTCAAGAAATAGTATAGTACCTGCTTCTTTTAGAAAATAATTAGGTGCTGTTTACACATTTTAAACTATTTTTATCTCTATTCAGACTTAAGAAACTAAGCTAACTTTAAAATAAACCATAAGTAAATTCAAATGTAGTTTGTTTTTAAGTTTACTTTAAAATAAACCATAAGTAATTCAAATGTGGAACGGATATTTCAACAGCGACGCCAACAAAGACTAACTAATTTGGAAGATGTGCCTCGAACGTTTAGATTCTATTTTTATAACAAAAATAATTTAGAAATATTGTTCCCATTACCACGGGTGCTCCAATGCAATTTAGAAATTACGGAAAAGAAAAAAAAATTGAGTAGGATATTGAACAGGGAAAAAAATGAATCGATTTTAAATTTATATTAATTTAACCTTTTTTAACAATTTTTTAACAAAGTCTTCAAAAATTATTAGTAATAAAAGTAAGTATTAATATCGATATTTTGTGTGTGAAACTGATATGCCACTTTTTTATCTTCTCCATGTTATTTTTCCATAAAAGTTTCTGGCCACTGCGTGCTCTCTTTTATTCAATTCCTTCTATTAGTTCACACTCTCCCTATATATATCTTGTGCAAATTGTCAATCGTTAGCAAAATACTTTTTACTCATCCACTCAAGTTCAAATACATTTTTTTTAACTCGTAGTGGATGACACTGGATGTTAATACAGTTTTTTCAAATATTAATTCATTCATTAAATTTAATTAATTAATTTTAGTTTTCTTTAGATTTAAGTTGCATATATCTACCAATTGATGGCGCCAGATAAACTTTAAAAAAAATGAATGAAAATTATTTATAAAGGAATTTTCTGTAATATAGTGAAAAGAAAGTAGGAATTGACTTAAAAATTTTTTTTTTTATATATTACTTATTTCTTTTTGGGCCGAAAATTACGTCTGCAGGATTGCACGTTCGCTGAAGGTTATAGACAGGAAATTATGGTATTTATTGTTTGTGAATTTTTTTTACCCCTAACTCTTCGAGTTTTGCTTTTTGAAATAAAAATGAATAAAAAGTGGAATAATTTCTCCTCCAGGCTGGGAAAATTTTTTCTCTTTTGTATATAACAAGTTTCGCAGTCTGTGAGAGCCAGATTACTCCCCATTAATCTTCATATTCTTGTGGGGACATTACGAGAAGACATTTCCAGTCCAGGAAACAGGAGGTTGCGATGATAAGTAGCGTCTAGATTTTGGCGGCAAATTTAACTTTTTTTTCTTCTTTTTTCCCAACGGATAAAAAGGTCAGTCGAGAGGTTACTCCAAAGAGCGATCTATAAAGTCTTGGCAGTGCTGCTTCTGGCTGCACAGTAAATGATTCTTTACGCGACGGCATTTCTTTTCGCTTGCTTTTTTCTTTTTTGTGCCGTGTGCTCGAAATTCATTCGAAAAAGGAGTGTCGGGGAGGAGGGAGGGGGTGGACCGTCTGGGGCGTTTATCGACCCTTTGTGTCCCGGACGGTTAGCGGTCGAAGACCGTCTGCGATCCCACTTCGTCGGAGGGAGGTGGGGCCCAGCGTCTCCGGACCATCCTAGATCTCACAAAATGGGGCCGGATTTCTACCCTGGCGCTGATCGAGCGGTTGGTTGTAGGTAACGCGAGAGGATGATGCCTTTTTGGTTTTTGTAGCCATGGTGGAAAAGATAAGCTGGTTGGCTGGCTTAGATTGCATGGGTTGCGGCGGTTCTTCCGTAAGCTGCAGCAGACTTTTTGTATAAATTAAGTGTTCTTGAATGTCACGTAGATATAAATCTGTGGGAATCATTTACTTAGGGTATGTGCTTGCTTCGTAAAGGGATCTACTGAAAGAGAAGATAAGCTGGTTGGTTAACTTTGAGGGAATAGTGTGGAGAATCCTTGGATTGCGGTATTTCTTCAGTTGGTTGCCAGAATTGTTTCCCGCGATTAAGTGTTCTTGAGTCATATATTTCGATTGAATTTTGTGGGAATTCTTATTGCAACTTACAGATGAGTAAATTGAAAGAAAAGATAACTTCGTGGGCTAACTTTTTCTAGAAGCGTTAGGGCCGCTGTGCACAGACCGACTCGCCACATCATGAGTCAATTTTTCTTGTTTTATTTGTAAAGATTTGTAAATTTTGGTGGAAAATTAAAACATTTGAACACAGTTCGAGTTTATTTTATTTAAAATTTAAACATTAATGCCATGCTTTCCAATTTATTGCAAATTCAGATATTAGAATTCCTGCCGATGTCCCTGTATACATTGTTTTTTCTTTATTACTTTTTTTTATCCTAAAACAAAGCCTCAACTCTATTGGCGACTAAAATAAAGGCTATTGGAAAATATTTCGAGTCATAACGTATTTCATGGATTGAAAAAAAATTATTTTTTAAGTTTATATTTAATAACAATAATGCATTAAAATGCGTAAGCCTACATGAATCACATCTGTGAACGCACTCTATGGCGTAAATATTTAAAAAGTCAAATGCAGAAAACCATTTAGCAAATTAACTTAAGTTTGGTTTAAAAAATTGAACCAAATATTAAAATAAGCATGAAATTATTGTTTTATTTTTTTATTATATTATATCAATAACTTATATACATAAAGAATACAAGATATGAATAGAAAAATTAAAAGAGAACTGCCAAAGAATGAACTAGAAATACGTTCATTTTAAATAGTACGCTACAAAAGTAGTCGTTACATTTAACTTACCATGGGCTTCATTAAAATACAATCATATGGTAATTTATGAATATTATTATGATATAACATAGCCACATTGGATATTCAAAATCCTTATGTTAAAAAAGAAATTGTTCAAAATCCAATGTGAACATAAGTCACAGCAACGAAGCTGAAAATCGTTAGATAAACACAAACAGCTAGAATTTCATTGACAGATAATTAAAAGAATACAAATACTTATAATAATAATAGAATGTGAAATGAATTTACAAGAAACTAGTGAATTCCAAAGGAAATCAGAAAAATTCTGTAGAAATTATTTATAAAAACTCAAAAAAAATTAATTATAACATATTGAGGACAGCTCTACCAAGGAATAGCATGCTATTTCTGCTACTTAGATGATTGGATCCAAATTAAAAACACATTTATCTAAGTATTCCGATAACATAATCTTCGTGTTTAGAGTCTATAAGTTCGACTAAAGAACAACAGAAGAAAAAAATTTTATGTCCAGTAGCCAAAGTTTACCTTTAGAATATTTTGATAACCGTTAATTTTAATTTAAGGTATCGGAATCTTTTAAAAAGAAGAGATATTTAAAATCAAAGCTATCTATAAGGGAACTATTGTTTGAAGAGTCATTTAAAAATTTTAAAACAACTTTATAGTTATTAATAATCTATGTGTATGAATCGGTCGTAATGATATTAGAAATGATTTTAAGAAAATTAAAAAATATCTTACCTGTTTCATCCTGTTATATATGAAGAGGTGATGAAACCATAAGCTATTGGAATTTTGTGAAATTTCAGATAGACTGTTGCATATGGAAATTTTATGAAGTGTTTACTGATTTTAAACAAATTGTTAAAATAAATATTTTCTTTTTCCTTATTGACCATGTTAAGAGTTGTTTTTATATATTTGTATGCAGAAGAATTATTAAGTTCTTCATCTGGCAATTTGAGATTACAGATGAAGTTATTGTTATTAGAGGCTTTATCAATGGATGTAATAATAAATTTTTCCTGAAATTTTTTTATTATCTTTATTATTAAAGAATAATTTTAGAAGGTAAAAGACCTGGACGAATAGAATTGAATAAGAATGCAATTTTTCATTCGTTTATGAATATTCGACTTCCACACAAATAATGAATGGGAGTTTAGGATGAAACTGATAGTTTCGTGCAGTGTTTTCTTTAAAAAGATAAATCATTTCCAATGTCATTATGACATATAGATTATTAATATATTACTATCAGTGCTTAGTAAGTATAGTGGCATTTTTTCGATGGGACTCAAAGAACTTTTTCAGTACCTAATGTGCTAATGAATATTTTTTTAGACGCAAGTATGTAAAGCTTATTAATGCAGAATGTCATTAGTAAAGTAGTCAAATGTAACGCAAAAAGATTAAAATTAAATTATGTAACCATTTTTAATGTCAAAGCAGTTAATTCTCACCAATGTTTATCTATTAATAATTAGAATTGCAAATTGCAAAAATATAAATAAATAAACAAGGCTGTTGGAGACGTATTTATAATTAAAAACTAATCTACTGCTTGCAGTTTAAAATTTTTGACTTGCAGTTTTAAATTTTTTTTTAAGTGATGAATTCAAACTTGCTGATGTAAATTAAATTATTTGTATTAAAGGATGCTTAAATATCTTGAAATTGTTATTTATTTTAATTTAATAAATCTCATTTAAAAAACACGCTATATATTTATGCCTGTTTGTTTAATGATGACAATATATAAGTGTTTTTTCTTTTCAAAAACAATTATATTTCTATTTCTAATCTTAGTTCGTTCCTAACAGTGCGCTGCAACATTTATTCGATGAACTTTAGAAATTTTTTTGACAAATCAATTTTTCTTAAACTTGTTTAGTGAACTTCTGCTTCTATTTCTATATTCTGTTTGGTCTGTTTCTATGTTTTGGATTGAAAATGTAATTTAAGAAAGTGCAATAACCTCTCAGCTTGATAATTCAATTTATTCCTAAAACAGTCTGTATCTACTAATCCATTTTTAAATTCGTTTTCAAAGTAAAGCAAATTCTTTGCCAATGAGTTGATGAGACAGATACTCTTAGGTTATATCAAGTTCTTTCTAATAATAGTCAAGTCACAGGATAGCTTATATATGTACAGTGAGCAAATCAATTTACTTGTATTGATCTTTAGATCATCCCTTTCTTTATTTATATGCTAATTTTCATTTTCCTTCCTTTATCAGTCTACATTTATCATTTACAAAAAAATAAATATTTCATCATTCAATAGCAATTTCTATTATAGATTATTCAGGAAATGAACTTAGCTAAGTTCTAAAAATAACTTAAATAAAATAACAAAGTTTGTTTTGTTAAAGCAAATAATGGAAATAAATTCTATTTCTCACAAAAAAATTTTTTTTCAAAATCCTGTTTCCTTTGACAAAATCATCTTCGAAATGTTATTTAAAAGCAATTCTGAATAAATATTTTAAAAAATATATATTTCTCTAAAATAATTGCTTTAAATAAGAAAAATTCTAAGCAATCATTACTAAGATATCAATTTTTGATTGAAAATAAATTCAGACAAAACAAAACTTGAAGATATAGTGTTCTAAATATAAATTTTCTTAGAAACTGCTACGCCAGGAGATCGATGTGAATCGAGAACTTCATTTTGCCATGCCCCCCTCACCCCCAAACAGTAACGCTAAAGTCAATAGTTTTCTGTGAGCGATTTAATAGTCATTCAACAAAAGTGAAGTGAAATCATGAATCGCTTTGTTTGTAAAGCCGTGTCTGACATTGTTTTCACTGCAACTACGACTGTAATTCATTCACATTTCAAGCGGTTGATGCGATGACTACAGTTTGGAAAGTGTCTTTAATTGGAAATGCATTCATTTCCTAAAGAACAATAAATTGGCTCTGAGTTCATTACAGCTGAGCAAATGATAGTGTCATCCGAAGCGTGTTGAATCATTTTGTGGTTTTAGTCGTATAATGGAGGCAGCTCTCCACCGGGGCTATTTAAACAACACTTTGGTCTCATAAGCAATGAATTAAGAAAAGAGTCTTTACATATGCGAAACATTTATTCTGCTAATCAAACAATGATTCTTAGCCACTTTGTTGACCACTTTTAAATAGTCGCATCATTTTGGTTAATCAACTTTTAGATCCTGATGCCACTGCAGTTTGTAATGAAAATCCTTAAAAAGTGGTGTACATAGTGGTTTACATAGTGGGTTCGCATTAATCATATTGAGTCCAATGGAGGAACCGATTGGCCAATAAATTTAACTTGCAGAATATGTTCGGATTTTAAGTTGAGTTAACCCACTCGAGAAACTCGGCAAACTTGACTTCTTATACCGCCTTTATATATTAAGTTATTTAGAAAACAAATAAACTTTGATTTTGATTTTCGCAATTTTTAAACTATAAGAAATATCATACGAATAACTGATACGATAACAGAGATATTTATATATTGGTAAGATAAGAAATATCATATCATAAGAATATATAAATATCTCCGTTAAAGTAATCAATTTTGTTTATTAGATTTCTCAAGTTAAATTAATGAGTAACAATTTTCAAAACTTTCCTAATTATTGATGAACTGAAAATATATTAAGAAAGTGGCAATTTGAGAGCTTTGTTATATTAACGGATTATAAAGAGTGGAAATCGTGATTTTTCATTTAATTAATCATCTTTTATCCTTTTTGTAATATGAATGGCAAATGAAGACCTCTAACACAGCCATCGTCAAATAGCTCTGTTAGAACTCTTCATTCTAAGATCTAATTAGTAGCGGAGCTATTTTGCGATAAATAAAATACACCTATTAATTAACAGAGTACAAATCACTTTAAAAAGAAAAGTAATTTAAATGTTATTTGCAGAAAAAAAAATTGCGAGGAAGAGGTCGTGTCTCCTAAAATAATCTAAAATATTTTTATACATCAAATAGTATCATTAGAAAAATATGAAGCGAATTTTAACTTTATTTACTATCTAATACTAAAAGGATGAAGTTAAAATTATTTAGATTTATTAATGTATTATGAAATTTAAATTTATTTATGAACTATTATTTTTTTATAAAAACATATTATGAAGAAATCGTGTTATGCATACAGAATAGTAAAAATTTGTATGCGTGGCATATGATATGATGTCTATTTTTATACATAATATGATACATATTTTCGCATACTTTGGTTAAGACGAATTTAAAACTGCGCTTCATATTTAAATGGATCATAATTGCAATACATAGAATGGAGCCTTTCGAGGAAGTTCACACCATATATTAAATTAGATTGCAATAATTATAATAATTATTTTATACAGTCACTTTCATTACATAAAGCCTTTGAATAAAAGATGGGAAATATTTTAAAGGACCTTATTTTAATTTATACTGTAACATGATAAGAAGTAATTGCATCTTCGTAGAATGAGTTGTAGATTTGAAATAATTACAATGAATGATTTAATTTCCTTTTTGTTTTCAGCTTCATCCTATTCATTATTCATAGAAAGTATTTAAAACCTTTTAAAATAATCAGCAGCAAAGGAAAGTTCTATGATAGTAGCTATGATTTTTTTCGTCATTAAATAACACCCATAGATTATTAAATTAATTTTGTTTTAGCAATATATGAATCGCCGAGTTTCTTTTAAACTCACGATTAAAAGAGTTCAAAATATTATAGTTATAAATAGTCACTGGTATTGGAATGTAACAATACCAAGTACTTGATTCCATACTGTAAAAATAATTAAATGTTTCAAAGTCACCGGGCATAAATTAAATGGATACCCTTTTTGAGAACTATCTTTTGTATTTTGATAATTAGAATCATCTTAGTTATTTAATTTATGATTAAATAGTACGCAATTAAAAAATTAAGATCTTATAAATACATCTTTGTCGTAAAAGTAATCAAAAAAACATTTTTTTATATTATTAGAAATAAAATTTAATATTCCGTACTAGTTAGAGACAAATAATCGGTAATTTCGCAGATTATAAAAATCAAAGTTTATTTTTATCAAAATATTATATAAATATAAAAATATAATAATATATTTATTATTATATTATAATAATAAATTTATTATAAAATTATAATGATATATTTATTATTTATAAGAATATTATATAAATATAAAGATATATTTTCTTTATTATTTATTTGCTAATTTTTTATTTACTTAAATCACTTAAACTTTATTTGTAGAAAATACGCCACACCTTACAGTTTAAGAACATCTTCTTTGAGAAATTCAATAAATATGGATTTTCATGCAATTCGTATTTATAAGCTAATTATACCACTGAATTCTAGAGTGCTTTCTTGAATAACAAGTTAAAATATCTATATCTTTATTTGAAAATATACATTTCATGTCTGACAGAGTTTTACAAAAGTAAAAATTTAATACCTTACTCATTACTGAGACTATGAACTCCTTTTCAATAAAATACCACATATATTATGCAAACTGAAATTCATTAAATATTCTAAATGGATTCTCATTTTTTTTACAAGGAAAGTTTAATGTGCCTCGTCATCATTAAACATTTGGTGTGTCAGGAATGTAGCACGTGATGAGAGAATAAATGTTCATATTAGATTTTTATATCTCACAATATGCAGAGTAATAATAAGCATTTTATTTTTTAAATTTGTTTTCTAAACTATCATATTTAAATTCTATAACATTATTGCATAATATTAATATTATACAATATTAAAGTTATGTATTTCATGTAATATAATGTTTAATCAGGTCAATCATAAGCAACAGATAAAAATCATAAAAGTGTAATGAGGACTTAATGAAAATAAAACAAATCTGTTACAGTTTCAGCATTTTTAAATAGCAAATTTCAAAAAAGAAGAACTTCAAAATTATCTTTTATAAGACTAATGCACGTGTTTTTTCAAATTAAATATTAACTTAATATTCTTTTAAAATTTTTCGTATTAAATGAATAGCCTTTAATAACAGAATATTAAATTAAATTTGTGTCATCATTGAGTAAAATTTAAGTACTATTGGTGTGAAGGCATAGCCACAAAAAAATATTAATTTACGAATTAATTAATATTTGAACAACAATCAATATTTGAATATTAATTATTGTTATTAATTTAAGCGCGCATAAGTAATGTCAGTTAAGTAATATTTCAGCAATTATTATTGTTGAATGTATAAATTGAACATAACAACAACAATCAATAGTGAATATTGAATATTGTTATTAATTTATGTACGTATAAGTAATGTCAGTAAAATAATATTTCAGTAATTATTATTATTGAATGCATACATTGAACCTAACAACAACAATCAATATTGAATATTGGCTATTGAATATTGGCTATTGAATATTGAATACTGAATATTGGCTATTGAATATTGAATACTGAATATTGAATATTGAATGATGTTATTAATTTATGTACGCATAAATAATGTTAGTTAAATAATATCTCAGCAATTATTATTACTGAATGCATAAATTGAATTTAACAACAACAATCGATACTGAATGTTATTAATTTATGTACGCATAAGTAATGTCAGTTAAATAATATCTCAGCAATTATTATTACTGAATGCATTAATTGAACTTAACAACAACAAACGATATTTGAATATTGAATATTGCTGTTATGTTCGATTTACATATCTATATGTGAAATGGTAAAATCTGTTTTTTACATTAAAATCTTTTCCCACATTTTTCTAATTCTGCAGTTCTATATTTTCTGATTTCTTTTATATCAATAATCGAATTTTATTTCATAACGAATCAAGAATTTTTTGTTTCATAGAGAGAACTTCGAAAATTTTCTTTGTATATTTCAATAAAGTCATTTTTTTTTGCTAGGATTAGCATATTAGTATTTATTTATATATTTTTTATGAAATAACCACAAAGATAAAACTTGTTGGTTTAAAATTACTATAATTTTTTTTATCTTAGGTTTTATAACAAAAAAGTACTTTGAAATTGAAATATTTTATTAAAAAAAATGTTTTAAGTATTATTAAGGTAGATTAAGCCAATTAAGACCTCTATTAAGGTAGATATTTTAGCCAATATATGAAAGAATAATAACTGTAGAAAAAGGCAATATGAATTTATTTATCTCATATTGAAACGTCTTCTCGATTAAATTCTCATTATTTCTAAAGATTCCAAAACCAAAATCTGCGCAGTTATTTTTATTAGTCTTGGCACCTTTTTTTAACTTTAAATATAAAATTTACTGCAACTTAATTCAATTGTAAAAATTATTCATTATCATAAAAAAAAATCATGATAATGTTTTAACAAAATAGGCTGGAATATATAGCTTATATATGCATTTAATTTAAAGGTTTACACAATTAAGTTTTCAAAATTTTCTCGCCAAATAATGTTTCAAATTTAGCAATGCACCAGACGGCTTTATGGCTATTTTTTACTTAAAAAGGAAAAAAAAAAGAGGATAAATGCTCAAATTATTCTCTGAATTGGCCGGCTTTTCTTACTAAAACTGAATTTTCGAAGTGACATTTCAGCTCTCGTATTATTCAACTCAACCGAATTTTTTCTCCAAGAACTGCCACAGACAAACGAACTTGCAAATGCCAACAGCAACGCTTTGTCGTTGTCAGATCTATAGAGAACTACCATATCCAGAGCTAAAAATAGCCGGTGGGGGGATCTTTCTTGTTATATTTCCTTGTAGCCTTTTTCTCCACAAAGTAGTAAGGCCTTTTAGGCGGAAATGAAATCGCATGTTGTGAGAAACGCTGTTTCGTCTCTGTACACAATTTCTGCAAAGCAATAATGTTGATAGAAGTTATCAGGGGCTTCGCGGAGGGAAAAGACGGGAAATGGGAGAAGGAAAGAAGATAAGGTAACCCAATAATCTCTTTCAACTGTTTTCTGTTTCGTTCTTTAGAGTAAAAGCCGTTTCTTTTAGACATCAGTGTTTGCTCCCCTATTTGTTCAGTATAAAAATAAGCAACGTTTTATATAAATGATTTTAATCGGCAGAAGTATAAAAGCCGTTTTAACTGTTTGTAGCAGTATACAACTTTTGGAAATGATTACAAAATATATATTGTAGCAGGGTGTCAATCCTCTTACACTGCAATCACATTTTGTGGAACGCACATCCCTTGGAACACATCCCTTCCCTTTTTGGAACGAACATCCCCAAGCGTACAAAGTTCTGTCCAGTTCGGAGTATGTGAAGTACGAACGGCTTTCGCGAAAGCTTGTCAAACCAATTTGTTGCAGTGTGGAGGGAACATGGACAACGAGCGCGAACGATTTCAAGAAAGAAAATCTCCGCTCCAGATAGTGTCGGTTTTTGGTCGCGCTCAAGCTAGATTCCATTTTCGACTGTATGCGATTGCAATATAGATATTTGTTAGTGGTTCGGAATCCACGTTATACTGTAGGACCCGGTCTAATTAGCCCAAAATGAGCATAAAATGATCATAGAGTGGCAAACCAAACCAAATCCCTTTTCGACCAGTTGTCATTCGTAGCGAGTTTTTTCTTGAGATTGCGAAATGGATTGGAGCGCAATGCGTAAGGTTAATTGATCATTACCGTTGTAAAGAGGTATTATGGAATCCTGACTAACTTCCTGGCGTTGCAGTCATGGCCGGTCGTCTGCTTATTAGCAGATTCCGAAACAAGTGATGTTTCTTTTCTTTTTTTCACGGAGTAGCATTGTCAGCCCTACGCCTAACAGTCATATGAGACCGCAACCTACGCTTTAAAGTGGATTCCAAACCACTACAAGAATCCATGGCACCGCCGGGAATGGAACCCTGTGGCACCGAGCGCTAGTCACTCGGCAGTCAGGCCACCTTATTATGGAATCCTAGGCATTCATATTATTATTCTATAATTAAGAAATCTGGAGCATGGAAGGAGATTCCTACTGAAATGTCTGTGCTGATCATTAGATAAATTTTAAGATATTATTTCTTCACAGTAATCTTACTTTGATTTAAAGGTATGTATTTACATAAGATTGATTAAAATATCAAAGTTTACTTTCTTTGATATTTTCATTAATCATATGGAAAAATAAATATATTTTGTTTTTAAATTTATGTGCATAGTCATTATATTTTCCTTTTGTGCTATATAATTAAAAATAATGTTTTTATTGCCTTGAGTTGACAAGAAAATTCTTTCATTTTTTACCATTTAAAAGCATTGCGAAATCCTAAAGAACTATCTCCGAACACAATATATCTGGATCATTTTTAGTTATTTTGTTCAGCAGTATAATTTGGTTGAACTAAATTAAATTCTTGAGTCAGCAGAAAATTCAAAAGCATAAATACACTGTTGGGTTACTTTTAGTAGCACAGTTTAGTGTTTTGCTTAGCTTTAATTTAGTTTAACTATTTAGTTTTATATTTTGCTTACTTTTTATTTAGTTTTTTTTTTTTAATTTCATATGTGTAATTTTTGTCGGTCCATTTTGTATTTAAATTCTAATAAATATAAATTACTGCTTTATCTTATTTACGTATTATGATAGGCTTCTGAAACAATTTTTTCATGCAGATTTTTTATCTGCATGCTATAAAAATGAGTCGTAAATAAAAAGGCATTTTTATTTACGACTCATTTTTATACATAGTTTACATTGATACTTTATTAAAATGATTAAATTTTCTACATTATGCAAAATATGTTTGATTGCAGATGAACAAAATGTTTTATCTATTTTAGTTTCATTTACGATACATAGTAATTTATTACATTTCAAATCAATCATCAATTTAGTTAGACTGTTTCGATCCCGCTTATTGATTTTTGTGATCCACCAACTTCAAATTTTTTTTTTATCTTTTCAGAGAATTCGTTAATAAACATAAACGATGTGCTAACAAGCAGCATTCAGCCATCTTTGTTCAACGAGAGATATCAAATGACTGGTGAGAGATAACACGGTTTGTTTTTCGATATCACAGACGCTGGGAACGAGTCTACGAGAGCGATGTTCGCTCCATTGTGGATACGGCTTAAAATATTTACATTCTCCACTTATTATTTGAAGACGAACAGAAAGACTTTGTAGTCTACAGATATATCGTTTCTATCCCCGTCTAAGACACTTGAGCTTTCGGTTCTACTTTTCTTGAAGGGTTTCAAATTTAAGCACCGTCTATTCTGGCACCTAATTAGTATATGATTATTGTACAATTATTTAATGAATGCATAATTAATTATTTAATGTATAATTATTATATAATAAATGTATTATTAATTAATATATAATGTATTGTTATATGAGTGGATTTAGATTGAATTAGTTTAATTTTTTTAGTTTTATTTTAGAATTTTTTTTTTCCCCATTAAATTAGTTTTCATTTTGTTGTTGAGTTTTTAATGGCTTTATTTTGTTAAAAATACTTATCTATTTAAGTTAACGATTTAAAGGTAATAAGTCTCATGAATTTTAAAATAATATCTGCGGTTTTCAAAAGGTAACTTTTATTTATTACACACGTTATGCTTATTAAGTAACGCAATCAATTTTACCTGATAATCGCCACATAAAAGTAAGATAATTTAATACAATAAATAACTGTATACTAGTAAGAAAATTAAATAATCAGTTTGGGTCGATTTCCAGAACTACTAAATATATTTAAATGAAATTTAAGTATGAACAACTCTTAGTATAGTACACCAAAAAAATATTAATCACACAGCAATCACGGTACACAAAAATGATTCATAAAAACTTCTCAACACTGGAAATTAAGGATAAAAAGAAAGAAAAAAGAAAGAAAATCGAACACAAAAATGTATTAATGGATATGGTCCCTTCTAACAGCCCTCAACAACTTGAATTCATACTAGAAATCTGACAGTTTACGAGTCCCTGAGAAATTTCGCCCTACTTCTCTAGCAGCACTATTTTCAGGACCTATATGATTCGCGGGAAGGCAAAGCTGTTTGTCAAAGCCCTCCTTGCGTTTTATGTGCCACGACCCCCTCCGACTAGAGTCGATTTCTTCCGCGCATCAAAGGGATTCTCGTGAACTCCATTTATGACCAACTGTTACTCATATGCAGAGATAACGTGTCTTGTTTCTTGCGGTCAGACGGAGACCTTCGGAGAGAGATCGACTCGAGGTTGACTCGACTCGATTCGTACCCTCGCGTGGACATCGCTTTACAGTTACTGTTTTGAAAACGTCCCAGACAGGCTGTATAGAATTTAGAGCTGCAGATCTGGCTGGCCAATCCATTCAACCAATATTCTTACTTAAGAGAAATTCATCGATCAGTTGAACCCTGTATGAACACGTTTTGTTGTCCATTAAAATTGAATCGGGATCAGCTGCATCCCTGAAAAAAATGTAAACGCAGGGCTCCAAGATCTCATCGTTATATTTCACGGCAATCACAAACCTTTTGTTATAGACGTCGCTGTTTGTACGTTCATCCAGCGGGATCCCTGACCAGACCATTACAGGATAAGGCGTGCAGAAAGCGAAAGCTGTTCCTCCATAAGCACCACCACCAGCCTGTATATTCTTATGTATCTGTCATCAGAGATTTGCATATTTGTTTAATGACCTTAGTCTTATCTTTTGTTCAATACTTTTTGAGAAACTCGACAAAATTATGAAAATTCTCTTCATTTTGTATCGATTACTTGTGCTAGTCAAATATATTCGAAGCAAAGCAGTTTGCAAAGAGTTTACTGATTGTTGTGGAATTTTTTTTCTTTTAATATTGTGTAATTTAAAATTTTAGTTATTCAAATATTTAAATTTTTATTGTAATTAAAACATCTCTGGAATTACTTTCTCCCCCTATTACACGGCCGTGCTTGAAAGTCTGGAGTGACTGATAGTTTTCCCCACAATAGATGGTCAAAGTATACTTGTCAATTATGAATTCACAATATTTCATTGAATAAATAGAAAATTCGGACTATTTTATGAAATTTTTAAATTAATATTTGACAGAATAAAGAGCTATTTCTCTAAGTATATAGCAAAATAAAATAAAAAATTCTAATTATTTCAAGAAATTCATCACATTTTAATTACAAAAATTTGATGGAATACATTCAATATTTCTCTATAACGTACAGATATTATACGTAAAAAGACTGCTGCTTATCCTATGAAACTCAAGACGAAAACAAGAGGAAAAACTCTCCAATATTCACATATTTACTTTAATTAACCGTTTTATTTAGATTAAATCATGAAAGTTTGAGAACGATCAAAAATATTTATTTAAAATAATTACGTAGAAATAATGCAAATGGTAAATAATTTGGATGTTATTAAGAATATTTTAAGTTTTGTTAACATTAAAAGTAGAAGTATCAGCAAATCAGGCATTTTAAATTAATAAATGATAACAATTTTAAATTAAATGTAATTATAAATATGCAAAAAAAAAGCCACCTTTTTGTTTCATACTCAAGCGAAAAAACAGGCGATATACATATATATTTTAAATTATCACGTATGTTGTGAATAAAATGTTCAATTAGTGACGTGTATTACTTGAATTTCCAATCATAATCTAATCATTAATATAAAATACAATATAGTGATATATATATATTTTTTAAATTGTCATGTGTGTTGTGAATAAAATATTCAATTAGTGACGTGTATTATTTAAATTTCCAATCATAATTTAATCATAATACAATATACAATTAAACATGAATAATCGTTTATTTTTATTATAAAATTCCAATTTTAATGCGATATTTGACAGTTTTTTCTACAAACTATTAATGTTGTTATTTGCCGTTAATCAATGTTATAAAAGATTATAACAGGTAGATATCTAATAGAACCCACATTAATATTTCCCACCACATAACAAGAAAAATGTCGTTTCAAGTTTTCTTCATTAATAAAAAAAAAAAGAAAAAAAATACGTTTAAGTCGAAACAGCCACACGTGCCATCTGGCAAGCAGGTTGACCACCTCTGTTGTCAAGATACATCGAATTTAAAATAAGGTACTCATTATTTTGCAATCTCGATATTTATCTTGATCCTCTGTCGCTCAAGGGCTATGCTTATTATATTTCTTTATGCTGAACAATGGAGTTTTATTGTGAGATAAGGCGCCAGAAGCTGATACTTCAGTGGTGAGGCGACATTGTGAATACATTAGAGCCTTACATACCATTTAAACTGGTACCCATCTTACTTTGTGTATATCTTAATTGCCCATAAAAATAATTAAAAATTAAAAAAACTTAGCTTCTACATATTTTATGGCATAAATTGACATAATCGGAGGTAGATCCTGGTAATGCATTTATAATTCACGATTGGAAATGATTTAATCAAAAAAGCAGGTACTGCTAACTTTTATTTCTGCTCGTAGATTTCGTCACAATTTTTTTTTAGAAAACAAATATTATAAAAAAAAAATTTTTAAAGTCAATTCCTACTTTTTCACTATATTGCAGAAAGTCCTTTATAAATTTATCTGGCGCCATCTATTGGTAGATATATGCAACTTAAATCTAAAAAAAATTTAAATTAATTCCTTAATTAAATTTAATTACTGAATTAATATTTGAAAAAAACTGTATTAACATCAAGGGTCATCCGCTACAAGGTAAAAAAAAATGTATTTTAACTAGAGTGGATGAATAAAAAGTATTTTATGAACGATTGAAAATTTGAACAAGATATATATAGGGAGAGTGTGAGAATAGAAGGAATTCAATAAAAGAAATGTAAGAAACATGAAATGATTGAAAAAATTAAGTTTAATTTGATAATAATAATTAATAAATGAATTCACCTCATTTTTACTAATACATACATTGATGATAATCTTCCAGTAAAAAGTAATATTCATTTAAAACTTTTAATCAAAAAATTCAAAATTAAAATAAAAAAAATATTCATATTTAATTGAAACATTCCATGCTTAAAATATAAACATTTTATACATTAGAAAAAAACTTTAAAAAACTGAACAATTTGAAATTATGTTGAATATCAAGATTTTGAGAAAAATAAAACAAATTGCTAGGATAAAAAAAAAAAAAAAAAAAAAAAAAAAATTAAGAAACATTTCTAAAATGCACATTATTTTTCCTTTTTCTAAGCTAATCAAAAATGTAGAAAATTACATCTGAATAGAATGAAATTCTTGAGAACTCTTTTTTCGCTTGAAGATCTTAATCTTTCATTTATTTATTCAAATTAATTATTTTAGAATCGTTTCTGACAAAATGAAAACTTATTAAGATGTTGTAGGAATTTTTAAATTTGAATCTGAATAATTAAATACTGTATATAGAGAGAGAAACAGAAAAAGAAAGAGAGAGAGTCAGCACGTAGTAAAATATTAATATGGTTAGGTTTATTAAAAAATATTCAAAATATTCACCCTTATTCTTTTGATTCCTTGTGAAAAAAGGTCTTAATGATGTTTGTCGTTTGTACAATTATATAGAAGAATTGCTAGAATCTGACACTTGACACTTGAATTTAACAAGATTTTGAAGACTTTTTGAAAAAAAAAATTGTAGTAATTTTTTGTAGATAAAAACTTTAAGTGTTTAAGAAAATTCGTTATTTTAAGCCACTATTCTGTAAATTGGCAGTATTGTTATTAGTGGTATAAGGCAGTGGTTAGGGCCATACTGTTTACTCCAGTAAGTACCAAGGGCCAAAACCATTTTAATGTTTCTGCCATTATCTATAATTTCCAGTTAGTTGTTATGCTTAAGTTAAATTTTCTGCGTATTATGCTTGTCATTAAGCTTTACCTAGCAAGTAAATGAAACAGAGTTATTATCATTCTGTATTATTTTATCCAACTTATTACAGCAACAATAAGCTATTCGCTGTCGTGGGCCGGATGGATGACACTGGCGGGCCGGATTTGGCCGTAGTTTGGAGACCCCTGGTATAAGGAATGTCAAATGTTGTTGTTGTCTTATTCCCTGAAGAATACAAGAAAATCAAATATCGTGGTGCTCCCGAATAATATTGGTTATGTTGATTGCCAGCTCGGAGTATAAATCCTCTTCCGAGGGATGGTCCAAACAATGCACAGCGGCTGTAATAATTGGGCAATTAAAGACATGACGAGGAATAATTCGACATCAGAGCAGTTGCCACATATTTTTTTTTAACGCCAATAGCAGAAATTTTCATATTTTTGTGGTGCTTCATCCTTAATCTTGTGAGAATAGTAGCTGTTTTTCTGTCGACATTTAGTTCTGTAATTTGGTATTTAGTTTTGGTATTAGAAAGGAATTATAAGTTTAGATTTAGCCAGGAAGGCAAGGAATGTCAAATAGGAGACGCATAAGAATAGAGAAACAAGCGTCTTCGCAGTATAAAGATGACCCACATTGGAGAAATGCGCCAACAGAAGAACAGCTTTCTGTTTATAAGATTTTTTAAAAGGAATAAACCTATTGGAATTCATCATCGAATGGAAACTCACCATGCTTGTTTGTTGCAGCATCAAGTCTATAAGTGAAGAAGAAAATTCCCGAAGGGTGTGACATCTGGGAAAGCCTCTGAACATCCTGGTTGAGATGGATGAGTCGAGATGTTAAAGTGTATTGCTGCCGTTGAATCCTTTAAAGGTGAGTTTTCATTAGATATTAACTAGCTAACTGAAAGTCTGAATAGATAGAACAGATTTCCGGTTGGTTGGCATTCTATGACATGAGATTTTAGTATCAACTGGAAACCCATCTTAAAAAGATGAACTTTTGAGTTACTGTTGATAAATTAGCCACAGATGTGGGTTTTGATTGGATGGAGGAAGGATGTTTCGATATGATGACCAGTAAAATTCAGGTATCTTAGAAACATTACAGAATTTATTTTCAGCATGAAAGAGATCATGTAAAAAAATGATGCACGTGTGTTTTTCATATGATCGTCCCTCTAAGATTATGGAATGCTCTTTAAATTAAAAATTATAACAAAAAAGTCCATTCTGATCAAATTATTTATCCATTCCTTTTCATGGTTCGTAAAAGTATTAAAAGTTTAATTTAAATTCTTTTTTTTTTTAATTTTTTAAAACTTAGTTATGAGCAGTTTCAATTGTTAGCATTGGCTTCAATAACGTAAAAAAAATATTACAACTTTTAAGTTACAGAAAATGTAATTAATAAAGAGTAAGAAATAATTTCTAATAAACATTATAAAAGTATTTCTAATGAACTTTATAATGGAAAATGTTGATAAACATTATACCACTTGAATTTAAATAATTTATACTAATCTTAGAAAGTTATCGTTCCCTAGTTTAAATACTTGAATTCAACAACTTCTCACAGATACATTGATTCAAGGTAAGTAAAAAAAAGAAACCCCATAAAAAATAGATGCATGGACATTGATATTTCAAAAATCATTTTAGAAAACAATTTTTATATACAAACTTTAGTCATTATGTTGCACATAAAAGCAAAATATTATTCTTACTTAAGTCGTATAGTCTTCAATATTGCATCGTAAATATTAACTCATCGGCGTGGAATTTTGTAAAAAGGGCTTTTCTGTAAGAATTTAAGCAATATATAACTGGGAATGTCTTTGAGGTAGAGATGTATAAACTAAAATCAGCATCAAACTAAAAATAATAAAACAATGTTACGCTGTAACTTGGACACGCCATATGAAAATCGACTTATAACTGAGAGAGAAGCATAAATGTGGGTTTACTGCATTTTAAAATGCAATGAAAAACTTAGATAAAAAAAACAGATTTTTAAAATCACTTCATTGAATTAAAATCAAAGAATAATGACTTAAGTAACACTGCAGTTTTAAAGCGTATTATAAAATCTTTGAAAAAATAATGATGAAATTTAATTCATTCTTCTGATACCCTTTAAGTATAAAATCTGATTTTAATACGTATCTATCGTAAGAATTTTAAAGGAGACTAGTTTTAGGTGGGAAAAAAAGCTTTCACAAAGAGTGGAACCTATGTATATAAAAATGCACGTGTGCGTTCCAGCATAACTTAAAAAGTGTAATTCTTAGAAAATCAGATTTTATTCTCTAACTTATCATTTTGCTACACAGATTCGTTGATGAAAATTGTAAATTTTTTTTATTAATTATTTTTATTCAAATAAAAGTCTTACTTTTTCTCATCATTAGATTTTCCCGCCACCAGATTGCACCAGACTTAAGAACTGGCTGACGCCATTAGTTAAAGATATTGTAAAAACAATAAGGTAGAAAATTTATGGTATTAGTTTTAAAATAAATATTAATGCATTTTTTAGAAATTTCAAACAGATTATATATGAAAAGAAAAAAAACGTACTAGAAATTCTTGGATAGGTACGATTGCCACTTATATATAATTTAGCCAATTTAAATTATTTAATGCGCCGTTATATAAAATTTCAAGCCTTTAATTCTATAAAAAAAAAAATTTTTCTTAATAAAATTTAGTAAAACTAAAAATGTTTTTTTTTTTTTTTTTTGTATGTGTGTGTGTGTGTAATCGCATAACGTAGGATCATATCTGCTAGTTTAATGCAAAAAATTTCGCATAAACTTTGGGAAGAAAAAATATTTTATAATGGAAACGCAGTCAAAAATAGTTTTCTGGAAGGAAAAAAAAATAAGAATAATGCAATTGTCATCAAATAACATTAAACGATTATAAATAAAATTTAAACATTGAAATGAGTTATATATAAATTTTTTTAAAAAAGTGGAAAAATTAATGTGTTTAAATGTTTAACTTTGCATTGCATGTGGTTGAGTTAAAAATCGATGCTGAAAATACTTACGATGCTTTGCAGAGTTTTAGAAAGGAAGTAAGAGTGAAGGCATTATTTAAAAACTAATAACTATAATTCCAAGGATTAAACAAATCAGAGAGAAATTACAATGTATCAACCTGTTGACCCAATGAACACGCCCTGTCCCAAGAGTAACACATATAAAATCGCCGTTGACCTTCACCATCACTAAGTGCAGATAAGAACAAGATTTATATAATGACGCTGAGATGGTGGTGAAACATCCCACTTGTTATTCACATCATGCACAGACAGAAATAAAGGATTCGAATTTGAATACCATCCAAACCAGCCAACAATAACCGTTTGATGGGTCTCCAGAAAGCACTTACCGAACAATCCGTCCATCCTTGTAATCAAAGCTGATTTTCGAATAAATTCACAATTAATTGGTTGTAATTGCAATTTATAATGAGGAAAACAACCGCTAAGCAAATATGCACCAAAAATAGTTTGCTAAGAAAATTAAGAATCTTTGAATAGATGTATATGAAAATATAAATTGAATTCTGGAAAATGCCATGGATGAATAGAACATGCCTTGCCTAATCGTATGTTCATTTTACTTTAAAAAATATGATTGATATTTTTTCTTGGAAGATTTTCAGATTTTGAAAAAGAGAACATAATCAAATTTTAGTTTAACAAAACAAGTCAACAATTTACATATTAGAAAACGATTTCATTCAAAATTTTTTGCTACATTCCAAACTAAAATCCTTTGACAGTAATGTGGTATGAAACTGGTATGCATGCAGAATCTTTCTATGTAGCCATAAACATGTTCCAAACAAGTAGCTAAAAGAAATCTTTCAAACACAAAGCCAAAAACAAGTTCCATTTTAAAATTCTCAACAAAAATAAATGTGGTTATTACTAAATATTGCATTAAAACGCACAAGCATCTTTAGAACAACGCATATATATGAACAATCATTTTTAGGTATGTATTTAAAAAAAGTCGATAAATAAAATTATCTGAGCTTGGTTATTACGAAAATCGAACCATCAAAAGGAATAATAATCATGCGTTATTTTTTTTATTATTAAATAGTATTATTTATTTTATTATAAAAAAAAATAATTGCAAAAATGGTAGATAATTTTAGAAGGCATTAGAAGAATTTTTTTGTGTGTGTGCTGTTCACAGACAAATTACAGTGAGCACAATTAATTATAGTAGTTTAATTATATTTACATTAGCTGAATATAATTAGAGATTGTTTGTGTTCATTTAATGAAAGAATTTTTTTGATATGTAGCCTAGATTTCTTTGTGAATATTTAATTAATTACCTTTTATTATTATTAATTTTTTTAATTAGGACAAGTTCCAATTAACGTTTTAATGCTCACAAAGGAATTGAAATTTTTTTGAAAAGGCTAATCTAAATTATATTTGCATCAGAAAATATTATGAATTTTTCCGATTTTTCTTTTTATTATAATTTGTATTGATTTATTTTTTGTGCGGAAATGAAGTAAAATTTTAGGACTACTTATTTCATAATTTTGATTCTAAATCTATCTATGCATGAAGTTGTACTTAAATGATCATAATATTTCTATAGTAAGATGGATGGAAAACCATTTAACCATATTAAAAAAATTGAATTTATTATTATTAGTTTTTAAAAATAAGCTCATGTTCATCAATGACTTTCAGAGTCTTTTAAAAATGCAAAAATTAAATTTCAAAAATTTTTTTATCTTTCAAAATAAGGTTTTTGCTTATTTATTTAACGGGTTCAGATTTGAAATTTGTGTCCTAAGCGAGCAATATACTTTGTAACTCTGAAGCCCTTTATAGCTCACCCTTTGAGGCGTTTTTCCCATGGTAAGGGCGTGAGTAATGCTTGTTAGGACCTATACCCAGACTTCCGGCTATAATGAGGAAAAGAAGGAGGAACTTCCCAGGGTTTTTTTTACATATGAGGCATAACTTGACAGTAGGGCGGACACAGACGCTATTCGATAACGCTCAAAGTAAAAGGCACATCAATGATGAAGTACATCATGTGTAGCAACTAAGAAATCGGCTACTTACACGAATTTTCAACTGTTAGACTTAATAAGATTGATATTGAGACATGATGTTTTAAGACGCTATTCATGCTGGCTCGTTCATCACTATAATGGAAAATCTGTTGAAGATTCAACATTATCCAGGATGCCGCACGAGGTTTGGTTCTGTTTGTCGCTCTACGGCTCTAAACAACCATGCTACAGCCAAGATTCGAACCTGAAGCCTGTGGTATCAAAAGCGAGAGAGCTAGTCAATTGGCCAGCAGGCCTCCGCTACAGTAGGATCTGGTACACTATGCCTACACTGTACTACCACAATATGACATCAGGTGATAAATAATACAGATATAATAACCAATGATTATCCAACTTAAAGTTTTACCTATTTTTTCATACCATCCTCCGCATACACATGGAAGCCTTCAATTCAATGTCTCTTTTTAAGCTGTATTCAAACTCAGAGAGCGAAAATTTTGAGCTCCACACATCAAATCGGTTTGCTGTTGCTTGATCGGAAAAGAAAAAAACATACGGATTTCATTTGACAGCTTTCAGAGAAGTAAAATTACCGCTCAGCCTGGTGTCAATTTTTGGTCATGCATCGAAGAAGCTTCGTCTCGCAAAGGAAGATAAGGAGTTTGTTTTCCGAGTTCAGATTGCAAGAGTCAGAGACAGGACGAATATTCAGACAATGTTTTAAATCTGTAAGCAGCTTTAGATTTCGAATTAAGCATCCTTGTCAACATGTTATTCAGAAAACTATTCCTATCCACTATAAAATAGTAACAAAGAATTGTTTCTATTAAAAAAAAGGGTTGAGTGGAAGCACTTTATTTGTACTCTTCTAAAATTAAATTTGGTTAACGTCTATCCAAACAGGTACCAAAATTTGTAAATGCTTTACCACATGTTCACTTAAGGTTGCTTAATTTTAATTATCAATCTTAATTATTATTTCACATAAGGATATTGTATCGTGAGCTAACCATAATCGATATTTATGGTAATTAAGAATTTTGAAGTGCATTGGGAAAGTTTTGGAAGGTATTCCTTTGTCTTCATTTAGACAATTCTTTTTAAGTCTCAGTAAACTTTTTGGATTAAATAAAATAGTACAGTTTCAAATTTCTTTTTTTCTTCATTGGGGCAACAGCCCCATGGTGGGCCAAGACCTTCTGTCTCGTTGCAGATTTCGAGACATTTGAATAGTGTATTGTATTTTTTCATAAAATGGTCTTCCATGCCAATTTTACATTGATCTGTGATTATACATCATACAAAAATTTTAGACACCTCACATATTTCTATAACAGAATGAAAATGTTTTGTAGAGAGAAGAATACATTCAATATCTTCAGTTTTTTTTATTCTTATCGGAAACTTCTTTTATAATCGATATATCTTTCAATCTTGCATTTTAAACCAAGATCTCAACATTTGTGGTAAATAATAATTATCCCGTCTGCTGCCTATCTGCCAAACTGAGATGGGACAGGCATACATTTATGAACAATGTTATCACGTATCGTTCCACACAACAAAACGTACGTCTGGACCCACCTTTGTATATCATCATGCAACAAATTGATTGTTTCCACGGTCCCGCCTCGAATATTTCCCAAAGACCTCTGACACCCATAAAAACTGCAACATGGCAAAACTAGCAAACCAGAGCGTGATCCCAGAACCGGTGAGAAAAGCTTTTTTTTCTGTCCACCAGACGGTGCTCGGGGGTCGATCAAACGATGCGGTTTTCCGGAAACTTCTCGAACGATTGTTCAAAGCATTTCCGTCTCCAACAGTCGTGCCGACCTTGAAAGATCGCCTGTTGTTGCTAAAAAAAAAAAAAAAAATAGAGTTGGTCGTCTGCGAAAAACCACATCCTGAATGCCTGCAAGGTATGACCTCACTGTGGATGACAGACCGCAGACCCGCCTTTTCAGAAAAACCGATCTCTCTGTCTCTCGGTTTGTTCCAGACAGAAGAGATTTTTGACTGCTGCTGCTCCTTCATGTGTGCAGAGGGTCCTGAACCCGAAGTCGGCATTCCTTTGGAATAAGTTCTGGTTATTTATGTGGATTCTTTTTTTTTTTTTTAATTTATTTATTTAGCAGCAGGAGAAAAGAAAGAAAAAAATCCCATGCAATGCAATGATGATTGTTTACTTTCGATTTGAATATTTAGAAATACAACAGAGCTTTTCGGTCGACTGTGAGAGGGAAGATGCCGTCTGGGATGTCTGACCAATTGAGGTGTATGTACATAATGGTGGCTTTTTCGGGAAAGAACTCGTTTGTGTGCTAATGATCTCAGGATTCTTTTCTTCCATTCACTAGAGAGAAATAATGACAAAAAAAGGAATGTACGGCGGAATGAAAAAAAGAAGATTGAATTTTAATATTAAAAAAATTTATGTTAGGTTACATTCCGGTTTAAATGAATCTCGGAATTCTATTCTTTATTATTTTTTTACCTGGAGCTTTGGATAATTTCACTGAAAATGTAATTAAGAGCCATAAATATTTTATAATTTCTTTTCAATTGAAATCAGTGTTACTGCGAGTAAACCAACGCATTTAAATCGCTAAAGCAATATTCAGCACTTTGAAGCGGTACTATTAACTACTACTACTACACCACACCACATCATTGTGCCTAGAGCTGAGTTGCCCCTATGGTACAGTTTGGGAATGATGTAGGTGAGAAGTGTGACTGGGCTCTGAACAATGCTCTACGATCATATTAAACCGGGAATTATGGTTTAAAGTGGATTCCGACCATGGGATTCATACCCGAAACCTGTGGTACCGAACACCAGAGCCATCAGGCCCCGTTTACTTACTTTAAAATGGTAGCACTATTTTAGTGAATCATGAATGGTCCTACCAGTACAATTTGGAGGATCATCGTGTCGTCCATCCATCTCTTAGACTTTCCGACCAATAGATTTGATGTACCCATTCCTAACGAAGACACGTTAATTTTCATTTTGATTCGCTCGCTGTATTTTGACTTAAGCTTCTTCGGTCCAGCAATCTAACCTCCAAGATTTAATTTAATGAATGTTTAATTTTGTTTTATTAGTGGGCATAAATATATTTAGTATTTTTAGGATAGTTTTAATAGGAATAATATTATATTTATAGTCTGATCGAAACTGTTATCAACAGACTTTCGTGAGTTTGATGTACCCATTCCTAACGAAGACACGTTAATTTTCATTTTGATTCGCTCGCTGTATTTTGACTTAAGCTTCTTCGGTCCAGCAATCTAACCTCCAAGATTTAATTTAATGAATGTTTAATTTTGTTTTATTAGTAGGCATAAATATATTTAATATTTTTAGGAATAATATTATATTTATAGTCTGATCGAAACTGTTATCAACAGACTTTCGTGAGTTTTAATAACCTTTTTAATTTTTTTTCTGTGATTTTTGTCGTAGTTATTGAAAAACTAATATATTCCACTAAGAGGTAACTGACAATGAGTTATTGCTTCCTGGAAAGATATTGCTATCTCACTTTTGCGTGCTATATGGGAGAAAACTCGGAAACTCCAACCGATCAGTTAATATCGATGCCAGACGCTTTCCCACTGAAAGGTGACAGCAAAGAATGCAACCAATGGGATCTGAACTAAGTCATATTCCTGCGCACCAACTGCTCATGTTACCACTGAGTCACGAGTTGGGATTTTTTCTGTGATCTTGTTGAAGCTCAGTGATTTTTGCCAAATTAAATATCCATGATTATCTAATGGATATTTAATTTCTGTTCTTCAAAAAAAAGAAGAAAAATATAAATGCAATTGTGTAATGTCTCCGTAATGTTAAAAAAAGAATAATAACAGCCAAACTGAGTAAGAAATCAGTAAGCTTTGTACACGCATGTTCGTGCGTACGGGTAGGTGTGTTTAACGTCTTGAGTAGGAGAGTCGGTGCTTTGGTGGGTGTATTTTTGCATGAGTAGGAATACTTATTGCGCTTCGATAAACTTGAGCGTGAGTCGGTATTATTTTAAATAGAAGCTTCTTTTCTGAAGAAAAAAAAAATGGGGGTTTTTTTTCAGAAAGGAAGTCTTTTTTATTAATTTGACGGTTTCAGAATTATTTCCCATTTCCAAATCCCTTTATTTTACAAATAAAGTAGATTTTGTTGAAATAGTTCCATGTCACGGTTTTGATTACCAAATTTTTCTATTTCAATTCATGTTTTATTCGTGTTGGTCATTTTTTAAAAATCCACATGGAATTTCAGTGTTTTCTAGAAAAATGTTTAAACACCTAAATATGCTATAATTGTTTTTTGTGACAGTGCATTTTCTCCTGATCTTTGGAGAAATTAAAAAGAAAAAATGCAAAATTAAGTGATTTAATTGCCCTAAAAGAATTACACATAAAATGTCTCCAAGTTATAAGATATATAACATTTGAAAGGAAAAATAAAATTTGTTCAATAGCTGGCTTTCGCATTAATCTCTATTAAAAATGCATTGATAAAAAATGTATAATTAAATTCATGATTCCATGTTAATTAAATTGCAATAAAATTCATAATTCAATGGTTTAGAAAGTAATTTTATTTAATGTGGTTTTTGTCCATAATATGTTTTTTTAAGCTACAAATAAATTTCAAACTATGTTACATTTCTTCTATAATATTAATGTGACAATATATCTTACAGTCGACATCAAACAATAATTATTCTCTGTTTCGGCGGCCTAATGGCCAATTGTGTAGCTGTCTGGCCTTTGGTACCGCAGGCTTCAGGTTTGAATGTAGGTAGGTTAATATATTTTGCTAGTGGTTCGGAATCCACGTTAAACTATAGGTCCCGGTCTAATTATCTTAAAGTGTGCACAAAATTATCGTAGAGTGACAAATCAAACTGAACCTCTCTATTCCTTAAACTATTTCGCTTTAAAATTGACTTAACTTTTCAAATTAAACCAACATTTATTAACGACTCATAGTAAGTTGTTTTCCCCGCAAAATCGTTTAATTTTCGTATTACTCACTGGAACTTCTCATTACTTAATATTTATTAATAATTTTGAAAAAATTCGTTCAACTTACATTTGAACGAATTTCCTCAAAATTATTAAAAGATATCAGATGATATAAAAGAAGGCATTTAAAATCTCCTCTCTTTATAGAAAACCATTAAATATTTAATACTGTAACGTATTCTTGGTGAGATGAGAGAATTCCACACAACTTGTCGACCACGTCAATGGAGCAATAAATCTCACCATTCGACGGCTGATAAATAATTCCCCTCTTGTTCGCTGAGCCATTTCGTGACAAATTTATTTTAATCACATGGATTCCTGGGAAATTGAACTTTTTGAAAAAGAAAAAAATCTAACCCAGCTGTTTTTCAACCCCAACGTCTGCTGGCTGGTATTTAAAACCGCAAGAAATTTTACATGCGAAACCACAAACAGGAAATTGGTACCGTCTCACCAATCACGTTGGCGTTTTTTGCAACAGCTTAATAGTATATAATCTATTCCAGTTTGTTTTAAAATCATCTTAAATAAATTTAAACTTTGCCAACCAAATAATTAACATCAACCATAATTGATTATTTATCTCACTGGAATAGTTTAACAAGTCGTTCGTGAATCGCAAATGGTTTCGCGGAATAGTTTACTTAATTAGATCTCGCCAAATTTTAAGAAATGTAACATTATGTGGCATCGCTAGTTATGATTTTGACAGGATTTTCGTTACAACTTTGATGCCAATTTACTGTTCTAACATATTTCTGGGTTTTTATTTTCTTGTGTGGTAGTAATATTTGTTGGCTTTTGTTTTGTACGAAATGTAGCAAAATTGAAAGTATGGTTTGTAAATAATATGTTTTAGTTAAAACTCCTAAATTAAATGAAAATCACAGTTTGAAATTTTGGTTTGTCGCTCTATGGTCATCTTGTGCACACGAAGATAAACAGACCGGGACCTACAGTTTAAAGTGGATTCCGAACCACTAACAAACACCCATGCCACCGTAGTATTTGAACCTAAAACACCAAAGGCCAGAGCGCTAGCCACTTGGCCACCAAGCCGCCGCTTTGAACGAGTTATTTTCCTAGTTGTATTTGAAAACTGTTAACACCTTAAAGTGGAATTAACTGTTAACACCTTAAAGTGGAATTAACTGTTAACACCTGAAAGTAGAATTAAATGTCCTTAAAGTGGAATTAACTGTTAACACCTGAAAGTAGAATTAAATATTCTTAAAGTGGAATTAACTGTTAACACCTGAAAGTAGAATTAACTGTTAACACCTTAAAGTGGAATTAACTGTTAACACCTAAATTGGAATTAATGGATTTATCATCTTGCCTAAGATACTACATGTGTTAAAATGAGTATAGAAAAGAATCCTAAATTAAACTTTTAAAGGATCCTAAACTAAACTATATATATATCATCTTTTTTTTTTTTTTTTTTTTTTTTTTTTTTTTTTTTTTTTTTTTTTTTTTGCCCAAAAAATAAATAAATAATGCATGTGTTATTTCTTTTTTTAATATATATATATATATATATATATTTGTATTTTATGTTATAATTTTAAAGAAGATTAAATATCTAATAAAAAAGTACTACGATAATTTTTTTATTTTCATTATAAAATATTGTAAAGTATACAAAAAATGAGAAAATATAAGCCTACCGATTGCAAGTTTTTTTAAGTCCCTTTTATCCAAATAAAATTATAATTATAATTAACTTCATTTAAGAAAAATAAGCTACCACAAAAATTAAACAAGCAAAATATATTTTATAATTCACCACGCATATCTTTTATTAGAAATAATCAGAACCCAAATCTTTATTCTGAAATTTAATTACCGAATCTTTTAAGATCAAAAATGCATAAACGGCTTCTTAATTGAGTTATTATCGTACTGTAAGGTGTCATCTGAACTCTCGTCTTTTAACTCTTAACATTAGGGCTTCGATGAAAGAAAAATGTTCGAAATTTGTAATTAATTTCCAATGAGTGGTTTTATTAAAACCAACTTTAATTAAAATAAAACAGCACATATGAAAATATTAAAAAAATAAAATCGAAAGAATATGTAAAAAAAAAACAACTTATTTTATGCTTTACTTCGCAAGGAAAATGAAATATTGTGAAAAAATGTCATATTACGAATTTTAGAAAATGTCATAAAAAAAGTAATTATTCCTTTTTATTTCCCAATCTATGGTATTAACAAAAAATGCTGCAAAATAATAAAACAGTGTCTGTTGAACTTATTTAATTTTTTTTTTATGTTTTTCTTCCTGTGTTTTGTTTTGAATGTTATCCTTTCTTTCTGTTTTTAAGCAATGAGATTTCATATTTTTAAATAAAATCAAATTTAGGATTTCCCTGTTGCAATATATGACAAGCATCGCTTTTTATAGTTATGAAAAATATGAAACTATTGCTTTTTCTAAACAGAATTGAACTTGTTTGCTGACTAAAATTATTTTTTATCATTTCTAAAATATTATCAAATGTCGTGTAATAACGATCAGCAATTATGATAAGAAAACATTAAATTTATTATTAACAAACATTAAACATTAATTATGATAACAAACAGTTATGATAACAAAACATTAAATTTATTATTGATAAATATTAAACATTAATATGTTAAGTTACGATAACAAAACAATAGAGAGTTTCTGTCTATTTCGCATGCTCATAGGAAACATTATTACAGATATGCATGTGCAATTTCCTATGAGCATGCGCGCTAGGGAGAAAAAAATACCATATTTCTAAAGTACGGTATGCAGAAACTCTCTATTATTTTAACATTAAAAGGTAAAATTTTAAAGCAGACTAGACATTATTATTGTGCTGAATTTTTCATGCAATTTTAGATTTACTTCAGTTCAAGTTATAAATAAGTTTTATTTGCTTATTTCCAATGGATGTGGTTTTGGTAAACAATTATGAATATATTACTAGATTTTTAATGTATAAATCTATTTGTTCAATTTTTTTACTGGCAAATATTACGAAATGGACTTACTTTATAAAAAGGATTGCTTGTTATATATTATACTAGCACAGTTGAAGTTAAAAATATGCAGATGCTTATAAAATGAATCTCCTTGAGTAATATGAAAATATAATAACTGTTAAAATTGCGAACTGAATTCAGGAACATTATTTTAAAATATAAATGCAGTTCGTCGCGGAAAAATGGAGACATATGTTCTGCTTGTACAAATATTTAGATTAATAAATGCATGACTTATAGGTCACATAGGAGTTAGTTGAAAAAGTGTCAGTTTTTGAAATTCCACTTACTTATTATTTTCATTCTAAATTTTGTTTTTCACTCGAATAATTTTTATGTGCATATAATTTTCTATTCAGAATGGCCCGATTGGAAATAATTTTACTAGGAAAAATTATTAGTATCGATGAACGGAATATCTAAAAATTCTAGGAACGTAATTAAAAATTAGTATAACGCTAATAGTTTAATGGACATTAGAAATCAAAATATAAATAATGGCGTGGTTACGATGAAAATAAACAAAAGTACAGAGCAACAAACGGGAAGTAGCAATTATTCAACCAAAATATTTTATGAGTAAAGTTGGAAAGTTATATTAAAATATATATATATTTTTTTTGTCTTATGCCCAAAATATTTTTTCAAATAAATATTTCAAATTGGAATAAATGTAATGCAGATATTATTATGAAAAAAATAGTTACACCTTAGCCCTTATTTACCATTCGATCCAAAGCTTAGAGGTATAGGCACGTTGTACAATAGTTAAACATTCTAAAGTTTTAGTGCATTACAGTCACCGCTTTCAGAAATAAAAATACTCAATGAAGATTGTGACAAAGGGTCGGGCTTAAAAGGTCTTTTTTCTAAGGAGTTATTTAGGTTTTCTCCTTCACAACAAGCAAATATAAGATAGTTAGTCTTGAAATCTCAAAAAGATAATATATAATCCTTCCTCGTTGCCTGTTGGACTCTTAATGGTCTTTGTACAGTACTTAGTCCCTTTTAATGCTTTATGTGAAACTTGTAATCCGTGGTGGGGGCACCCTTTGTGCAACATATCGTGCTAGTGATGGCAGTCTTAATGGTCTATGTGCAACTCATAATCCCAGATAATGTCACCTTAATGATCTAACACATAGACCTGATGCGAGCACTCTTAATAGTCTATGTGCAACACAATTCCTAGTTCAGGGATTCTTAATGGTCTATGTGCAACACGTAGTCCTAGTTCGGTCACTCATAAGTTCTATGGGCAACTCATAATCCCGGTGAAGGGTACTCTTAATGGTCTGTGAGTAACACGCAGTCCCCATTGCGAACACTTTTAACTGTCTACGCGCAACAGGTAATCCTTAATGTTGGTAGAGTGAATAGCGCACTGAATGTCTGAACCAGGGTACTCAATTCGGAACTAGAAATATCAAACTGAAAACTTCAGTGTCCCTGCCGGGCCCATCTATAGAGGAGAATGGGGCGACATCCCTCACCCGAAATATCACGCTTGGAAATATTAGTTCAGCATTGCATTGATAAAACTTCATCTACATTTTACTTAAAGCTGTAAAAAATCGTTCTCAGCACTAGGTACATTCATGTGGTGTGGAGTAATAGTAATCCGTAGTGACAATGAAAATTTTTTAATAATTAAATAAAAAAAGAAGAAGATAAAACAGACGGATTTGCAGGCTTTTGTGATGTATAAGATTATACGAGAATAATCCATTATAAAATTTTTAAGGAGGTTTTAAAATTTCATGAAAGAAATCACTTTTGCTTACAGCATTTGAATGTAACAGAAAATGAATTTTTCTTACTTAAGATGCAAAGCTATGCAACATCTATTTGCTAAAGTGAAATGCTGAAAATGCATATTTTTCAGCAAAACCTCTATCGATTGCAAACCGCATGTGAAGGCGAACATTTGGATGTCATTCAGCTTTTATTACATCACGATTCCGCACGATAGCACGACTTTTAGTCTAATGTTATTACTCACATTCTCTTTCTCGAACGGCAATTACATCACGATTGATAGGCATCGATTATTATCTCCGATAGTTTGATACCGGTCGTTGGATCTTTATTGGATTTTACCATTTCTTCTTAATAGTCTCGTGCGTGTTTTTATGAACTTGCAATAAATAACTTCTTAAAAAGCACCTAAATTATAGTCTGTGTATGTAATCATCGAATAAATGTTTTTCGAAGACGTAAGAAATTTTTTTTTACCCATACGCGGAACAAAATTTATATATACAAGAAAATTTTAATTTGAATATCAAAAAGAGATTTATAAATTTGATGTCCGTTTGATACATAAAATACGTCGCGTTCTTTCTATGAAGGAATGTTGTGACCTAAATTCTTATAGCTTGCAGATTTCGTTGCTTAAATATGCAATACATTTTTTTTTATTTTGTGTGTGTTAATAGGACATATTTGTTTTGTGCATCACACTTATTGTACTTCTGGTTTTTTTTTCAGTGTTAATGTTTAACTGATAGTTTTATTGCAAATAAAAAAATTGTCATGAAGTCCCTTCAATATGTTACTATGTAATATTTTATGCTACACTTAAAAAAAAACCAATTTACATATAAAAATTCTCTGAAAATAATACAGAAACTTTGTGATATATTTCACTATATAATGATACATATTATAACTATGCTGCTTAAATTTTTTACTATAACACTTGAAAAAATATCGCATTTTATTCTAAATTTTATCTAAGGTTGATTAACAAGATATATAAGGTGTAAGTACTAAAAAGAGATTATTATGTCCAGCATTTCATTTAATTAAATTCATTAACTGAGCATAAAACCTATTATAAAAACTAATTAACTAATATTTAAAATTAATTAAATTCATTTATATTTTTCTTAAAAGTCAATACACAAAAAATTAATTGCATATAATAATTTCAAAACCAAATCTAATTCATTTCAATTCCCTAAATATCAATACAGCTGTTTTATCTGTTATTTAGCTATTTTTTTTTATAAATCCTGCTATAAAATCTGATGAATTAATAATTAAAAGTTTATTTTTCTTAAAAAAACATCGCACAAAAAAAAAATGCTTTTATCGAACATAAAATAATGTCTACCGCAAATATAATTGGTTCCAATTCATTAAATATTAATATAGGTATTTTATCTGTATTAAAAAAATGATTTCGACATAACATACATAATACATAAATACATAATACATAATACAACATACATAATACAACATACATAATACAACATACAACATACAACATACATAATACATAATAATACATAACATTCGACATAACAAAAATAAACGAATATGCACAAATGGTTTAGTTATTTGAAATAAGAAAAATTAATCATTTTTTGCTAAGTCCGAATATCAAATTGATTTTTCTGTTGGCACAACAAATTTAATTTATAATTAATATCATATAATATATATCTCTCATAAAATTAAATTAACACTTATAAATTAAATTTTTCTCTTTCCCATTTGGCACCTCATAATCCGAAGATCACCAAATATAAGTAAAATAGCAATGACTTATTATTGGCAACTAACTAAACTTATTATTGGTAATTATATTATTAACAATTTATAATATATAACTAAAATATATCAAATAGTTTACTATAATATATGTCGTAGGTAAATATTACTCTAAACTATGGTAAATATTATAGTAATATATACTTACAATATACATTATGGTAACTGCATGTATACCGTAGGTATATATTATATTAAACTAAGTACTATTATAAAACGGTAATATAAAAAAGGTGTAAAATTATTTTCTAAGCAAAATTAATATATCACCCAAAAAACTACGTTACAAAATTTGTCAAGTTATTTTGGTTATAACACAACACGTATATACCTTTCAAGCCCTTTTAAATTTTATAATAATACTAGATTCAATTTCTTATTGTGAATATGTAGATCGCCATATTTGTATTGATGTATTATAAAATAATTGACGATTTCATTTATAACTAAATACAAAATTAAGATTGCTAAATTAATTTGTACTGTATAAGTAAAAGTAAAGATTATTTAACACAAAAACTCTTCTTCGTAAATTAATTTTAAAGGATTAAATTATCTATGCTTTTTCTTTAAATATTTTTTTGTACATGACACTGTTTTAAATTAAAAAGTCTTAAGCAGTTTTTTCATCTTAAATCACAAAATAAAAATTTATTTTATTTTTCCAGCTGATTACATTATTTTTATTTTTAAATGAAATAAGTATTGCTAAAAGAAACAAATGATTTTAAAGCATAATGTGAGTATACTTTCGCTGTTATATATAAAATAATCTCAGAGTATTTAATTTAAAAGTTTCTTTATCTCAAAAGTATTTAGTTTTTTAAAATAATCTCAGAATATTTAGTATTTAGTTAAAGCCAGATTTATTAAAGAAAAAGGTTTTTCTTAACTGTAATGTTTAACTCAACAAAATTGTTAATTATATTTTTAATAATAAAAAAAATAATCGAAAAGTGCTTTTTATAAAGTAGAAGTAATTTTTGGTATTTTTCACTGCTCTTGCATGCCTTTTGTTTTAGTTAGAAATTTTTTCGAACCTCATTTAATTATTTAATAAATCGAATAAAATGACAGTGATAATGAAATTGAAATGTTTTGGGGGGTTTTTTTCCCCTTAATGCAACTTTTTGAACATTTTGTATAATTTTATTTTGTATAAAATTAAAAAAAAAAAAAATTGAGAACCATATACCGCGAGTAATATTTTTTTAAAAAGTTAGAGATACAAGTTCACATACATTTGATAAAATTATTGAAACAAAAAACACAATTAATAAATATGTATTAAAATAATTAATTATGAATTTAAATTTTGCAATTTTGTAACTGTTTTTAAACATTTTAATGGAAAATATATAATCTTTTAAAAGTAGGTATGCTAAGACAAAGGTATCTAAATTTTTGTAAACTAATCATTTACAAATCACTTTGGCAGTGAGTATTTTAAATTATTAGTCAAAAATATAAAGTAAAGATTAAATCATATAATTTGACTGAAATAAAAATTTAAACTCTACTGTAAATATACTATCCAAATTAATTTAATTCTTTTAAAGTACCAAACTTCATTTCTATTACGAAATATTGTAATCAATCGATAAATTTTTTAGTTCTAAATTAATAATTTGTTATAAATTATTTTTGGCAAATAAATTTATAACAAGATCAATTTAAAATATATAAAAAAATTAAATTAGCGTTAATTTAAAAATGTATACAATTGAAATGAATTAATAATATTTTAAAGCACTAAAATATTATTAAATTATTAGTAGAAAGTTACTAAAAACAATTTTTGATATTTTAAATTTATATATGAGTAATGTAAGTATTTTATTATTATTCATAATTTACAACATAATAAAAATTGTTTTATCTTTTTATTTATTAAATATTTTATTTATTATTATTATTTTATTTTATTATTTTATTTTTTGACCTGCATTAAAAATGTTATTGTGTGTTATTATGATACAAAATTCGAACTTAAAATGTTCTGAAAAAATATTGCATATTTTTACCTTAATTAATTACCAGAAAAGAGCCATTTATTAAACATTCTATTTCCGTGAATTGTCTCAATTAATTAATTTAGAGTAACAATATTTATTTATATAATTAATCTTGTCTATTTAAAAGAGATTCAATTTATCAAATATTAGGATTGTGCTCAAGAGAATTATTTAAACAAAGAAACGTTTCACTATATTAAAATATTCAAATTTATTTCTTGGAGAATAAATAATTTATTCAATGGCTGGTGTCAAAATTAGTGCCTATTTAATTTTCTCAGGCTATTTAAATTTAATGAAATTTCTTAATTGCCTTTAAATTGAGATTTTATTATTTGTTTATTAACAAGACGTTGAATAGAATGTGGATGATGCCTTTATTTACCAATGCCAGGCATTTTGATCTCAAAACAGTTCGTTAATTGAAACTTTCCTTTTAATGAATAACTTATTGGAATAAATAATGTGATTATTAATACAAAGAATTGTTGTACTTTTTTAAAAATAAATATAAATTATCGTTTATTTAGTAAAATGTTAATAATTTTTGCTGTAATAAATCTGAGTTACCAAATAAATATGATACACAATATCTTTAATCTGTAGTTACATATAATTATATTGATAATAACGTAATCATCATAACCCTCTCAAACAATTTTTAAATTAAAATGGTTTAATGGCCTAATGTCTAAGAAAAACAACGTTTTGAACATGATTTCTTAAAACTGAAATCGAATTTACAAATTTATTTTATTAGTATTTATTTTGTTAAATAATATATAAGCTATAAGGAAAAAAACGTAATAATAATATTTATGTAAAAATTTTCAAATTCGATTAAAGAAACAAATATTAATTTTCAAAACCTCGATTAAATAAACAATTTTGATATGATTTAAAATTATTATTATTTTTTATTTTTCAACTCTGAAAGATTTGAAATCATAATGTTTTTCTGATCAAAAAGAAAAAATTAATCTGATTTTAAAACAATTTCAAAATAATTTAATTCCAAAAACTGATATTGTTATCGAATAAAATTCAACGCCTCTCCCAGTCAATATATATATTTATTTTTAATTTAATTTGTTTATTTATTTATTATTATTATTATTATTTCTGAATTACATCCTATGGGAAACAAAAGAATTGCATTCAAACATTGCAATTTAACATCATAACCACTGATTAAGTTTTTAAAAATAAATATTGATCTAGTATTACTCCTTTTTTTTTATCAGTCTGACCTTTTGCGAAATTCGATTATTCACACTTTTTTCTTTTTTTGGGGAGTTTTTGCGCGATGAGTCAGACGTTCCATACTAGGTGAAGGGCGTTGCCTCCTGGAATGTGGCACATTATATGAATCATATGTCTGTTGTCTTATCGCAGCTGCCATTTCACCCATACGAGTAATCCGAGACGGGGGTTTTTCTTCAAAGAAATGTCACTTGCACACCTACAAAAGTTTAGAAGTTCAGCGCGTGAATCAACGCGCAACCAGATATCCTGTCTGCCGAAAAAAGGAAGATTTTCGTTTTGTTTTACTCGAAACTGTTACTTCAAGATAAATGAGTTTTTAATTTACTTTTAAATATGACTGCCTCGTCATTTGTCTGTTTTACTTTAAAAAAAATATTAATTAATAATTTTTTTTGAAAGATTTTTTTTTTTCAGATTTTGATGAAGATTAAAAACGGCGAATATGAATGATTCAGCGTTAATTTGATATAAAAAAATCCAAACATTTCAATATTAGAAATATGTTTTCATATATTTGATTGCAGATGAGAAAATAAGTTCATGTAATATAATATCACTAAAATGTTAACTTAAATGCAGGATCCTTATTTACGGAATTTTTCCATTTTCTCTGGGATATTTAATGTTAAAAACGAGTTTCATTTTAAAATTGATATTTAAACAAAGTAAATATGGTTGGTACAATATAATGCATTCAAATTTGCAAGTATGTTTGGTTCAAAACATATATGAAGGTAAATTTTTTAGGAATAAATATAATATAAAATTAACGAATATAAAACAAAATTAACGAATCATTTTTACGATCGGTAAACACACACACACACACACACACAAAAATCAAATTAAATACTAAGATATTTATTTCATGAATTGTAATTATTAGTTGCATATTTATTACAATAGTGTTTAAATTTTATTGCATATAAAAAAATTAAACACACACATGTATTAATATGTTAAACATATCTTATTTTTCATTGGAACAACAGCCCTGTGGTCAGCCAAGATCGTCTGCCTAATGGCAGGTTTCTCGGAAGGAGATGCTTTTCTTTTTACGGGATAAGCTTTGTCAAATATATTAGACCGGCACCTACGGTTTAAAGTGGATTCTGAATCACTTCTACATCCATGGCATCGCCGGGACTCGAACACGAAACCCGTGACATTGAGAACTAAAGCGCTAGTCACTCGGCCATTAGGCCCCATATTAAATGTATATGTATAAAATAATTTTACACGATTTCTTTTGTGCCACCAGCAGCCAAGTTACTCTGAGTATAGGCGGCCTATGGCCTTGACAAGTCTGTGCATCTTTGCTTTACAGTGAGTGGGACAACTTTGTTCCCTAATAAAGTATATAGAGATAATAGAGAAATATTGCCTTTTGATATGCTTTTCGCGGGTAATTTTTTCCTTGCATTTGCGTGTTGTATTAGAGAAAATCAGAAAACTCAGACCAGACAGTCCCCTTGTTTATCACTTTCATCTAGTCTGACAATCCTTAAAAGCAGTGACAAAAATGCAAACCACTATTAGGAAGCAAAATTCTCCCTGGTGGTTAAAGAGGTCTATTATTGTCCCAGTAGTAGGATGTTCAACCGAATATAAATCCGATAAATCTTTAAGCATATATAAATATGAGACTGATTTACATTTGTTGCATAGAAATGCAGCCAATTAATAAGCATCCCATAATTCAAATCATTATGGGATGCCACGACCTAGTAAACAGAAAAACTGCAAGTGAGAATCTACTTTTTTTTGTTTTGTTTTGTTCATTTTCTTTCTTTTTTTTTTTAGGGGGAGCAATATATTGATATATATATATATATTGACCCTTTTTTTAAAATATTTTCTAAACATATAATGAAATATTTATTGCAGTTACAAATATATTTAAAACAATATGACTTTCTTTATTTAATAGAGAATTCAATTTGAACATTTATTTTCTTTTGCTGTTTTTTTATATTTTTAATTAACTTTATTTTTAACAAAAATCTTACATCCACTACTCGGATTATTTTTTTATGTAATCTTCCACAATTTATTAACATTCTTTTCGTAGCCATTTATATTATTTTATACAAAATCACTAAAAACAAATCATTGATCATTTTGATAGCTCAACTAAATATTTTCATAGCTTGCATAAAATATAAATAGATGTATTAATTTTCAAAAGTTCTCGTTGAAATAATCATTTTGAAATGAAAGATATATGACTACTTTAGGAAAGGTTTTATTTGATTTTAAAATGTTTTTTTTTATCTGATTGAAAAAATAATCTTATTTGTAAACATAAATATAATTCAGTTGCTATTTTTATCATCAAATGGAATTCACCATGTTTATTTATTTCTTTTTTGTGAAACTAAATTTTGAGGAAAAGAAAATGGTATGAAAACAAAAGTATAAGTTTTAACAAAACAAAATAAAATAAAATAAAAGTTTTAAAAAGATATATTTCAGTATTATTTTTTTGTTCACTCTGATGTTTGCCTTGTTTTGGTTTGGTTTTAAAAAAATACTTTTGAGGTATAAATAAATTCAACACTATTTTATTATAAAAAGAGAGAAAATTGGTCAGATGAAATATTTATTCTCTAATAAAATAAGAATTTTTTTGTGAAAGTTGATATAACATAAATTTATCCTTCCAATAGAAAAAATAAATGGTTGAAATGATGGATTTTATTTTTTAATATTAGATCTTCAGTTACATGTTATTTACAACCAAGATATATTGAAGAGTATCTGTTATTGATCTTGAATAAAGTAAATAAACCATAGAAATGTGCTGGATTAAAATAAAATGTATAAATTAAAAATATTCAAAGATAAGTTCCAGATATTTGGGGAATTTTATGAAAGCATTAAAGGAAAAATGAATTCAATTCTGATGCTTCTTTAGATAAACTAACCTTTTAAATGTCTTTTTTCTTAAATTCAAAATAAATTAAATCTTATTTATTATACAGTTATTAACAAAAGAATTGTAAAAATGTTATGCTTATGCATTTTTTTCTAAAAATTAAGATGTGTTTATTTATTTATTTTTTTATTCTAATAGGTTAATATCTTCCTGGTTTAAGTTTAACAATAGCATTTTCTTGAAAACAAAAAGATTATCGAGCGGTATTTTTTGAAAGGGAATATTTCAAAAGAAAGTAATTTTTAATAATCAGCACTAAATAAACAGCATTATTCAATCTTTCAAATAACATATGAAAACATTTAGGAGATATTTTTTTTCTTCCTTTTGAATAAATAAACGGTGTATGTGTACACAAAAAAGAACAAAAATTACTGCATAAATAAAATAAATTCCAGAAATGACTTTACACTGAAATCATCTATAACTTGATAATTTTTAGAGGAAAAGATTGAAATAAATACATTAAAATAAATTTATTAATAAAACATCTAAAGCGTTTAAAATTCATCTATTATTATCCTAAATTTCGGTTTTCCATAGTATAATAAAACCTCACGTCATAGAAAATCAGCCAATCGGAAGAGAGAGTGTCCAGATGATCAGATTCCAATATCTCCACAAAAGCTTTTATGCCTCTTGTGGATGCACGTTACCTGAGCAAAGCTGAATTTGCTATAAATCTACCATATTAATCACAAATAAAAGAAACGTAAATCAAATATCAAAAAATAAGTTTGTTGAATTTAAAATAAATTTGGTTGGGTTAGATTATTGTATATTTATTTTTAAATAGCAAATAAACGTAGATGATTTTGAAATGTAGAAGAAATTATTAAAAAAAAAATTTTTTTTTAGGAATAAAAATTTTCCAAAAATATCAATGGGCAGAATTAATGGTGTTCTTTTGTTTGTTGAACATTGATGGGCCTCGTGTCCCCCTTATATATGTTACGAATACCCCACGGACAAGTGATGAGGTTTGGATATTGCTTTGCTAGAGGACTTTTAGAAGTAACTGTCCCACAGTTGTGTGTTGTATGGAAGAAAGAAAACCTGCAAAACATTCAAGAGGCAATCTGTTTTTTGAAGAGAGACCATTTACAGACGTTGTCCCAATTACAATTGATTCTTATTTTAAAAGTAGTGACTGCAACGAAAGCCACCAGCGGGTTTAAACTTCAGTTTTTCTGCACATAAACTGCGTTTGTTACTATTGGCCCTCCATTTTGTCAATTAATGAGTTTAATCTTAATTAATTCAGCGATGAGTTCTGTTTATAGAAATAGGAGTACTATTCTGTTTATAATCTATTTAAAGATATGGCAGATCTGTAGTTGAGCGAACTTTATGCTCCACTTCTCACTTCTGTTCTTCATCTTTTTTCATTATTTAGTATCACAGCCGCTTTGATTATTCGCTCAGCTCAGTTCAGCAAAACATGTAAATCAGGTTTTTTTTAAAACTCTGAATTAAAGGTATTAGAGATATTATTATTTATATTTCAACTTAATCAATTTCCTTTGCGATGTTTTAATGTGCATCAGTTATCAAAGAAATGTGTTGCGCCAGATTCTAAGACTTGTTTTTTTCTCATTTGATGCAGAAAGTTCATTCTAGCCCATTAAGAAATAGTTCTTGGTATTCTTATGATTTTGTTATAGCCAAATAAGAACTACTAACTTACGCATGAATAAGTTATTGTAACAAGGTAGGAATTTCTTATATTTTTAATTTAGAATCGGGAATTTATTGTCAATAAAAAGATTAATAATTAATAATTTTGAAGTTCTTAACAGGTGAAAACAATTTTAATTCAAGGTGGTTTGATTTATCTCTGTAGATAATATGTCGCACCCATTTTTGCAACCTATACTTAGGGGTCGTTCCCACCCCCCTCTCCACAATTTGAAAACTATTGTCAGTGAACACGTTAAAATGTACTAGAAGTTTTCCGATTCAACTATAGTCACTATAAAACCACTAGCAACTGAAACATACTTGTTGAAAAATAGGCATTATTGCCTCAACAACTGGTGGAGTATGGAATGGATAATTGAATATGGGAAAACGGTGCCACGAAATCATTGCAGCTAAAAGAGATCATATCCCTTATAAGAGATATCTATTTATTGTATTTTTTTAATTCCTGGATAAAAAAATTTTGCATACCAATGCCATTTTTTCCAATAAATTATTACTATTATTTTTTTTTTTGTTTTGTTTGGTTTTGTACTGATCCGTACTGATTTTGTTACATTAAGTATGCTTCAAGTTGAATTCTACATTCTGGTTCTGATCTCCAAAGTGGTAAAAAAAATAAATAAATAAAAAAAAATAAAAAAACCCAGCTAAATTTTGTACTCTAGAGTCCATTCAATACATCTTTATTTTTCTATTGACCATCGGTGAGCTTCTTGTTCCATTGATGTGTGCCACGAACGGCCCATCGAAGGGCGATGAGAAGGTGGACACTGCCTTCCAGGAAACCTATCACAGGTAATTACCCACAATTTTCATGTCGTATGAGAAAGAAACACCAGAAAAATTCCACCAGTCAGTCTTATTACCATTGATTCAGTCAATTACACTTGTTGGCGCGAGATGTTTATACATATGTCACAAATGCAATCGCATCTCCTCGTTTTTGAAAACAGTGACTGCAACGGATGCTACCAGTGGATTTGAAACTAAAACATACTGCATGCTAAACTGCGCTCTTTACTACCGGGCACAAGCGGAGCCTTCGATACGTTAATAGCAGGTACTAAAATGGATTTTTTAACATAATTAATAGCTAAGCGAAAAATTATTAGTAGTATATTGGCTAATATAACATGAGTGAACAAACAATCATTTTGTAATTAATATTAACTATGAAAAAGTTTTGGAAAGGGGTGACAGTGGAATAGAGGGCACCTGCACCGAAGAGCAGGCGACATGCATTTTCGTTCATAAAAGTAATGATTCCAGACAAGCTAAGCAACTACCCTCATTCAGTACAACGCAGAACAGCATGCTGCCAGTGGGTTGGACGACGCGGATTCAAACCAGCTTAGTATTTATATATCTTTTATAGAAAATTGAAGTATATGTATTACTAGGATATTTAATGTTGATTCCCGGAATTTGATTCATAATGATTCGTATATTCCGAATGACGTCATCTAGTACCTAGTATTCGGAAGAATCCAGTACGGTATTGAGAGAGAAATCAGCCTGGTTGAGTCAACTGAAAAATATTTAAAAAAAAAACCAAAACTCTACTAAAAAGATCCCGATAACAAATTAACTAATCACATCTTATCATGTTTTATTGATAGATCTTGTTTTGTAATGTTTTTTTTTTCCTTCGTTAATCGGTACTAAAACAGTGATAAATTCAAAGCTCTTGATATGCATAACTTATTCAAAACAAATTGTAAAATGTTTTTTTGAAAATCAGCATACATTAAGTACTGCGTCTAGCCTTTAAATCGATTCGTATGTTCCAGACGGCGGTATGCGCAGCCAGAAGAATGCAGTACTGCAGCTGAGAAGCGAAAGCTGTCTATTAGATTGAACTGAAAGAGATATTGAAAAACGGAATTGCCACTAAAAGAAATTCCTCCGATGAAAGAGGTAAAATGGTTCACTATTATTTGTAGATCAATTTCACAAGATAAATCTTTTTTTCTTTCTTTTTTTTCCGTACATCGAAAACTTTGTATTCTGCTTATGTACGCGATAAACTATCTACGATAAAACGAGACTTTTCAGATATCTTTCAGGGATAGATATAATTTACCCTCATTTATAGGAAAAGGCATTTAGGAAAACTCCTCCAACTAGACAGTGTGACTGCCAATGCTGATATTTATTTCTACATGCTATCACATTCATCATCCTTTCTGAAAATCACAACTACAATGTACGCCACCAGTACATTTGAAATTACTGCTACTACCCCACATCAAACCACTGTGGCTAGAGCTGAGATGCCCCCATACAATTTGGGAATGATGTGGGTGAAATTGAATCGACACACGATGGAGGCGGAAAATTTTCACGAAACTGATTATTGGCGTTAAAGAAGCTGAACAATGAAAAGGAAAAAAAAAAAAAAAAAAAAAAAAAAAAAAAAAAAGATAAAATATGACTGAGTCCTTTTGCACAATAATTGTGCAAGTTTCGTTTTTATGTATATAGATTGGCTTTGAGTTCAATTTATGTTTGCCATGAACAGTCCATCAACAAATAAAGAAGAAAATCCATTGCCTTTTGAAGGGGTCTCTTATGCCGTTTCCGTTCCGAATGGAGAATTTCCATAAGGTAGGCTGACCATCATTGCAAGACACCTTTTTACACGTCATCGAGTCTGCTCATTACCAAAAGCAGTGACTGCCAGTGAAACCGAACCTGAAACCTCCTGCACGCTAACTGCGCAGCTCTTCACTGTGGTATGAGTCGCGCTACAATAATGATGAAAAAGTATCGGGGAAGGCAGTTTGGGCAAGGGGCGCCTACAGAGGATTCAAACTTAAGTTTTCTTACATGCTAACTTTGCACTTTATCACTGGACCCAAAAGTACTGTGCAAGTTGTTGCTGGACTATATTATCATTATTTTTAATTATGTGCTGATGGTAGACCATGCACACCATGATAGCCGACAACGGACTATGAATGGAGGATGTTGCCTGCCAGGGGAACTTTTACAGTTAGCTTGCCTTATTTGCTAGTCATGCGGTTTACAACTAGGAAAACCTTCACCAGACATCCCAACTACTGAGATACTTAAGCCCAATCGCCATCGAGTCACCTCATTTCCAAACGCATTGATTACAACACACATTACTAATGAATTCTAAACCTAACCCTTTACACGTTGGTTGTACATGCTGACACTGTCGGACTATATCAATTTTTCTTGTCTTCCGCCATTGGTGTTTCTTTTTTCCAGTTATGTATAATACTCATTCGATGTATAATATATGCATAATACGTGTATATATATATGCATAACATTCAGTCGTTACCGACTCACCCATTGACTAACTTTTCTGGAATAATTTTAAATTGGCTACAAGCGTATTGAAGAGTAGGCGAAATAAATCCTTAAGAAAACGCCATTCCAGTAAAATCTTATGATATGGCTATGTGGATGTGTATAGGCTAAAGAAACAAATTTTTTAACAGTGAACATTCACATTCCATAAAAATGCATGTTAAATAGTATGCAAACGAAAGATCCACTTTATGGTTTAATTCCTTAAACTTTTAAAGGTACTCAAACTTTTCAGTTTTGCACTTCTTTTAGCAAGGGTCAATTCTGCTTTCACCACACCCATCTCCTCTGGAACCTTTTTCATTATTAGATATTTATAACAACTTTTATAGTTTGATACCTTTATTTGATTTTAACAATATATGTATAGCAAAGCTTTTTTTAAAAGAATTCCCAACTGAAAATATTCTAAATGTTAACATTCATAGTTTTAATAATTAATTTTATTGAAATATAACGTTAAATAAGCACAAATATTTTGCCTTTCTACTACAAAATAGTAAAACATTTAAAAAAAACCCATCAGTATTTAAAGAAATGGCATGCTAATTTCTATACATATTGTTTTTTCCTCTGATGTTTTAACCATGAATATCTATCTAATTTATTATGAAATTTGTAATTTGACAATGGTCAAATAAAAACACACACACACAAAACCCACCAACTGTCGCATAAATAGGTTATTGAGAAAAGAAAGAATTTTATTTTATATTTTTAAATTAAAAATTTCGAATTTCTTATCAATCAAAAGACTAACTGTTAATAATTTTAAAGTTGATAACAAATAAACATTATGTTCGTCAAAAAGAACATTCACATTATTTTTGTTTTTATATGTATATTTTTTTGTTTAAATTAGTATTTCTTGTTAATATATTGCACCCTATACATGTGGTTTCTCCCCATGCCATAGATGTTGCGCCCTTAGAACCAATAATCTAAAACATACTCCATTATGCTATGTGGTTTTTTTTTAACGACTTATAACAGTTCCTTTCAATAGATTTTGTGCTACGCAACCCAATATTTCATAGCAATCCACTCAAAAATAATCATGAATGGTAAGGAACAAAAACGGGAAAAACTCTTTTTAAGGGTTTTTAATTCTATCTCAATATGTCGCTGCCCCCTTTTTGTACCCACTCTTATATTTCAAAACAATCTATTAAAAAACAAAAAATCGATAACGATGCATAATGAGAGAAATGAACCAAAATAGGTCTCCTATGAAGGAGAGAAAACGAATCCATTATTAGAAAAGTGGAATGAACGTTAAAAAACATTTTCCAAGAAAAGATGCTAATTGCGTTATTCACGGCTGCAAGCAGTCTGCTATGGTTCCATCCTGTTCAATTTAGCGGGTGGTGATTCTCATCAGAATCGAATGCTTCGATCTTCGAAGAAGTCGGGTGATTCGAAGCAAACGAACCCTCTCGCAATCAAACGCCATTGGTCTCAGCGAGCAGATGGTGAAACCGCACAATTAGTGTTAAAAAAGAAAAGATATCTATTGAAAAATTAGCATTAAAGGGAACCACTTTTGTTGGTATTGCAGAGAACCAAGACAGCTGTACTAAAAGAATCTGTTGTATTTCACTGACCACTGAATGTGAATCAAATGTTTGTTTTTCATTTGGTTATTTCATACGTTATTTTGTTTTTGCTGTAAATGATTCACCAATATTATTTTTATAGTAATAACTGCTACTGTAAAAAGAACAGAATCAAATTCTGTGAAATAACTGAAATGGAAGTACATTGAAATGATTTATTCTGTTTTGTGGTATTTTAGTGTGGTTAAAAAATGACATGCAATAAATTATTTTTTGAAATAAATGAAAGAGTTATATATGTAATCATCGATTAGAATACAGATATTTAACGATGATGACTCATAAATCTTGGAAGTATAAATTTAATGTTTATTAAAACCACTTTTTATCATTTTAATACTTGCTACTTTTATTTCATTGAAGAATACGTTTTTATTGGCTTTAGTTAACAGTTGATGAAATGCAATGTTGCTCTCTTGCATTCCATTTATTGTAGAAAAATTTTGGGTTCATAATGATTCATCAGTAAGAGAGTAAAATTAATTATTGAAATGGGTAAAAAACATTAAAAAAAAAAAAGGCGTAAAATCAAAACAGCTGAAATCTTTTTGAAATGAAATAAAGCTATTGAGTCTAATATATTTCAGTATGCAAATTACTTAAATAAAGTTAAAAAAATAAATTAATTGAAATCAAAAAAATTATTAATTATTAATCTTTTTTAACGTAAAAATGAATGTGCTATATATTAAAAATAATTACTATTAATTTTAAAAATTTAAAAATAATATTATTTAAAAAAATTTTAATAAGTAATTTAAAAAAAAATTACTATGTATATTATTATATATTTATAAATTTTATAATTATAAAATTTATAAATATATAATAATATACATAGTAATTTTTTTTACTGTACATAAGTTTTGTGGATTTCTTTTTCAAATGGTTTGGAAAACAGAGTGGCTATATAAGTTAATTTTAAAAAGTTTTGAAATCTATGCATATTTTCTTTTCTTTTTTTTAAATCAAAAGAAATGTCTTAAACTAATTCTTTTTCGACTTAATTTCACTTTATTTTTTTATATTTCCAAAATTCCAAATAAAGGCCAAATTAAAAAAAAAAAAAAAAAAAAAAAAAAAAAGTATTGAAAAAAAAAAAAATATGTAATTTTGTAAAAAAATGATAAAAAATATCCTTTTTTTTTTTTTTTTTTTTTTGAAAGAAAAGAAATAGTAATATTAATCAAAATCCAATAAAGAAATAATCCCAATCCTTTTAGGAAAAAATTCCGGATAAACCCCCAAAACCATCACCGCCACCGGAAAAACCGGATGACGCGAGCTAACTAACATTCCATATTCAGGGTTTTATCTGGCCTCCGCCTTGCGTCGAACACGTCATCGCTGCAACCGCAGTCCTTGAGCTCCGTCATTTGGGGAAAGTCCCCAGGTTCCGGTGTCTGGTAAATCCGGCGCACGCGCAGTGGAGAGGCCCTGTTGCGCAATTTCCTCCTACGCAACCGGACTGGAGCTGCTGCCCCTGTCGCGGCTTCCGTCAAAGGAAAGAGATAGAGAGAGAAAGAACAGTCTGCGTTCTACTTCGCGCTTGTGCCTGTGTTCTTATCTATTCTTTTTTTTTCTTTTTTCTTCTTTTTTTTTATTATCATTTGTCGTTGCTACCCGTTCGCATTATTTATCCGTCAACGAGTTCGAGAACTATTCGCAGAATGTATGAGTCGCGAATTAAAAATCGTTTGATCTTATCAACAGCAGACGATGCAAAAAAAGATTCTGTTGCTATTGTTATTGTTCGAATTTTCGTTTTCGGTTGATATAATGTTTTTTTTTTTTATTATTATTATTATTATGCAGTGATATTTTAGCCAATTGTAACTTTTGGTATGGTTCTTTTTTTATTTTAAAAAAGGGATTCCATTATACTGTCCCCGGTTTCCGGTGTCTGGGGAGTTTTGCGCACGCGTACTGAAGTAGCGCTGTTGCGCAACCACGGATAGGAGTAACAATGCGGTTAAAACTCGTTTTCCGAGACATTTTTTGATTAGTTTATTGAACAAATAATTAAAATTATTCAAATTATAACGAAATTTAACGAGATACACTCGAATGAAATAAAGAACATAATGAAAGGATAAATTTATGATAATTTTGATTTCATAGCAATTTTTATAGAAATATATTTTTATATTGTATATATTTTTGAAAGAAAATTTTAGTTTCATTTCTACTATACAAAATTTCAGTTTTTGTAATTTCTGAAATTACCAATATAATGAAAATTTATCTTCAGCAAACAAATCGGTACTAAATTTAAATTATGATATATAACAAATGGTTAGGGGTTGGTAAGTAACTCAAGTAACAAAAAATAGTTGGTTGCCTTTTTTACTTTTTGCTTAACTCTATAATAAACTACGTTTTAACTTAATATACTTTTCTGTATGGTTTTGAAACGTTGATTTTATTTCATATACCAATAAACATTTTCTGCCACAGTTTTTGTCCAGGCTACAGTAACTTTTAAACATAGAACACAGTCACATATATAGAAAAATATATAATAATAAATGAATATTTAATAAATTAAACTAATAAATTTATTATTATTTAATAAATAAATATAATAATAAATATTTGTATTTAGAATCTAATGTTTGATTTTATCGGATGTTTTTATTCAATAAAACTTATTTTGATTATTTAAACCAATATTTCTTTATGATAACTATCAACAGAATAAACAAATGTTTATTTGTGGACATATAAAAGTAAAGAAGAATAAAATATGTGTTTTTTTTTATGCAGTTATGATTGATGTAAACCAAGTATAATATTGATAAGAGTTAATCTGTTTATAATTCATTTTCTAGCATGTCTAATTGAAAAAAAATAGGCAGCAAGCTAATCGTTTTTTGATAATTGATGAGAATTTTCTATCATATAAATTGAAATATAAATTTTTTTAATGTTGTCTGAGTGAAAAGATTATTAAAAATATATCACAGAAATAGATTAAACTGCAATATGAATTGCTTAGATATTTTTCTAAAAATTGTTTTATAATTATTTTAGTCAATCTTAAACGAATATGCCCGAAAAGAAAATCCTTACTAATATGTGAGTCAAAAAGGAACTGAATGTCGAGATGACCTACACTTCTAAGCGTCACGTTTTTAGAGAATACGTTTCTTATTTTAAATTTACGCGTAAGCCAATCATGTAGAGCATCGTTGATACGCAAGTCAATTGTATCGAATATTCGATGCCTTCCAGCCAGGTAGATCCGGTGAGTGCTTCCATGACGCAACCGGTGAGAAGTGTTCGAATCGAACTCTTCCGGCCCTTTCCTCTCTTGTTCGAGGGATTCGGGATCTTGAACCCGAGTTTCAGACACGTGTAAAATTCTCGGTCCGACAACGCGCTTGTCTAGCCAACTAATGGCCCTGACCTTCAACGGACGAATCTTTTTCCCGATTATACGCAACACTATTTATTCATCGTTTTCTTTCTCTCTTTCTTTCTTTTTTTTCTTTTTTTATTATATTATTATTTTTCAAAAGAAACAGACGGAAAAGAAGAACAAAAACAGAAAAGGTATTGGATAGATTTGTTTGTTCATACCATTGTGCATTGCTGACATTTGGAAACACGGTGGTAATAAAACAGGTAAATTTTGATACATAGTGTTTTTTTTTCAATGAACGTACAATGGTTTGTTGCATGAAATGTAACAGTTTTTCATTTACAAAGTGATTCTTTTTATTTTCTTCTATTTCCATGTTAATTTATTCCTCAGATAATGAGAGAATGAATGTGACGTATTTATTTTAACAAGAGTTGTAAGTACGAACAAGGATCATGTTGTTCTTGGAACAAAATTTGTTTTCCTTTTTTATGTGGGTTTTTCTTTCATAAAGTAGTTTGCTTAATTAAAATTACAAAGGAAGGTGGCGGCATGTCTCTTGTTGAATTGTTTTAAAATACAACACAATAATATTTTCTCATAATATGTTTTAAAAATTTATGTGCACACTGTATATGTTATAACTCTTAAATTTATTCTTACTGGCGTTCACATTTATTGCTGTATTAGTACATTTTTAATTCTGGAGAGTTAATTTTTTACGATGTACAGTTCTTACTTTCAGAATATTAAATTTTAAAATTTTCATTAAATTCAAAATTTTATTAAACTTTTTGTGAATAAAATTAAAACGCGCTTTTGAATATGACATTTTTAAGGAGGTAGGGAGGGATATGATATCCATTAATTTTAAATAAAATATAAATAGCGTTTCATGTCTGAAAATTACCTGCATTCAAATCTTTTCACTGTTTTCATAAATACATTACATTTAGTAAGCAAAATAAAAAAAATAATTAAATAAAAATTCATTCATTTTTCTGCAAAAAAAGTTTACTGCATTTCATACTAATAATCAGACAGATAGTAATAATTCCAAAATCATTTTATAAATGTTAATTCAATGTGAAAGAAATCTATTAATTAAATTTTCCGTTCAAATTTTTCCATTTTCTGTTCTCTTGATTATTGAATTTTAATTTTAAATAATTATTTCCATAAATGTAATTATTTTTTTCCTTCTAAGACCTAAGTTTATGTATATTTAAGATATATACCCCCCAAAAAAAAAAAAAAAAAAAATTTAAAAAAAAGTGTATTACCTATCGTGGAAGTATATATATATATATATATATATATATTTATATATCTGATGACATTATCTAGGATATATGGTATTTCGTTTTGTCCTGAAAACATAAATATCGAATAAGATTCAATAATATCATATCGAATGCTCGATATAACTAGGACAAGTATGCACAGACATGTACAAACTTGCACCGACAGACTCAGTATGTGTCTGGGCAAGTCAGAAAGCTTGACCATTCACCTCACGAAAATAAAAAAATAAGCCGAATACATATACAAAATATTCGTATATACGATATAAAAAAAGGTATAAGCTCAAATGTGATTAGCAGATTGTTTCTATATATAGAATTCTTCAATATTTATGCCTGAAAATTTTTCCTGAAATTTTTTTCACATAAATAGATTACACATTTTAATATCTATCGACAAACAGCTCAGCTACTTTGTAGAGCACATCTTTAAAATCATATTTTAAAGCAATTCCATAAAATACGTAATGAATTTTTCTAACAAACATATGCAAAAGGATTATAAATATGGATAATCAATAATTTTCAATTCCCCGTGTATCGACAGTGATTGATTATAAAAATAATGGTACAGTGGTTTGAAATTTGTAACTGTCAAATGATCCTCTCAAATGTGTAACAAACTAATAAAAAAAAAATGTACAACTATGATCGGAAATGTTGAAACGACTGGGAAAATTTATCTGACCGTTTATCAGTGTTAAAAGGAAATAAAAAGTGCCACAGGGATTACAGATTGCGTAAAGTAAAGAAAAACTACGTAAATTGCATTGGTTCGTTTAGAATGAATTATAAACTTACTTTTTATTTCACTAATATAAGTAATTATTTCAAAATTTGAAATGTGTGCATAAATTTGTGTAATTTCAATACAATTTCAAAATAAATTTCACTAAAATTTTGAAACATTTGAGTTTGTAAATTTAAAATAAAAAAATTACCATTCAATTAAATAAATAATTTGTCTATATAATGTAGCAAATACTTATGTAATACCATCTAATATGATTCGGAGTTATTTTAGCCAAGATGAAATGATATATTTTTTGCTGTAGTAAATTTATTTAAAAAATATCAGCAGTTGCTAATTTAATATAAAAAAAATAGGTTCATCAAAATAACATATAAGTTCACCATTCGAGACGATAGGAAACTACTATAAATTTTTACTAACCGAGTCTCCATTCTGAGATATTATATCATAATCTTAAAATAATAAAAATATTGATTAAATTTATTTTTAAAAACATGAAATTCAAAGAAAATTAAAAAGCGTCAAGAAAATATTAAGAAAATTTAATTTTTTGGTTTATATAAACTAATTTTTTTTTCTCCATGCCTCATCTCTGCACATAGGTTTATTACAAACCTTACCAGTTAGAAAGGTGTATGTAAATTATTATAGATTAATGGATAGTATAAAAAGTGCTATTAATTCGAAATAACAAAGGCGCTCTTTTATTAATGGTTATTCCCAACAAAATTCGCCAAAGTATTCAATGTTTCATATATTTGCTGAAACCGGAGAGTGCCGTGTCATATATCGATCACATTTCAGTAAATCGGCGAATTTTTTAATTTAGTTTTCTCTATCTGCAACATTTATTAGATTCATAACCGTTCTGAAATGATAATTAAAAAAAAACCATTTTTTTCCCCTTGAAATGTATAAAAAAGCTCATTTCTGTAAAGTTTTTTTCCCCTCTATTTTGTTGAATTTTCTGGAGTTTTTTCCTTTTTTTTTTTTGAAAAATAAAATATTTAACACGAGGGATCTTTTTTTTTTTTTTTTTTTTTTTTGATAGCTTAAAGGATTCTAATTGCTAAAATGATTTTTTATTAAATTTAGTTTTGTTATATCTGTAAGAAAAAGAAGAAAAAAAAAAAAAAAAATTAGGACAAAAATGGCTGCCTCCATTCACCTTGCCAAAAAGAACTGCGGGATCAGACCCCTTTTATTATATTGAGATGCAGAAGAAACTTACTGCGCTGTTTGCGGATAAGTAATTTGAAACTTATTTTTTTAAATTTTCACAAAAGGTTATATCTATATTTGTATACGGCTACTTTATGTACTAAAACTACCTAGGACAAAAATAAAATTTTAATGTATTTCTCCGTTAAAAAAAAAAAAAATGGAGGATGCGGGACAAAAATGGCGGTCTTGAGATACCTTGACAAGAAAGGAACTGGGGATCAGGCTAACCCCTTTTCACTTTCAGGGATGCGGCGAAACTTCGCAGCCTTCTTTCGGGGATTGGAGTACTCGATTAAAAATTAATTTTAAAATTAAAACCGTACTATTTTAATTTACATGAACTTTTCCAATAAAACTGCAGCCGTTCATTTACGAGAAGAGCGATGAATCTTTTACTTTGCATAAGGGATTGATAAAAAAAATAGCCAATTGTGCAAATCCGGTTGCGGATAGAATGCCATGACCGCATTACACAGAAGAGAAGAAGAAGGGAATTGGTAAAAAAAAAAAAAAAAAAAGTTGGGAATAAAAAAAAAAAAAATAGGAAAACTGGAACTTCAAAAGACAACGACGTCAGACAACTACTGTTGTATTTTTATGAAGTGTATAATACATTTTTTTATTTTTTTTATTATTTTATTCAGCTCTCTTCTTATCTGTGTTCGTTTTCTGCGTAAGTAGTTGTATAGGAGACGGCTAGACACGAGCGATCGGAATGGACAGTCTGCTGCGCCGATGTATCGAGCGACGCGATTGGAGGGGGCCTCCGCCTCGTCATCCAATGGGGTGGCGTCTAGACGCGAGAGTTCTGAGAACCGGCGTGATGGGCCAGTTCAATGAATGGCTGGACAGACAGACGCGCAATTTCGTCTGCACTTTTCCGTCGATGCCACCGTAGGTGTTAAAAGAGAGAAAAAGGGGACAGTGAACCCCCGTCCTTTAGCAGCCAAAGGATTTGTTGGGCCACATTCCGTTTTCGCCTGTCAAGCGAAAGGTATGTACGCCCTTTCGTCTCTTCTCTTTTCTCATTCAAATGTTGGAGAAGATTTTTCAGTTCTGGCCCGTCTCTCCTGGAAAAACGTTCTTGCTACTTAGAAAAGTACTTCGAATTTTTGCATATTAGAATTTTATTCTTTCTCGCTTTTTAGCTGATATAAAATATTCGGCTCGTGTAGTTTACTCCGCAGTGTTAGGAAAGAATTTGGAAAAATTTCTTTGAGAATTATAAGGACAGGATTTTTATGTATAAATTCTGGTAAGCTTTCCATTTTTTACTGAAATTTAAATTATTGTGGAACTGTTAATTTCGTCGGAAGAAAATTTTGTTTAAAATCTTGCGAAAGGGGGAAAAAAGGACTATGATTTCTTTTAAAATTTTCAAAGAATGAATGATGTTTGTCTGCTCCGGTACTCCGAAATTGCACTGTTTTTCTAAAATCTGTATTTAAATGGAAAACTATGTATTGACTCTGAATCAGCGTACTACGACATCGTTTCGTCGTGTTTGTGAATGTAAATCTGAAATATTTTCTCCTGGTGCAGAATCCGTAAAGATTAGAAGGTACGTAATATGAAAACTTGAAATTAAAAATGAAATGAAGGTTTTCTTAATAACGAATTTATGTTTTATGTGCTCTATTTTAGTTTTAAACTTAACGTTAATTTAAGTTTGAAGAAAATTCCGCATTATTTTGATCGTACTAACGTAGATTTATTTTGCTTGTAGTGAAATTTTTACATAGATGTGAGAATTCTTTTTTGTCGATAATTTTTTGTATAAGTACTCTCTTCATATATTTCTGTGTATTATTCTTGTATATAAGTTCATAATATTCTAAAATCCATTTTTTTTACATAAAGTTGGTTGTAAAGATTTTTCATTCTTTATTTTATAATTTCGCACTAGCATTTTGTGTTTTTGTTCTAAATGATTTAAAATTCATATGAAATTCTTTGTAAAACGATCTTATAGATTTTTAGAAAATTCTATTGTGTTATTAACCACGCATTATGTTTAAGAAAAAAGAAATTATTCTATCAATTTCGCTGTGATAAAATCATATTTCTAAATTTAAAATTCTTACAATATTATATTTGCCTTAATTTTTGTTAAAAAATTATTTTTTGTTTTATTTCTTCATTAGATTTTGTATAAAAAATGTAATGAATTTTAATTTAACAATCTGCTTATGTTTCATTAATTGGCCTGTTCTTAATCAAATCTCATTCTGAAATGGGAGAAATACATGTACATAAGAGTTTAGTCGAAATTCCCTTTTATTGGCACCGAATCCAAGTATTTAGTATCAGTGTATTTTAAAACTTGAAATAAAATGAATCGTCAATAAAATGCATATTCAAATAATCGCCCGACTTGTTTCACTTTGCGAACAATTGCACTGCTGTTTACCGCCTTTCGTTTCTAGGCTATTGCGTCATGGAATGACATCGCGGGGATGACATCACAGACGTGACGTCATCTCCACGTTCCGTCTGTGAAATTCGCACCTCTTCCCTTCCTCTTCGTTTCCTGACGTGATCCAAAGTTTATCCTACTCGCTAGAGTAGTCGCCTCTTCGACAATCGATGGTCACTCCTTGGTTCATCAAGGAGGACATCTGCATTTCATTAAATATCATCCGCCACCACCACCTGCCTTCCATTTTCGAACAGTGTGCGCTGCAGTGCAACGGACATTCATGGAATATAAAGCCATCGCATCTCAGTTCGATATGTACTTAGAATGGGGTTTACCGAGATTCGAGTGAGTGGCAGTAATGATTAGTTGTTAAAAGTTGACCCATACTTCAGTTTGCCTGTTTTCTGTATAAAGGATGTTCGTAAAAAAATGAAACTTAGTTTGAAAATCTTTCAAGGATTAATTCTATTATGAATGTTGGAAATGATAGGTTTATGGAATAATGTCGATATCGCTGATTATTTATTCTTCAAGCTGCATTTTTCATTCATATCATTATTCTTTTTTTACTATCGCAATGGTTCTCTGTAATCAGATTATGTCTCAAGACAGCTAAGTATACAGAAAAACTTTTCTTCAAGATTTGAATAGCAATTATGGTTAGTTTTATTAAACTTTCACTTCATTATATGATTGAATTGTAGTAAAAACGTGCACAGGAAGATGTTCAAATAGAATTATATGAGGTTATCGTTGTTACGGTTTTTATTTTATTTTTTTTTTTTATTATCATTTAAATAAACCACCCAATGTTAGGCTAACAGAAAAGCTATTTTAAGATTTAACTTATTGTAATTATTAGTCACAAAATTGTTTAGGTGTGATTATTTTGCTTTGTGTTAAGAATGTGATTTGTAAAATCGAATTTCGTTGTAAATGTGAAAAAGTAAATTTATCTTTGCTATTACTCAAGTATACTTTCTAAAGGTACTTAGTAGCTAGTATGCAAGTGAGAAATAAGTTTTATTTTAACTGATGACGTACTCTGTCATCATTGTTTGTAAAATGAGTAGACTTGGCGGTGATTGTAACAATTGGATAGCCTATATGGGATTTCCCCGGTTTTTCCGATATGATACATAAATGTATTATTGGGTACTGGCTAATATCGAATCTATCTGGCTTTCCTGTATAGGGTGGTGAACAACCAAAATCAAAATGCCCGGCATTAGCAAATGATGATGATAATGATTTTGCTACTTTTTATTCATAGTATATTAAAGCCTTGGTATAATATGAAAAAGTTAAAATTAGATTTTAAAATATAAAAGTTAATTAGATTTACTAAATTAAATTTACTTTGGAAAGCTTATAGTTTGAAAATAACCATTTGTATCATTAAATGATAAAATTATGATATATTAAAAAATTTTTTTGAAAAGAAATATTTAAATATGCATAAATTTAGCTCATTTTCACTATTCTCTAAAATCTACTTTAAGGATCTTTTTAAAATCATTCTTCATGTGAACTACTGCAGTATAGATTTGAATATTATGCTGCTAGGATTTCATAAAAATATAATGAAAAAAAATGTGGTTATATGGAGCTGTGGTCTGAGATTTTAATATTTGTTAAAAATTAAATCAACTTACATAAATGAAATATAGTAATTACTTCTATATAGTGATTTCACCTTGACATCATTTTTACATGCTGTGAACAACTCCCATTTTTAAAATCATGTTTTGACTGTTTCATATAATCTAAGCCATCACTGAATTGCTGATAATATTTCAAATGCCAACGAAATTTTTGCGATAGACTGTTTTTGTTTTCTTTCGGTTGTGATTAGAGATAGTGCATATAAATCTCTTTTTTGGTGACTAACAACAGCAAGTGACGGCGTTCCAGAAATACTGGAAGAGTGACTCATTCCTTCTCGAGGTAAGAGACATCTGTGACGCATTCTTCTGAATTATCCAAGAAAAAGTTTTTCAGAATATTTGCTCACATTGCATATTATGCATATGAATGGTTCTTTAATATCTTTTAAAAGTAGACGAATGAATTCCAGACATTGTTTTTTTTTTTTATATATGCAAAGATATTTGCTCTGATGCCATAGTAATTAAAATATCGAATAAGATATTTATTTTTTATATGTTTTAATTTTTTTAGGAAATTTGAAAGTTTTTTATATTATTACTACAAAACTTATTATTATATTATAATAATTATATAGTTAAAATTTATTACAAAAACTATAGGTCATCTTTTATGCTAAATAATATACCAATAAATGTTTTATTATTTTTATTCCTTAAATTTTTTTAAAAAAAGTACTAAATTGTTTCAGTCCAAAAGTTCTTAATTTAAAATACATTTCTTAAACTGTAAGAAAAAAAAAATTGTCGAACTCCTATTTTCTACAGACGAGAAATTAAACAGTCACAGTTAAAGGGCAACAGATGTGCCTAGAATGAGCTATGAATAAAGGAATTAGAAATTCGACTTTGTAACATTCAAACTATATTTGAAAAAAAAATAATAATAATAGCTTAGATTTCATATTATCTCTTTTTTAATAAAAAAATAAATATTAATAGCAAGAGTTTGTAAAATTTACTTTATTGTTAGTTACAAACAAAATTGCTGAACCCAGTGTGTGCTTTTTATTTTATGCCAAACACTCATGCTTTCTTTATGTGTTATTTTTTTAATTTCTAAAAAAATATATAATATATTAATAGGCCTTTTATATATGCTTAGACATTAATATTTATATAGTGTATATTTTTAATTTGGCTAAATCTATTCGTTATTTTTTAAATCTCTATTATTTATGACTTTCATCATTAATATTAAAATACTATGCCATAATTTATACAATCTTATTTCATGTAAAAATCTTGTAAGTGAGACATGATGGGGGAAAAAGAATGCTTACATTTTTTTAGAATACAACATACCATTTTTAATTTGTTAATAATGGTATTAATTTGTAATCTATTCATTATTCATTTCCTTCTATTAGCTGACACTCTCCCTATATATCTCCCTAAATATCTTGTTCAAATTTTCAATCGTTCATAAAATACTTTTTATTCATCCACTCAAGTTCAAATACATTCTTTTTGAATTTGTAGTGGATGACACTGGATGTTAATGCAGTTTTTTTCAAATATTATTTCAGTAATTAAATTTAATTCATTAATTTTAGTTTTTTTTAGATTTAAGTTGCATGTATCTACCAATAGATGACGCCAGATAAACTTAAAAAAATGAATGAAAATTATTTATAAATGACTTTCTTCAATAGAGTGAAAAAAAAAGTAGGAATTGACTTTAAAAAAATTTCTTTTTATATTACTTGTTTTTTAAATCTTTATTATTTATCACTTTTACCATTAATGGTAAAATATTATGCCATATTTATACAATCTTATTTCATGTAAAAATCTTGTAAGTGAGACGTGATGGGGGAAAAAGAATGCTTACATTTTCTTTTAGAATACAACGTCTGTCGACGAGCAAACTTATTTTCCATCTTATAGGAGGAATCCATCAATTTATATCGTTTCTTTGTTCTCGAAAAGCTTCTTTCGTTCTCGTCTCTTCTCCCCTGCAGGAAGTAAATAAAAACGATTTTCGTCTTTATGACGTAATCCCCAAGACTGCGGCTGCGTTCTTCTTGCAGTCTGTCTACGACTGTTTTCTTTCTGCAAAAAAGACCCCATTTCCTCATTTATCCAAACATTGGCCGGTTATTTCTGTGACTCACTGCTCTTTTGAATCTGCGGTTTTCTGGATGCCGCATTTTCTAATTGCCCTTTTTGGCGGCCTATTTTTTCCACTCTGTTTTCCATATTAGATTGGGCTTTTTTTTCCCTAAATCTAATTAGAAAAAATTTTTTTTGTTCGTTTAATCTTTGGACGAGAGATATCTGACAGGTACTGTTGGTCGTAATGAGTCACTGATTAATTATTTTCTCTTAAAAATGGGAATATAACGAGCAATTATTTTTTAAAAGAATTGTTGAATTAAGTTTTTTTTTGTTAAGAGTTATGTTTCTAATTTTTCTTATAAATTAATAGACAGTTTTATTAAATACCTTATTTTGTTTTAGTTAAATTAGTTTGGTAAACCAAATTTAAGTGATGTTAATTTAAATTTGAATTAGTGTCACTGAAAACTGAGATAGTGGGGGGGAATTTCCAGTTTTCTGGAAAGTGAAGCAAAATGTATTGTTTGGATAGGAAGAAATTATTGCTATTTAGTGTAAATTTTGTTCCTAATAAGAAGTCTACGTTTATTACTTACTATTATTTTGAATTTTTTTTTATAATATTCTAATTTTACATCATCAAAAATTAATTACAAAATTATGATTTTATAGAAATTTTATATATAATTGTTTGGATGCAATATATATATGTATATATATATAATCCTGCCTATCTATATATGTTGTAAATTAATAACACAGGAGGTGGTGATATTATATATTAATACTACAGTGGCAACTCTGTTTTTTTCTAACAGACGGTTTAGCGAAAATACCAGAATGTTAACTTGATTTTAAAAAGCTAGGTTTCAGGTTGGGGCCTATTGGCCCCGAGTGACTAGCGCTCGATGTCACAGGTTTCGAGTTCGAGTTCCGCCGCTGTCATGCATGTTTGTAGCGGTTCGGAATCCACTTTAAATCGTAGGTCTCGGTTTAATAAGGATTATAGAGCGTTGGGCGTAGGGCTATCTTCTTTTTACTACCCTACGCCGTAAAACGAAAAACATCTGTTGCCTAGAAATCTGCCACTAAGCAGACAGCCTTGGTCCACTATGGGGCTGTTGCACCATTGATGATAATGAGGATATATATATATATATATTTACGAAGAAAGCAGAACTGTAAAAAGAAAAAATGAGTATACATTTAAGTTGACATCTTCTCATTTGTTATTAAAGTAAGCTATGTATCTGGTATTATGAAATTAAATGTCCTATTTTTTAACCAACAACACAATTATAGATAGTTTTTCTATTTTATATTAAGTTTTGTTTCAATATGTGAACATTTAAAATAAATTTTAATTTTACTCTCGCTTCAATTTTTAAATTGTTCTTAACCAGTACTTTATAATTTTTTTTATGTTTGATTTTAATATCGTCATTTCAGGTCATATAATTTTTTTCCAGAATTTTCTTGAAATTCTCTTTTCCAGAATAACTTACTGCGAATTGTATATTTTCGTAAATAATTTACGTAAAGGAATAATTATTATTTTTTAAATCAAACCACTTCATTTTTCAAATCAAACTGCTTTATTTTTTCATTCCGTTTTAAAGGGCATCGTTTTTCGGCTTAGCACCGGAGACAACTTGGTTTTATTTACTGTAAAGAAGTTGTAAAAATAGATATTTATTTTGGGTGATGCCATAATTATATTGTTTTGCATCATGACCATGAGTTGTTATTTGTTTGTGGTGCTTGTGCTGTATTTTGCAGTGCTGTTATTTTCATTTTTAGAAAGTTCGAGTGTTCTACCAAAACATTTTTTCTTAAATCCTGTTTTATAAATAGAACGACCAATCTTAGATATTAATTCATATTATTGGGCTATTAACTTATGAAATATTTTTTTTTGTATTGGTGTTTATAATTCATTAAAGAAACTATTACGTGAATGTAGTAAATATTTTTTTATTTAAAAAAATAATTATTCTTCAAAATATTAGGAAATTTTATTACTTTATAATATAAAATATTTATGATACTATAAAATTTTGCTTAGAAATAATAAAAATAAAGATAATTTTTTTATTATTAAAGATAAAAATCTTGCTTTGAAAATTTTTAACAAAACTCTTGTGCTATTAAATATAAAATTTATTGTATACTATATACTGAATAACATAATGTAAGATTTAACATAATTCATATATTGTAATTGAGTATCCAATATATGTAAATCGTAAAATATATTTAAATATTTGATATTAAATATATTAAAATAACTAATGATTTAATATATTAAAATAATTGATGATTAAGGAAAAATTAAATTTAAGAAGTATATAATCATATGGAAATTAAATATTCATAAAGAATGAATATATTTTCTAACATATTTAATTTTTTAAAAAATTAGCAGTTATAAATTTTATATTATTGAATAACACATCTTTTTTTTATATTCAGATCCAGTTAACGATATTATATTATTTGGCAAATAAAATTATTTTCGTATACGTATTTCTTAAAAACTTTCGTGCTAAAATAAGTAAACTTAGTATTTTTTATTCTTTAAAATATGAATTGATTATTCTATTTTTTATCATATTTGAAATTTTTTAAATCAAAAAATTTATAATTATTTTGTTAAATTTCATGTATTCATCAATAAAATATTTTATAATTTATTTCGAATTTTAAATTGTAGAAAATTTATTTCTATTTTTTAATATTTTATATTTTAGAATACTTCTGAACTTCTGTAGAAATAGTAATACTTTATTATTTGTTATTACAATCATATTTATTTTTCTAATTAGTTATCTATTCATCAAATATCTAAAGCATATTGTAATTTGGTAATCAATAAGCCACATTTAAATTTTTTTTCTTAAGTATTATATCTTCCTATTATTGTAATACATATTATTTTATGCAAGAGCTGAATCAATGTTTAAACGATTAAAATGTTATTTACAATATTTTCCTCTTATGTATTTGTTTATTTCAAATTTTAAAGATTTTTATCTTTTAAAGAATTTTACAATATTTTGGGATTTTTTTCCCCTAAATGATGTAAAATTGTGAACGACTCGGTTGAAAAATTAAATGTTGTAAATTATCTCAATTATTCATAATTAAAATGTTTTATAGCTTTTTTGAAGAAAATTGTAGAACATTTATTTCTGGATGACAGGATGTAAATTAATTGCGATAATTTATTCATTTAGCTTAAATGTTATTTCAAATTAATTTTTTTTTACATGTGTATTAGATTTATGCAGTAGAATAAATTTAAAAAAAAATTATGTATAGCTTTAGAATAACTATTTGTACATTTTAGGAGAATTATATTTGAAGAAATATTACTTTGCTTTTGTGTTAGGCTTTAATTAATCTAATAAAATTTGTCAAATTGACATTTCACATACGTATACAGTTTTCATATGCATACTAATTTTACTGATATTCAAAAATGTATGGGTTCTCAATAAATTTTTACGAATTTTTGAAGCGTTAACAATTGGCACTATTTTTTTAATAAAAATTCTTGTTAGTTTTGATATTTATTGAATTGTTTCTGCCGTTGATTATGTACTAGGTACAAATTTCAGAACTTTTATTATAAAGAAGCTCAAATGTTCTGTAATACATGTTTTGCTTCGTAATAAATCAATAAATTACCATTATTTAATTTAATTTTATGAGTGAATTATTAGTATTTGCAACGTTTAGAAAATTATTGTTGTTACATCAGAGCTGCCATCCTATTATGGACGAAGTTTCTGAAAAGTAAGCATGTGTGTATGTATCAAGAGAAAATAACACGTTTCAAACTTCATCAGTATAATTGGAAAAAAATCAGCAATAAATCTTCTTCTCAAGTTTAACGATTTTAACAGCTAGATGTTGTCTGAGTTTGAGCAGGAAATGTCGACTGTATAGGGGAAAAAAAATCCACCACACTCGGTTGCATGAAGAAACTTGAAGTTGGCACGTCAAAAATTCATTCATTATTAACTCAAAAAGAAAAAAGGCACAGCAGCTATTGTAGCATCTCCAAAATTGATACTTGCAGGTAGACGAAGATGACAGTTGAATTTGAATCCTCTCGCGTGGAACAGAAGCAGTGGTGCTGCTGCGCAGTTCGGGTTCGGAAAAAGTTGAATGGGCCCGCCGCCAAACCTTCGCACGACAATACCTCCCGATAACTGTGGCACGATCGCTGCTTTGCTTATTGCAATGGCGTCATTTCGCTGTCGCCACGCTGCCATGAAAACAAATTGCAGTCTCGTGATCCGCATACTTTGGATTCATAGTTGCAATCTGCTGTCAATATGTAGTATCTGCATATCATTATTATATGCATAGCGAGAGAGATTATTATTTGATTGAACTAAACAGATCATCAAAAGAAACGTTAAGGTAAGTGTTTATGGAGATCTGTGTAATCCACTTGATAATTTATTTATATCAGAGGAATCGAAGGAATTAAATGTTTATGGTCATATAATTTAGATTTCAAATGTTTTCAGTATTACTTATTATGAGCTAATATAACATTCACAATTTTGAAATATTGTCAATACGTATGTTGTATAGTTTCGAAATGATATGAAGAGGCATTTTGAGCTAATTTGACATTATAGTGTATAATGTGAAAGAATTTATTGATTATCCAATATGTGATAGTCGTATCTTTTAATGATGTATTCGCGCATTTTCGTTAATAGATTATACTGAAGAAATTAAAATGTTTGTTTCGGATACTGAATTTATTAATTTATGCAAATGATTTTTCATATTTACCTTTAAGGTTTTTCATATGTAACTTAGTTTAGTTTTATTTAATTTAGTTTGTAGCTCTACGGTCATCTTGTGCACATGAGGGCTAAACTTTCATATCTAGCAAATGAGGCGGTTAATTTTGCAATTTTGCAGGTCAAAATAGATCCCACAAAATACAAAACAAACTACGCTATATATATATTTTAGTGTCTATTATATCCATGTATTTCGGTGATTTATTTATAAGTAATATATATATATATGTAACGAAAAAATAAGTTTTTATCAATTAAATGTTTAGCAGCGAAATATCACGCAATTTGAAATTTCTTCGACATTAACATTTTGATAATTATTTATGAAAAAACTGCATTTCTAAGCAAATTGACAATGTCTTAATTCATCATTTAAAAAGACACTGGATCAGTTTATCATTGCAGATAATATTAAGGCATATGTCCTTTTAATCCCAATAGAGTGTAATAATCAATAATCTAATAATACATTAAATATTAATGTGTTAAAATTTTTTATCAGCATGGTATATAATTTCATAAAAGATGTATTGAAAATGTTTTTTTTTTCTGATATCAAACGTAGAACTTTTTTACATTTCAACTTTAAAAAAAAATCATTTTTTAAATTATTTTTAAAGTGTAAACTTGCGTTATTTAATTCCACAAAAAACATTTAACTTCATTTCCAGCTCTGCTTCATACTGTTTTGCAGCGTATTATTAGTTTTAATGATTATGTTAAACGATTACTTTACAATTTGCTTTTTAAATTATGTTTGGCTCGTAACGAATAGTAAAAAGCGTCGTAAAAATAAACGTATTAAAAATGCTTATGACACGTGTAAATTAAAATTGAATTCCTTTCGAGCATTTGAATGAAATGATTTAGGTAATTACTGACCATTAAATAGCTATCAAGTTGAATGCTTTATAAACATTTATTCGCCATTATGTTTTTAATAAGCTTTATCGCATTAAGTGTTGTGATAAATTTTGTCGCGCTGCAAAAGAATTTTTTTAAACGAAATATAACAGTGAGATTAAAGATTTAATGGATCGTTTCAGGTTGAATTAAATTGTGTCAATTTACATATTTTATTACTAATATATTCATTTTACTTACTACGTTGATTTATTATTTTATAAATGATGTTTATTTAAAAATAGGACTTGATAAATTTAATATGTTGATATATTCAGTTTGAATACCATCATATTAAGAAATGTGAACTGAACTGTTACTGAAAATAAAAACTGATATATGACTGTTACTGATACTAACTGAAATTGAACTTCAAATGTTTTGAAATTCCTTCCGAAACGATTGATTTTTAGATTTTCTGATTTAGATTGATTTTTTAATTGATTTGATTTTTTAAATTCATTGATTTTCCTGATTTAGATGGATTTTTTGATTTTCTGAGTTAGTTCAGTTCACATTTCTATTTTAATATGTTGATATTCAATTTGAATATCAACATATTAAACTGGAAATGGGAACTGAACTAACTGTTACAGAAACTAACTGATATAATATGGCTAATTAACTGAAACTGAACTAGAAATGTTTTTAAATTAATTTCGATGCGATTGATTTTTTGATTTTCTTTTGTGATCGTTTGGTTATAGTTATTTTTTTTTTCTGATCATTATTATTTTTATTTCAGGTTAACTGTTGCCATTAGTAATTTTTAAGTATTTCAAAAATTATTTTCTATAGAAGATATGGGAAAAAAAAAAAAAAAAAAATAGCTGCTTAAAATTTATTTATTATTTTTATGCTGAAAATAAATTTAAATTATATACAGATAAATAATATTTTAAAGCCAACTGTTGCATACTAATCAGTTGGGATATTTCGCCTTGAAGCGATAAGTTTTCAGGAAAATTAGATAAGTGCATAGTAAAAAAACTAGTTTGCACAAAAGGTGCAACATCTAATCTTGTTCCTGGTGTCCTATCTTGCATTTTTAGGTTCTGATTCCGAATTTAAATACTGTTTTATGAAAATTTCGACATTGTCTGAAATTTGTATCAAACTTTAGATGTACAGAAAGTGAAACATTGTTGCTGATTTATATGCTGACATTATTATTATTCTTTTATTTTATATTTCGTTTAAATTTTAAAAATAATAATTTTTACATAATGCCAATAAAAAATCATTACATAATTTAAAATAAAGTAATATTTTATAAGAAACCACTAATATGGAAAAGTTTTGTATTTTTAAATATAGTAAATTATCAAAAAGTAAATTGAATTTTTTTGCTTAAATATCAGCACCAAAGTAATATTAATCGTTACTATTGTGTTCGTTAATATTATGTTACTACATATAAAAATATAGTGTTATGTCTATTTTATTAGGATTGTTAATATATAAATTATTTAATAAATTTTGATTAAACTATGGAAAATTCAGGTTGAGTTAATTGTTAAATTATTAATTGCCACAAACCGTTACGTAATATTGCGTTACTACATCGAAAAATATAGTGTTGGGTCTATTTCATTATAATTGTTAATATAAAAATTATTTAATAAATTTTGATTGAATTATGGAAAATTCAACTTGAGTTACTAGTTAAATTATAAATTGCCACAAAATTAGTTAAAAAAATTGAGTGTAGATTTATATATCTTCGAAGTATTACTATTACATATTTTCTTTAGTACGTAGGTATTAAAGATTTAGATATTAATTATAGAAATCTAAGAGCGTAATTTATTTAATTAATTTAAATAATATAAGTTGATAATACATTGATTTAAATATCGAAACATTAATATTTCTAAACAAGTTTTAAAGATATCATAATTGAAAAGACAATAAAGGAAATATCTTTTTAAACATAATTTAATAACTTAAATCACTCGTATAAATTTGAATGTTTAATTATGGTAAAATGGCAGTATTTAATGGAGCACTTTATTTTCATTACATTCATTTCATTTAGTATTCAGTTTTTGAATTTATATTTTTTGTTCGACATTCAATTTATAAAAAGAGAATATCGTGCGTTTCATTATGAATATTTAAAATTTTTAAGAGAATATTTCAGTTCAATGATATAAAAGATTTTTTTGAAAGGTATATTAACTTGTTAACATTGATTTTGATCAGAGATTTATATACTTCCGTTTATTTTTTTTATTTTATTTATTTGATACTGTTTATTCTATTTCTGTACACGTATGTATTGTTTTAATATTCATTATTATCTTGTTATAATCTTTGCGTGAAGAAACGATAATATCAGATTTTCTATAAATAGAATAAAAAACTGCATCTAATAAAAAAAAAATACCTCTATGTGTGCTAAAATAACGTTATTTATGGGCATGTATCGTTTATCTTTAACAAAAGTAAAGACTTGCATATCAATGAATTCTTTTGAAAGTAAAATAGGAGTTTTGTTCCGAGGGTACATATTACAATAAGAGAACTTATGACATCCCATTGTTAGTTTTATAGTTTTATTTATAGATTTCAGACGCAATTGGTTTCTTTAAAATAAAATAAAAAAATACAAGTGTTATGTAAAATTTTGCATACTACTTGTACTTTTTTTAATTGTACGTAGCCATAATATTTTAAGAGTTCATTTTTCTTTTGCACCAATTTTATTTTCCTGAAGTTAATTTTTTTTTAAATATTCCTTATTAATTTATAACAATATATTTATTAATAAATAAATGCTATAAGTTTTGTCATTCAAAAAATGCTATCGTTAATAAAATAATTCTTTTTTTAAAATTATCATTATTTATTCTTTTGATTTTCTATATAATATATTATAATATATATTTGTATTCTATATATTTGTGATATTTATGCATTTGCAATTTTTTAGATTAAGATTTCATATTATTTATTACGAAAAAATTGGAATTTGAGGATAGCAATTTCAAGACTATAAAAAGATTTGCGCATTTTTTAATTATATGAAATTAATAAAAAATGATATATATGAAGCGATTTCAAAAAAATTTAAAAGGTACTGTTAAATTTGTTGTTGTTGTTGTTGTTTCTTATCCCACTTGGCTGGCCAAGCCCACGAGTCCATATGGACTCATGATTGAAGGGGAAGGAAGCAGCTTCTGTTGTGATGGAGCACCCGTAGGTAGAAGCCTGACTTTTGCTCCGTGACGCTCTTACAGTCATAGGAGACCGGGACCTACGGCTTAAAGTGGATTCCACTGTTAAATTTAAATGTTATTACTGTTTTTTGAATATTGCTTCAAAGGAAATTTATTGTAACAATTACTTTTAAAGCATTAGGCCGAAACATTTTCATTTTTTTTAAACGGTTTCTATTATTTGGAGTGAGAGGGGGCAATTTAATATGTTGCTTTTTTTGTTTCTGAAATGATTGTATTCCACATTTATGTGGGCCTTCATTTCTTTTTTTTCATTGCTTTACGTGAAATTCTTTTTTAATAAATACGCATTAGAAAATCAAATATTTTTGTTAACTTTTAAATAACTTTGTAAATTATTTCAAATAATATTTGGTAATATTTAAATGATCTTGTTCTGGGAAAAAATTAAATTTTTTTTAAAAGTAAATATTTAATTCTGACGAAAGTTAAAATTATTTAATGCATTTTTCGTTTTTCAAGAAGTGTTATAGTAAATAAGAAATAGTTTCCAAGAAGATATGCTTTTGTTAAATTTAATCGCTTTCATCTCTCTCTATGATACAGTACTGTTTTCATAGTTGATTCTCTCAAAATTTTACTTTGCAATTTGTTGGTTTTGGATTGTTAAAAAATTGTCTGTCGATTGAATGAATTTTAATTCACCATTAAAAATTATCTAGAAATTTATTAATTGGTATATATATATATATATATATATATATATGAACCTTGAACCTTGGAAATATTGTATATCGACAACTGTGTCTGATAGCAACAAAAAAAATGTCAATTGCAAAAATGTAGGTGAGTATAAAATGATTCTCCTGTATACATACACCTATAGCATAATTGAAAGCCTAATGTGTGGGTTTCCGATCACCATTTTAATTACATCACTAATGACATAACAAAATTTTACACTAATTACACTAATAAAATTTTAAAACTGAATCTTTAATCAACTGCGATTGTTTCTTAGTGTCTTGTGCAGAATTTGGAAAGATCTCCTCATATGACTAGTCTTTATGAAGGTTCTTTAACAAGACAAAAATAGTAGGAGCTACAAAATCGCTAGATGTCTTCCTTTTTGACAATCTGCTTTTTGTGCGGTTGCAGCATAACGACACCCTTCCACACGTTACAGTCTCAGTGTGAAATCTTTTGTTGGAAAATTTCGGACTCAGTATCATCGTTTACGGTGGCAATATGGAACGGTCTTCCGAGTTCCACATGATATAACTCCACTAAATTTCTTCTTATGGGTTTAGCGCAATGCTATCAATCTGTGAGTCCGGTTTATCCATTCTTACAGATGCCTAACACCCTAAATATTGCAGGACATTCTACAAAAAAAGTTCTAGACCGAATACAGATATGTATTTCTGCCAATGGTGGACACTTCGAATATGTATTACTGATTTATAATATATTATACCTAACACACTATTTTAAGTTTTCTTCCCAATATACTGCTGTTGGACAAAACTCTTACTAAAATATTAGTTTTATTTATTAATTTGCCAGCTGTAATATTTTATCGCACCTTCTCACTTTTTTTTTTTGTAAGTAATTATGAAGGCGGTGAGTTACCGCGGAGTTTCTTTTTAGGTTTCTATTAAGTTTTAGCGAAGTATTCTAATTGAATTGCGTAAAGAGCAAGGATGGGGACCCGATGGCCGAGTGACTAGCGTTCGGTGCCAGAGGCTTCGGGCTCAAGTCTCTGCAATGCCGTGAATGCTTGTAGTGGCTCGGAATCCACTTTAAGCCATAGCTCCTGGTCTAATATGACTGTAGAGTGTTGGGAGTATGATTTACAACCCTCTCCGTAAAAAGAAAAACATCTCATATTTCGGAAACTGCCAATAGACGGACAGTCATAGCCCAACATGGACTGTAGTACGGGGGAGTTAGTTAGTTATAGAGCAAGGATGCATAGACATAGCCTGTCTTACCATCTAAATAATTTAAAAAATCAGACTTAAATAAAAACCCAGTACAAATAACAATTTTCCGTTATGAATTTTTGCGAATTAGATACCAGAAGTGTTGCGTTGTTCAATCTCGGGCTTTTCTTTGTATTTTTTTACTCCAAAATTTCAATCAATATATTAGGCTATCAGTTCCGAAAATATCATGTTATATTTTAAAGATTTCTTGTTTCACATTCCAAATATGTATGAATCTTTTTTTTTTCGTAAGATCTTACTCGACCATCTCCGAATAAGCATACGCTAAAAGTTCACATGATTGCTGTCCGCAGTGATAAAATACAATATTATGGACCAAATGACATTTTATCTCTCAAATTTTACATTGTATTTCTGCCGGAAAGACTGAAGTGGGAGATGTCTTATTTGTTTCGCATATAATTTACAGAAATTTTCAGTGCTACTCACATCTATCTCATAGATTAACCAGTGGTGGTACCCTGAATTACCCCACGCCACTCATCATCTAACATTATTTTAAGAATTAGTTATATATTTTAATGGATGACCGAAACAAAGATTCATATTAAAATCTCAAGAAGCTTGCTTTGACGCCAGACACAGCACAAAAATCAACCTACTTTGTATGCCTATCACTGAACTAATTAGAAATACATTACATCCTTGCTAAATTTGTTGATGAATATCAATTGCAACTTAACTGCATAAGTCAGAGACAGTCGTTGCGTTTTAGCTGCCTGTCTTATTGTATGTCTTGTGTGAAATACTTAAAAGATTTGATTTTAGATATAGGTGAAATACTTAAGATTTGATAGAGTTGATTCTATACCAGATTTGAGGAAGGATTAAACCATGGGACACGATCTGAGTAACATGTTAAGAAAATGAACATTTAAATAATAGAAAATTTTTATTATTATTGTAATTTATTGCAAATTAAGGATTATAACTTTATCAATGTTATGATAGCCGGAAAAGTGTCTTACGTTATTCATTTACTTGTGCTATCACAAGATTCCCAATTCAGTTAACCATCAAAAATGTTATTGACGATGTTTGTTCTAAGAATTTCTTGCGTATATGTGAATTTGAGAAAAGAACATCCCATTTGAAATTTGCCCTCAAGAATGTAACTGCGGTTATCGATTAATAAGACATTACAATGCTTGAGCTTATTTAGATGTCCCATTTGAAAGAATGTCCATTTTTTTTAAAGCATGTCCCGTTTGAAATTTGCTCTCAAGAATGTAACTGCGGTTATCGATTAATAAGACTTTTCAATGCTTCAGCTTATTTAGATCAATAAATATTTATGAAGAAGCATGTTCAGACTTAAATATCAAATAATGCTTGATCCTATTTATATCAACATATATTTATGAACAAACATGTTCAGGTATGAACATCAAATAATCTTCAGTCAATATTGCTCGAGCTTATTTATATCAACAATTTATGAACAAACATGTTCAGGCATAAATATTAAATAAATAGATCAATAAAAAAATTTTGATTATTATTATTATTGCACTTAACACGTATTTTTAAAGTTGATCCAAATACTAAATCGAATTGCGAGCAGGCTTTTTGTAAGTTTCAAATTTTTTCCGTGCAGCCTGCGAATAAGTGAGTGTAAGTGCTGTTCGCCCGTGGTTCATGTGTTTCTGATGTAATTTCGTGCTAAATCGGTCTCAGACACAGTCACATATTAGTAGGTATTAGTCACACATTAGTAACTTAGTCGCAAGATGTCAGCGCATGATAGTTTTTTTTGTTTGCCCTTTGTAAGGTTATAACTACACATAACAATTATCCTGTGTTATATTATACATAAGAACGCTGTCGCTTTACAAATTACCATCCTTTTTATTTTAAGTAATGATTTTATTATAGAATTATTGATTTATGGATTACGGATTGCGAAGCTGTAAATGCAATTATTTTATTTTTAATTTGTGTAATAAATTTCAACCTGCGATAAATTGAAACGAATAATAAGATTTCTCAGAGATTTAACAATTTTTATTGTGATGCATTTTTCTATTGCTGGGTTTGTCACAATGATTATTAATGCTGTGTTAAGGGCAAGTGGTAAAATAATTCGCTTAACTGCAAGTTTAACTGATTCAGACATTAAGATGGTATTAATGTTGGTTTCAATCAGAATCAATAATAGAGTGTTTTGAACCGTCGCCTAGTTTTGCTATTTTATTTTTCTTAATTTAAAAATAATATTTTTTTTATAAAATTGGATGGCAAATTTAAAGTTTTAAGTAATTTTAAATGAAAATTATTATAGTAATATGCTTATAAAAATTTGGGTCATTTAACTATATAATATCATTTAATTTATCAATTGAAATAAAGTTACTTTATGTTGGTAGTAATTTCTACATTTAATGAAAAGTGAGGATCTATATGACAAAACCGTTATCTAAATTAAATGTGAAATTGAAGCACGTTTCATTTTTTAACCAAAAGATTTAAATTTTATTGTTATTTAAATATTTTCAGGAAACATAATAAGTGTGACAAAAAAATATCAATTTGTCATGTAATTTAAAATAGTTTTGTAGTAGAATTTGTAATTTAAAATTTTTTTTTAAATAATTTTTTGTACGAAAAATTAATTATTGCTTTGCAAATTTGTTAACAGTGCTCAGATGTTTAAAATAACATACCAAGTATTATTTAAAAATCATATTGAACTTAATATAATGGAAAAACAAAAATTAAAGTAACTGAAGTAAATAAAGTCTCAATTATATGATTATTCTAAAGGAATTTGCTAAAAACTTTTATTGAAATTTCATTAGCTTTATTAAATTTTAAAACAGATTTCTCTTTTTATTTTTAATAGTTTGGGAAATTATTTATAGGATATTATCTAAAAACCCCAGGCATTATTATTTTTAATTTTTACTACTATAATTATACAATATATTTGTTTGTAACGGAATTTTGGAATAGCACTGTTTTTATTCGTTGACATTTTTTTATTTTTTAAAAATACATATATATTAATGGTTGCCATTTGAACCCCAAATTCTATAAATCCACCTAACTTTACTGTTATCTTATAAAATAGCATTCTCAATTTTTTAAGAAGAAAATTCGTTGTTTCATTTGATAATATTAAAAAAAATGTAATTATTGTAGTCTTAAATTACAATTTTAATCTAATTCCATTTAGCATTTTTTTTAATTTGAATTTTGTATCTGTTACTTTCTACTTTGAATTTATTTATTATTATTATTATTTTTTTTTTAGTATGCAAATAAAATATGTATAATTGTTCTATTTTTTTTTTTTTTTTTTTTAACTTTACAAGTCAGTTTAGTGCTACTACTATTGAATACCTACTGTTACATATATTTATTTTTTTATTCACGTATGATTTTATCTAAAACTAAGAGCTATGAATGCTAGGTGCTTTGAATATATATGATCCATTAATTGTCGGCATCTCTTGTGTTTCTTGTAGGCGCTTTAAATAATTTAGATGTATATCACATTTTTATGTTTTTTAATTGCATTTTTGTACAAATTATTTCATTTTATGATCTGATCTCTATTCAATAATAAAAATTTAACTGTGACAATCATATTTTGGTGATTTTTTAACTTAGAATTCTTAAGAATTGCAAAATTTCAACCTTTAAATTATTTGCATCGAAATGATAATTTGAATTAGCTTATAAATTCCATGAATGATTATTTTATAGTAAAGAAATATTTAATGCTTTATGTAACTATAGGGTGGTGTAGTTTTTTTGTAAAAATTGCATTGCTATTTTTTTTTTTAAACAATTAAATTGAAACATTTTTTCTGTACTTCGATGTTGAATATTAAATAGTATTAAAATTAATGGAATGTCTTTTTCTTACAAGTTTTATTATTTATATGTTTGAGGAAAGATTCGTTTTCAACTCAGTTAAGAAAATTACCCAGATTTTCATGGTTCTGAAAATAAGGTACGTGTATTTTATAGATCTTGATTATTTTAAGTACTTTTCGGTTTTTGGGATGACCTTTTCCGCCAAATAAGTATAAGTACCAAATGTAATGCTGAATTTTTCTCGGCAGAAATTTTGTTGGACTTCCAGTTTGTTCATATGCGGTAAAATTGCTTTATTTCTAATTAAATTTTAATTTCTTGTTTTTTAGAGTAAATTCGATATTCTGTAAACAACTTGATTGTACAATCTTCGTCATTTGGTAAATGCCCCAAATTTTATAATCCATAATATTTTTGTCCAAAAAAAAAGAAAAGACTTTATTATAAAAATCAATTTTAAATTATTAATAAATTAAAACTTTAAGTGGAAAAAATTGTGAACATTACAACAAAATTAAAATTAGTTATATTTTTATTTCTAAATAGTATAATATATGTTACTAATATGATAAAATTGTTTTTAGAAACATGTTTATCAAAAAGACGTTAAAGCATGTTGTCATGTTTGGCAATATTGCTCGTAATTGGCGACTATTACTCCTTTAATCGAAAAATACCGTTTTATGTAATTATTTTTAGGAATGAAATTTAAAATGTAAGTGCTATTAAGAAGTCTCAACTGAAAATGTTTGCAAAGCTTGCTTCTATAAGTATTTTATATGCGTTTCTAAGATGCTATTTTACAAGGAAAAAAATTCCAGAATATTTATTATTTCGCGGGTTTTTTTAATTAATATCATTGCCAATTTAAAAATCTTTTAACTTGATATTTTTTATTAAAAAAAAAGCGCAACTTATGATTGTATTGGGGGGCTAATTCGAATTTAATGTTCTATAAAAATGGGAGAAAATTGGAATAACAAAATTACCGTATTATAACGTTAAAAATCTACGATATAGTTATCTACTTCATTATCTTGCGCTAATTAAATTTTAGATAATTTAATACATGTAACGGGATTTCTTGAGACTTAATTGAATTCGAGACAAAAAAAAATCAATGCTTTTATCGGTTTTTATTTAAAAAAAATCTTTTCAAAACGGAATGCAAGCCACCATTAGTAATTATTAAATCATTAATCGTATTTATCTTCTTAAGTTTAAAGTTGTTAATTAAATCCAATTAGTAATTTATAGCTTTTTTTATGCATAATGAATATTAACTGAATAAATTATTTCTGTTGTGCTCTATGAGCAATTTTTTCTCTAAATTTAAAAATAGATTTGGGAATATTTATAAAATTATGTTTTAATCAACAAAAAAACATATATGAATAAGGTACTGTACTGTATGAATGTTTTTTCCCTGTAAATTTAAAATGATTTTTGGATATTAATAAAATTATGATTCAGTCTACAAAAAAGTTATCTATGAATAAAAATCTGATTTATATTTTTATAGAATTAAAAATGTAAAAAAACATGTTCAATTTTTGATTTTACAAGCTAAAATTATATATATAAGAAATTAAAAAAGATACAAGGTATTCGACTCATCAATGCGCATATGGTAGCAACATCAAGAATTAACAATATATTTATAAAAATACTAATACATTCTAAAATTTAAAAGAATGAAAATTCCAATTCCAATTGCATCCACTTTTCAGTTATTTTTCATGGTATCGTGGCAGAACATTTTTAGAACTCGTACTCCGGAAATGCAGAAGTATAGTACCATGAAATAACCCTTTTTTAAAACCCTGGTATTTATATGGTCTTTAATATAAATGAATTTCCGGCATTTATTTTTATCTTGCATTCATTTCTAGGAGTAAAAAAATTTTGGACTTTTTATTATGGGGCCTGAATGAATCTAAAATAAAAATTCACATAAACATATTGTGGGACCTTTAAATGATTTTAAGTTAAAATCAATAATTATCACAGTTTGGTGCCTCATGACAGCTGTCAGTGCCACAGATTTCAGGTTCGAGTCCCGGCGGGGCCATGTACGCTTGTAGTGGTTCGAAATCCACTTTAAACAGTAGGTCCTAGTCTCATATGACAGTAGAGCTTCTCAGAACCCAGTCAGACTTCTCATCATTCGCAAGCTGTATAGGGACAACTCAGCTCTAGGCACAGTGATGTGGTGTGGTGTAGTAGTAGTACTAGTAATATTTTTATTATAATTTAAGAATAAATAAATGGTTGCATCCAATAAGTAATCATTTTTTAAAAGAATATTGTAATTTTTATGGTATTGAGCCGAAACGTCGAACTTTTTTTTTTTTTTAGGCCTTGCCATCCTACGTGCAGCAATGCCATTTTTAATTTCTTTATACCATTTTTAATCTATAAGGCTTTTGACAAATAAGCCTAGATACTGGATATTATTTCAAACAAGTGTTGTGTATGAAAAGTTTTGGCTAGTATTTTCTCTATTGGTTTTGTTTGAAATATTTTCTCCTTTTCGTATGTTTCAGATTACAGTGTAATAAACGCTTGAGATTTTAAAAAAAAATTATGTTTGTTATTTTGATCACATATTTATCCAAAAAGTTAAAACAAGCAAACAGCAATGCGAAAAAATAAAATGTATTTCCGAAAAAAAAAAAATATCTGATTTCTTACAGATGGTTGGCCCAGTGGTAACGAACGTATTTATTTAGTGTGCAGGAGGGCTTATTTGCGAATCTACTACCTGCGTCTGTTCTAGTCGTTGCTTTCAGAAACGGAGAGACTCGATGGCGGTTATGACATTTTGTAAAGACCTCGTATCGATGCCATGTTCTACGCGGTGGAAATTTTCCTCGTTTTCTCCTTTGCAACATGGAATGTGTTAAAAATCTGTCAAAAAGCAATGTCCTCTTTTATCACCCTTTGGGAAGGGGGAGTTGTTTGTGGCATACGTAATAGGCATGAGGCCCATTGTTGTTCAAACGGGAAGGGAAAACCAATAGCTATATCAAGGAATATATTTTCAATATATACATATACAATCTATTTATATTATTTATTTATTGTGACCAGGAAAACCTTAAATATATATTTGATTATAATAAGCAGAAAATTTATTTGTTAAAAAAAAACCCATTTTAATGCAATTTTTTTTTTTTGAATATTTAAAATTTAATTAAATAACCGGTTTTTCTTGGAGACTCCATATCTTTATTTATTTTTTTTATTCAATTTTCCCTAGTAATGCAATTAAATTTTGAATTTTGAATTTTTAAAAATAATAATAAAAAAAAATTTTCTACAAAAAAAAAAATTTAAGAGTTAAATGCTTATATAATATAATAAGTTATCCAGTTTGCATTCATTTGATTAAAAAAAAAAAAGCGGGGGGGGGGATTGTTGTAGGTGGGGAGGGTTTCTTTGTCTGGAGGTCAAACTGGGGTGTTGTTGAAGGGTATACGCTCCTGTAATGTTTGTGTGTGCGCGCTAGACAAGTCTAGCAGGGAAAACTTATTGACACAGACCAAGATCGATACCGGTGTCTCGACGTCAATTGATCGAAGAGGATTAAACCTCTAACTTTTTGACATTGGAAAGGAGCGCAGTCTCGTGCATAATTGGGCGGGAAAAGATGTCCGTTAATGAGTTTAATTGTAATAGTAAGAAAAAAGATAAATAGTTATAACTTTGTAAATATTTTGTTAGAAAGAGCAGACTTGGGCAAAAAGAAACCTTCATAACATGTTATTGTCCACTTGAAAATTTATTGCAAGGTAGCTCTCCAATTGCAACTTAGTGGACATGTTGTGGAAGGATATGAAATCTTAATATCATGTTTACTTGAATTGAAATTTGTATTATTTATTAATTTTGTTGTTGTTTGATGGACTTATTATTTCAGTTGCGTTTGTCACGAAGAGTAGGACGACTAAGAGTTTAGAGATAATTCCTCCGAATGTTTGTGTCGTATGAGAGAATACTCGTAAAATTCCCATCTTGAAGCCTGACTATTGATGGAAAATGCTTAAACATGCGGTCTCAACCTCCTTCGTTTCTGAAAATAGTGGCTTCAACTTGTAACCGCCAATGGTTTCAGTCCTGATCGCCCCTATTCATTAATTGCGCACGTTATGATTGGGCCATGAGTCCGACATACTTAATATTAACCTTTACATTGGTTTAATGAATCTCAAGTTATATTAAACTGCTAATTTTCCGACATTCAAAACATAATTAGAAAAGGGTTTCTCGTAAATAAAGAGTATAAATAATCTTATGCAGTTAATTAACCATTTAAAATAGATACAGTTGAATTGTGACTTGGTAAATATTTTATTGAGGAGTACAGATATCTGCTTGAAGATTTTCAAGATGATCATAACATCTGAAACTGAATACGATTTAATTCTAATAAAAAAGATTTAGCATTTAATTAGTGTTTTTTTTTTATTAAAAATACATAAAATCTTAACATATTAGTTGTCAGAAAGTGCAGGCTTGTGGATGAAGACTTTGAAAAAAAAAGTTTCTAACTAACATATTGATTTACACTTTTTATTGATATAGAAAAACTTTATTTTAATTAAGTTAAAACCTAATTTTGAAACTTACTAATTGAAATGGGTAACTATAATATTAATAACAGAACCTGATGGCCGTATGACTAGTACTGTGACGATCGGTGCCACAAGTTTGGGATTCGAGTTCCGGCTGGGCCGTGAGTGCTTGTAGTGGTTTGGAATTCAATTTAAACCGTAGATCCCTGTCTAATATGACTGTCGGGCGTAGGGCTGACAACCCTACTCCGTAAAAAACCATCTATCTCGAAATCTGCTAGGAGGCAGCCGACTTTGGCCCATCATGGGCCTGTTGCGCAAATGAAGAAGTAGAATATTAATAATATTATTGTTAGTAATAAAGAAACTTGCTTAAGAGAAAGCATGAATTTTGCAAAATAATGTATTACTAAAATTATTTATGATAGCTTTTTTTTAAAAAAGAAGAATAAATAGTTTTTATTTAAAATGTTCACAAATTTTCACTGTCATTGTTCTTTTATGAATTACAATGATGATTGGGAATTAAATTGAGGATTGAGAATTAAAAATATTATTAATCACCAATTTGTAGTACTTTAAATTACCTTTAATTTATCAACATTTTATTTTATTAACAAATAAAATGTGTTTTATTAAATTAGGAAAAAAAATTGTATTCCTAGAATCAAGCAAGTTCACATAAATTTCAGTAACGTTGTTCCATTATATCCGAATTACTTAAATAACCACTAAAATTCAGAAATATTGAAATAAATTTTCTGTTTTTTTTATTGTATTCTCATTTGATACTTTGCAATTACATTTATAATTATTATTATTTACTGAATTAGTTTTTTTAAATGTATTTTTTTCACCGAACATAGATGTTTATATTATTAATTTCATGAGAGAAGTGATGATTTCTTTTACCCTATTTTTCATAATGATTATTTTTAAATTCTTGGAATAAGATCATTAAGTGATATAAAATTAATTATATTCCTTTATTCGATTTATATTTCGTTGTAAAAAATATATTAAAATATGACTGAAAATTGTAGGATTTTTTTTTTTTTTTTTTTTTTTACTGCATTGCATTGAAATGCATTTTGCGCCCATTAGAATAAACCTACGTCTTCCGTTTTTCCGCCGATCGATAGCACGTTGTTGAAAAAAGGTAGAGATAGATCTCCGTCTACATTTGCTTTACATTTTCTCCATGCGATGTCGCTCTCTGCAAAAACCGGAATGGATCAGTTTCTTTTTTTTCTTCTTCTTTTTTTTCCCTCCAGGAACCTGATACGTGATGCGTCAAAATTCTCTTGCTTCTGCTCGCTCGGCAACGAAATTCTTTTCCTGCGATTTTTCAGTCTTTAAAACAAAAAGACTTCCTAGAAGTGGAGGGACAGAACGTGTTGCTGAGCAAGATGGATGCAAGAAAGAAATGAATCCACTAACTAGAACTCGGCATTTGGAAGATTTTTATTTTATCTGCCATAATAATGTTTAAATAGTACGCATCCTTATACAAATAATATGCATCATATAGTAAAAATATCATGGAAGTATGAATGTTCTGAAAAAAATACAGTCCTCTGACCATGAATTGAATCAACATTTTCAAGAAGTGGAGGGACATATCCATGTTACTGAAAAATTCTTGCTACACATATGTTACATAAGTTAACGTATTAAGCTTTGATTCTTCGTTATTTTCTTTCTGTGTTAGAAGAAAACTGTAGTTTGAAAAAGGAAAAGAAAATATCAGACCAGAATATCTCTAGGTGGGCTCTTTTGTCAACGTTTCTTTCTTTTTCTAGCTACGTCAAGTAAACTTCTTAGTAGACTATTATACGAAGGACAGTGAATAAAGATAGGTTTTTCTTCCTCGTCGAAGATAACTTTTCAAAAAATGAAAAGTTAGCATCCATTTCCACAGGACAAAAAAAATAGTTTTGTTCAAAGGATACATAAATATGTGATCTCGTATCCATGAAAGGAAAAAAAATGAATCCAAAATAAACTTAAAATGTGTAAGCATCCAAAATAAAATAAAATAAATGTTTCGAAAAGAAGAAAGATAATGTAATTCCTGAATGCAGGATGACACAGTAGTTATGAAACAATTTTAAGAAGTGGTAGAACATACTCTAACCAACATTTTCGTATAAGAGTGTATGAACGCAAGTGACACATGAAGGCACAAATACAAGAAAACGATGAGAAAGAAATTTTTTTACAACATCATTGATAAATACCTTTTTACAGTAGCATTACAAAATGGCGTCCACCGACAGTCATTCATGCGCCGATAGAGTGACTGTCGCACAATTTCAAAGATAACACGCATTTTTCTTTCGCGTGTAGCTTGAACTGATGCCCAAACAAAGACAAAGTGGTCTGGAATTTAGTAAATGATTACATTCAAATGTCCCCGTAAGAAATATTTGAGGTTCTTTTGATGCGACCGCCACTATCAATCCATCTCGCCTCAAAAGTGTCATCCAGCTTAATTGGGCACATCGAACACCATATGATTGGCCAACTATGATTTATGATTGGCCAATCATAAAGCAACTCTTGTAATTTCTCTTCGACAAAAAAATGTGATATCACATCAGCCATCGATTCACATTAGTAGAGGAGATATGGGCAAATCATTCCGTGGATGCCGCCAAGCTCGTATCATTGCCGGTGGGCGCAATTTTGAGCCATTATTGCAAACATTTCTGACAAGAAATTGTCAAAAATGCTGTAAATAAACTATCTATGTTTCGTTTCGAGTTTTCTTTTTCTTGTATTTGGGAATCAACGTGCCGATTGCGTTTTTTACATTCCTATAAAAAAAAATTGCTGTGTAATATACCACATCTTAAAATTTCACCCATGAGTTCTGAATCAACGCTGTATACATGTCTTTAAATTGTTAGATCATTTCAATATTTTTTTTAATCTTTGTAATTAAAACGAAATACGATAAATATTTTGCGCGATTGTTTTATGTAACATAAAATATTTCAGACGTGGATGATTAAAATTTGTTATTGAAACGATATTGCCATTATAACTAGACGTGTTAAATTTAAGAAAGTTTACTTTGTTAAAAAGTACGCAATTCTTAAGTGAACAAGTTGTTAAATGCTAAACTAATATATATTTTAATCTTATAATTCCTCTTCTTGTGATTTAAATAGCATGCTATAATATCCGGAAAAAATTATAGTTCTACTTCTATGTTTTAAAATATTTTCTATGTGGAGTAAAAAATCTTGTTACTTATAATGTTGAATACGTGAAAGCTTCATAAAATGTCTTTCACATCTTGAATATTCATGTTTTTACAGATTGAACTGATATGAACTTTTATTTTAAAAATCTAATCATGTAGTTTAAATGACTGGAAAAAGTGCTATGCAGAAAAATATATATATATATAACCTTGTAAGATTTCCTAGAAATGTTGAAAGAGATCCTCAAAATAAATGAAATAAAATAGAATCATAAATATATAATCGATTGTTGAATATAAATGTTGATTATATGTTTAATAAATAGTTGGAAAGTGTAGTGTAGATAAGTGGATAAGTGTAGTTTAAATAGTTGGACATGTAATAATCTGGAGGAAAAAAAATGCACGAAATATTTTAATTTTGAGAAATCTTTATTCTGAAGTTCAATTTTTAAAATTTACGAGTATATCTAAATTGAAGTTATAAATTATTTGTTTTTGTTTTCTATATCTTAAAAAAATTTAAATAGTTTTTGGAATTTTTTTTCTTACGTTCATCGTTAGAAATAACTTTATTCTTTTAAATAACTTTTTTAAAAAAAGTTCAAGGGCTGTTTTCTTTTATTAATTTGGACAATTACCTTTTTTTGGAATATTTTCATTTAATGTATTGGAAAAGGAAAGTTTAAAAAAAATAAATAAAAGAAAACTATAAATAGGAAAATCGGATCACCTCCAAACTCACTTTTTTTTCTGATTTAATTAATCATAATGTAATAATATTTTTTAATAATTCCGATTAAATTAAATTGCATGTTATAATGTGATTTAATTAAATCGTGTTGTTAATAATTAAATTACATCAAAATTTATTTTATTTTTTGATGTATGAAGAAATATATATATATATATATATCATATGGAAAACCATTAACATCACGAAAGTCACTTTTTTTGCTAAAACAAATTATAAGTCTATGAAATACAATATAAAATCGCCAATATTGGACATTGAACAGTGTTTATAATTGACATAAATAATGCTACAATGATGTAATTTAATTATTTAGAAAAAAATAATTTGCTGGTTATTTTTTTTTTAAATATAAAATTATTGACTGTAATCTATAGTATATTGATTCAGTTATGAAAGAAGTCAAGTAAGCATATGAAACTGTTTTAAGAAATATGCAAATATGTTGATTTATTTTTTTGATCCCTTGCTTAGTTCTGTTTAAATATGTTAATTTTTATGGACCTACGTCTACGCGGTTAACTCCGCCCCATTTTTATTTTATTTTTATTCTATCTATACCACCTGTGGTAGGCGTTAATTCTCCATATTCTCATATACCTTTTCCATAAATCAAATTATAATCACACGAAAGTATCTCACACCCGCTAATGAGTTTTTTTCCGATAAAAGTAAAAAAATGCATATCTCTCTGCATCATCTCTGGTAGTTCTTCTAACTAGTCTGATCCAAGCATGTATGCAAAGCGGTTCAACCAACCAGTTTGATCCACACGCGTGTACGTATGCAAAGCAGGCTGAAAAAAGAACAAAAAAAAAAAAAAAGAAAGGGAAGGAGGAGGGATACTACGTGACCAACGCTGCTATTCAATATGCAGCAGACAGGGAAAAAAAAAAAAAAAAAAAAAAAATCTCGCTTTAAATCGTCTAGTTAGTTTCACGGGAAGCCCACTCAACCATGAACAGAGGACATGAGCCAGCCTCTGATGATGACGATATTATCAATCTCGAATGGGAACTGCCTCTGTCTGCAGCTAACGGAAAAACACCTTTTTAAGCTCAACTGAAATGGCAGCGGCACTCATTTGTCGTCTGCTGCTTTTGGGCAAGGTCATCTGCGGAATCAGCCGACACAGGAACAATTCCCAAATGACAAGAATTTAATGAATATGAATTCAAAGAAAGAAAGAAAAAAAAAAAAGTGGTCAGGGCCTGTTCTGTGTTCGAAGCAGCAGTGACGATTCGCTTTGCGTAAAAATTAATCTTAATGTGGATCCCGGAATATGTCTTTTCTCTGAAGAGGTGGGATACAGTTCCCCAGACACAATGGACCAGACGAGACAACGAACCGGAATGACGTCAATGGCAAATGTTGATTAGCTTAAAACTTTTTGAACTGTCTATTGCTGCATCCATCCCAGCTCTCTCTCTGGCTGGCTTTTAATTCTTTGTGTGGTGGCTCTCGTCCAGCTAAGTCATACAACCGAAATGGTTATAAGTGGTTGCTGTAGGAAAATGATTCGTGGAAATTACATGAAAGGGTGGTTGTTGTGGCGAAGTTTTTCTCTTTGTAATGATACGGGTAGTTGCATTCCATCCACATGATCGGAATATAATTGCCACTCTTGCCTTCAACAGACTTTCTTGATTTGGTTATTTGTTGTTTGGTAATTTCATGCTTTAAATGTAGAGGTTTGATCCATACCTGCTATCTCTTACGAATCTTCCATAACTTATTTTCTTTGGGTTTTTTTTACGAATTTTAGGGATCAACGTATTTTTTTGCCCTTCAAATTACCTCGCTTTTTCAAACATGAAATTTAAAAAAAGAAAAGTTTTTTTATCATTCTTTATGAGTTCTTTAAGTTTACTTTTTGCAATATTTTCAAAATTGCTTTGCTGGCGGTTCACTTTCAAAGCTTCATAATTGTCCTCTAAGATTGTACAATAACGAAGTAAAGGGCGTTGAATTTTTTTACTGCTGAATATTTCCAAATTTGACTGGTGTTGTTTGACTGTGAAATTGTCAAGTTCGTATCTTATCTGTATTTATTTAACTTAAGATAAAAAATTTCAAACACATAAATGTTGTTTTTTTTACCAATTATTTCCTGATTTCAGTTACTTTTCTTTTTACTATATAAATCGCCATCTCACGGTTATTAATCTCAGACTTTTTTTTCTCTTCTCTGGCTGAAAGTATATGCGTGTGATTAATAAGCAATCAACTCTTGAAAGTAGATTGATTAATTGGATTATAATTACTTTATTGAAATGTCAAATTAAAACACGTTTCTTTTTTTTTTTAAGTAATTGGTTTTGGCTGAAATTTGTTAAAGTAATTTTTCTTATTTTTTTTTCTTTTAAATAATTGGTTTTGCTCCAATTTATTTAAAGTAATTTGTGTCACTAAAAGTCAATAAATTTAATGCATATTACTTTGATTCTTCAGTTCATAAAAAAAAAAACAATTTTTTTTTACTTCTTTTTCTTTCATCACTTATTGGTTTGTTTCTTTTACTTATTTATCACATAGTGAAAGTCATAATATGAGTAATTTATACTTCGACCATTGCTTCATTAATTTTTGAATTTCATCATTTAAATTCATACGCATTATGTAAGATTAATGGTTATGAAAAATGGGATTTTTGAAAACTATTGTCTACTTACGATTAGCAATTCTTTTTCTTTTACATATTTGATATTTATCAATAAAAACTGTTATCCTAGTGTTATATAAAATGTAATTATTAATACTTTATGGCAAAAATGATTTAATGGCATTCAATTTAAGCGAAATTTAATTATTAGTATTTATATTGCTACAGTTATTTTTAGCGGTAATATTTCCAGTGGAAAAGCATGCAGTGTTTAATTTATTTGTTAAAGGTGATTATATCTGATAGATATGTCTTTTTTTAATATGATTTAGTTAAAAAGATTTATTATCTTTAACTGTTTCTTGGAATTTTTTACTTTGATAATTTTTTTAACTATTGTACTGCGGTTAGAAACTGATATATTTCTTTATTATACTATTATCTATCATGTTGTTAAATTCCAATACCATTATTGCAAAAGATAATCATATTCTTAAAATAATAATCTCATTTCAGGTGAATTTAAAATAAAAATCCTCTTGCATTTTGGAAATTGCACCATTTATCACCATTGCCAAATTTACATCATTACTGCAAGAAAGTACAAAGTAGTCATCGAATCCTTCAAGATCCATGGACCTACGAAGATACCACCACTACAATCGAACCTCCATCTACTACAGAGTGCAACTCGAACCTCCATCTACTACAGAGTGCAACTCGAACCTCCATCTACTACAAGATCGTAAGCTTAAAACACTCTTTGTGCAAGGGAGGTTGGACATCCTTGATGACAAGCGGTGTCTTTCACGGCGAGAAAGGGCTCGGGGAGATGGGAAGGATCGTCGGCTGGTGAAGTGCCGAGCTGCTCTCACGTGCTGCATCAGGTGCTTGTGACTGCGCTTAACGAGAGTCAGGTACCTGAAGTAGCGCGCGGAGAGCCTGCGGCCTATCATCCCTGCCATCCACTCGACTTCGTCTCCCCCTACTCTCCAGGTATGGCCTCTTTTTCTAATTATGAATGTGTGTCTTTAATCTTGATACGGAACATCATTTTTTTTTTTTTTTTTTTTTTTTTTTTTTTTTTTTTTTTTTTTTTTAGTAGATAGAGCATGTGCCTGAAAATTTAAAGTTCACTAATAATAATTCCTTTGTGTTTTTTTTTTTTTTTTTTTTTGCTTTTGTGTAACCAGTTTTCTGTGTCCTCGACTTTTTATTTGGTCTTTTACGACCATCTTTTATTTATTTAATTTTTTTTTGTCAAATGTTTGATGTTTTTTATAATACATGAATTGTTCTGCTGTGAATAGTATCAGCGATCGGTGTCTTGCGCGTCTGAAATTCAGTAAAGGTTGGTATTCTTAGTTTCCAAGTATTGTTTTTTGCCATTATGGTTTTTGACTGTGAAAAATAACTTCTTTGCTATCAACTGATGGTTCACATTTTATGAATGATTTGTTCAAGGTATCAGTGCATTATCTTTTATGACTATTTGGATGTCTTTTTGTTAGCACCTAAGCACATAACATAACATAAACAATTTTTCACCATAGCTTACAGGACTTAGATCTAAATAAAAAGTAGCCGGGACTAACTACATCAAGGTACGTTAAAAACATCTTTTATGAATTCAAAAAATAGAGATGGATTGAATTTTGTAATACTTTTTAGAGAGAACTTTTCTCTTTTGACACTTGGAAGTTCTTCTTGAAGGTAAGGTGCTTTTCTTTTTAGGTGCTACTCTGAGGGGGTGTAGATGAATCTTCGGGCAGCAGCAGACACTGTCACCGGTTGATTGTACTTCATTAGGTGCTCTGGTTAAGGCGATTTCCAGGCATCTAAGGGAGTGCAAATGATAGGTGGCTGACATCACAACAGCACTCTTTGCAAGGAAGGGCGAAAGCATGTTGCATTGCCTTAACGTTCTCGATCAGGCTTGGTCTGCCATGTATTGGCTGAGAAATATGTCTTTGTCCACTGAAACTTTTTTTCTTCAACATCTTTCGTTTTAAGAATTGTTTTCTTCCAAGTCTTTTTCGGATGGGTAGGTTTCTTTAAATAGAAGGATACTTCGTAGAATGCTTGAGTAGTAGTTTAAAAGAATATATGTTTTGGGAAAATTTGGTAATCTCTTCTTTAGTGGTTGGTTTAGAGGTAAGATTGTTATATCTTCTTGTACATTTTTTGAAATTATTTGTGTTAGAATAAAAAATTCTCCATCTGTGTGTTAAATAATGTGAATTTTGAATTTTTATGCACATTAATATTGTTAAATGATCCTTAACTTTTGCAAACTGGTAAGAAATCTATTAAAAACTGTAACTTTAAAAAACTGGTTTAGAAATGCTATTGTTTAGATTACTTAAAAAAATCCCCCCAAAAAAAAAAAAAAAAAAAAAAAAAAAAAAAATCGAAATATTCTTTAAAAAAAATCTTTCATCTTTCCATTTATTTTTTATGTGTTACTTTTTAAAAAGAACTTTCAATATATGCAAATATTTTTGTACCTGTAGTTGCTGAAGTTAAATGTCGCACAATAAAGATATTCAAATTCAAAGCTATGCGTATCATTTCTCCTATGCTGTTTGTGTTGCATAATATTATTCACCTGAACTTCTTTCAAATTGTACCACCGTAAATAAAAATATTATAGAATAACAAAAAATTATCTTATATTATTCCTTAAGTTTTCATAAAAAGTTCAGTAAAATTGTTTTAGATAATAATTCTTCTATTACATGAGTAATTGAGTCCATTAAAATAAAGAAAACCATTTAAAATAAAGATCTCTACCACATTTTCAAGTATGTATTTAGTTCTTTCGGTAATAGAAAGGTACCATCTTATAATTGAATATTTTTTTTAAAACTTACTGGAGACAGGAAACATACGTTGTTTCTTTTTGTAACTGTCTTTTATTTCCTTCAGTTTAATGGTAATTATTCGAAATCGCTTTTGCTAGATGATTCTTCTACTATTACAATTGTTATTATGTTAGTAGATGTTTAAGTTGATGGCATGAAAATCTATCCCGACTGTGTTTCCTTATCAATTATTCATAATAGTATCTCTTAATGGAGACATTATATACTGATCTTACTAATTTTTTACCGCATTATAATTATTCACCATATGACTGCTGATAGGTTTACACGATTAACAAATAAATTACACCGGTTTGGTTTGTTGCTGTACGATCATTTTTTTTGCATACTTTGAACTAATTAGAATTAAATTACACTGGAAAAACCCCAAATGTTTGTTTTTACATAATGCGCAGTGGTTACATCTTGGTTATGGACATTCAAGTGCGTTTAAGGAAATCCACGTAAATACTGGATGTGCATAAATTTAATAGAAAGATTGTTTATATGCATTTATAAATGATCAAAAGGATATTTGGTTTCTTCATTATGTCTTTACGTATTCGGTTGAGTTGGGGTACCAGTGCTTCTAAGAAACGGAATAAAATGTCAATAATATAAAAAGCATTAAATGCCCAAGCAATTTCCTCACAAGCCTATGCATCTATAGATACATACTACTGTGCTCAAAAAGTAAAACCAATTTTTTTTTTTTTTTTTTTTTTAAACTCTTTATTTATTCTTTCAAATTTATTTCATCGCCTTCAAAGTAATCCCCTCCGGACACAATGCACATATGCCAACTTTTTTACAATCCTCAATGAATGCTAAGAAGTCATCGGCAAGGATCACCTTCTAAGCGCTCTGCGATTCACGTTGAATCTCTTCAATCGACTCAAAACGGTGTCGTGTGTGTTTTCGGTACCAATCGAGATTTGACGCGTTTGAGGCCCCAAATGGAATTGACCGATCCTTTTGAAATTCCAGCATCGTCAGCAAGGCCTCCAATTGTAAATTGACGGTTTTCAAGCACCAAATTTTTAATTTTTTTGGACGTGAACTTCGTCGGTTGAGATTGACGGTCGACCAGAGGCTTCTGCAACATTCTACACGTTTCCGCAAACAAAATTTAATGCAAGTTCTTTGCTCAATGAATTCAAGACATTTCAAAAATCGCCGGAGTCAGTTTTAGCGTCTCACAAAGCCAAGAGTAACTAAAACACTAATGACTATTTTGATGTCAAATTTCACCCAAATGTCAAGGACAGTGCCAGCAACCTAAAAAAGAAGAAGGAAAAAAAAAAATTGAAATTCCTTAAACCCACGGAATTTTAAATTGAAAATTGGTCTTACTTTTTGAATACAGTAGTATCGCTAGCAACCTACGCATTACTGAAAGCATAGCTTGGTATTTGTTAGTGTACGCAAACCTACGTATGATTAACAAATATCCGATCATAAAGATTTAAATATTTAGGCATGACAAAAATGTATCATTTCTTCAAAGTGTTTTCTCTATGGGTACTAAACAGTTAACAAATATCAGATTTCAAAACTTACAAATTAACTTTTTTTGATAAGAATGAAAATTTTGAAATTTTACGTGGCGCCATCTATGAACCATTGAAAGAAATATTTTTATTCCATTTTCCTTGGTCGTATTGGAGAAAAACATTTGCAGCAGATATCATATATGCTAACTCCATCAAATTGTCCCTTGCATCTAAGAATTCAATTTACTGTGTGTATCATGGTTTAATTCTCAGCTTTTCTTAAATTTATGCAAAATTCATTACTCGTAAAGAAAATAAAAATTCCTTCAATATTTTCATATTTGTAAAGATAATTTACAATTTAAAAATATTACAAACACTAAAACTGAATCAAGAAGAGATGATAATAATGCATATTTAGTATAATTTTTATTATTTATATTATATAAAAATAAATAGTTTCAATGATTAAATTGAATTTGTTAACTTTATTCTAATTGCAGCGAAAATTATTCTCTTTGGCAGTTTTATTTTTGCTTCGTAATCTCTCTCTTTTTTTTTTAATAATTTTTTATATATACTATGCATAATTGTTCTGTAAATTAATTTATTACAGTTATATTTATTAATATAAAAATAAAATATTAATAATTTATCTTTTAATAATTATCCTTTTTTTAAGAAACTAAATCATTTTATGTATTTTAAAGTACTGTTTTTAACTTAGTTTTCAAAAGACGGGCGAATTCAAGAATTGGAAACTTTTCAAAACATTCTTATTAGTTTTCTATGGCAATCATTGCATCCCATTTAATATTTTATTCGCAAAATATTTTTACTAATTCTTATATAACAATTATATTTGGAATTATTTATGTTTATATAATTTTATTCTTGAGATTTAAAAAAAAGATATAATTTTTAAAAAAAATGGAAAATAGATATAAATGGAAGTTTTATTATTTAAAGTGTTTTATTTAATAAGTAATAAATAACACTAACATAGGTTAATGTATACACCCATCCGTTCAATTTTTAACGAATTTTAAACTTTTTTCAAATTAATAAACGTAGCAACAAAATAGTTTCAGGTTTCGCCTGGGTTACATTTATTGAATTTTGATATCTAACAAGTCACTCCGACCCCTTCCGCTACTAAAAAAATCATAATGCTCTTTAAATTAAAAGATAAACTTGTATTAAAATCATGATGATTGTTCATTGTTTTGTATAACCGTACTTTCTCCTACACACTAGAGCCCTCTTTGGGTTTCAGGAGAAATGGTCAGTTGGCCTCGAGACTTTCACCCGAAATTTAGTTCCTGATGAGAAACGTTTAATTTATAGTCTCTCATCCCGAGAGGAAATATATTTAACTCAATCCTGCGTAATAGTTGGCTTACAGACTCTCACCCGGAGAGGAAATATTTTTCGCGTACCCTGCGCGTACATTCGGCATAGAAGGGGAATCTTTCAACGAATCTATAATTATGTGTCTTTAAATGTATTAAATATTGTACCTCTCTAATTGTATGTGTGTGGTGTTTGTGCGTATGTCAATAAAGTTGCGAGTTCTCCAACCTGTTTAGAATTTTATGAATGTAATCGAATCCTAGATCAGAATGGTCAGCATTAGGGGAAAAAATGGGTTCTGTCTCGCTGATTTGATACCCATATAAAATAAAATAAACTTTACGGCATGAAAAAAAATATTTTTTCAGTCATTTTGAAAATCGCCTGTGAAGAAGTTGAAAAAAATAAATAACTCTCTAAATTCACTTTATATCCAAACAAAAATACCTTATTTATATATATATATATATATAAATAAGGTATAGTAATTATTTTCCTGAAGCCTTTAGACAGTGATGCGCTAAATAAGATGAAAACCAGTTGGTAATGGCTAAAGGGAGAATGATCTCAGATTGTAATCCAAAACCATAAATAAGATAGCTGATGTAATTCAATATGCAAAAATAGCGATCGTTGACTTCTTACAGTTTTGATAACGAATTCTTCCCAAATAGCAGCTGCTGGATCTCGCAAACAATTTTTTTTTTCTCTCTTCATTACTTGTACTTGTGATAATGATTTTCAAATAATGCTCAGAACATGTGACTTTCATTTATTTATTTTTTTTATTTTCCCCTTTTGAACAACATGTGACTATTTGCTTTTACATTTTCCTTCTGTTAACAAACGATAGTTATCTGAAATAGAATAACTTTTATTTTTTATTTTTTTATATAAAATAACTTCTCTGACTATCAGAAAGTTACCATTTCCATTATAGAATTCTTATTACAGTCATGGAAATTTTTTTAAAATTATTTTAAATTTAATGTCGCATATTACTAAAAATATGTCTGTTTTAGGAAAATGTCAGAAAGTTAAATATTGAAAATTTTTATATAATCTTAAATTAAATTATTTTTAGGTTTTTTTTCCATTTTATTATTAACGATAACACAGGAATAAAGTAGCTGTTAGTTCAAGGGGAAAAAAACGATAAAATTCCAAAATTTAAAAAGCAGATAGAGAGCTTTATTTGAACTATTAGAAAATGTTTACTAAAACAATAATTGATCAAAAGTACGTTAAATTAATAGAATATTACATTTTTTATGTTATCACTAAAAAACGATCAAAACGATTTTAAACGATCCAATAAAAATACAAAATCTAAAATTATTTTACAATATATGCCCGAGCAAATTTAATTTATGAAATATATTGTAAAAGGAGAAAATGGTGAAAAATCTTAAAATCGATTCAATAGTTTAAGAGAAAAATGAATCTAAACTAAACTCATAGCCCGGAAGTAAAGTAAGTTCGAATCCGCTGGCGGTATGCGTTACAGTTATTACTTTCAGAAACGAGGAGATTCGATGGATATTGTTGCAGCAAAAGAACATACAAAAATATTAAATAATATAATGCTCCGATCATGTTTTTTGTTGCACAAAAATTACTCTTATTATTAAAAATTATTCTTTTATAATAGAATGATTCCATAAAGGAATTTCTTTTCACTTCTGATCTTAAACAGTAGAGCGAAATCGTCTTAGAAGAATCTGGCTGAATTTTATATTCCTTTCGTTGGAGATTATGTATTTCGTAGTTTTTTCATTTTTAAATCGATAATATTTTAATTTCTATTTCCATTTTCATATTAGCAAAATTAAAATAACGTCTATATCAATTAAATTTTTAAATTATTATTATTTTTTTCATTTTAAAATAAAATTTTTATTTTTATTTTCTTAAATATTTTTTTTTTAAATTAAAAAAAAAAATTCTTAATTGAATACAACTTTTTAGTACTAAATGTTTTAGAAAAAGTGATATTATGTAATTTTTAATATTCCATTTTAAAATTGCTTAAGTACTCCATTTGCTATATTTCATGCAATTAAATTATTATTTTTTTTATATCCTCAATTTATTACACGCCAATTGTTTTTAACTATTTATCTTTTAGGTAAATAAACATTATCTAAATTTTTTTTAAATAATTTTTGTATAAACCGTATTTTTTTTAAGAAAAATGATAATTTGGAAGAAAAACATAAAATTGAGAGATTAATACTTTAATTAAAATTGTATGAACATTCATATTTTTGGAAACAGCCTAATGTTTTTAAAAAAGGCCAAAACTAATATTAAATAATACGCATATCTAAATGTTTAAACTATTTAAAATTCATATTATAGAAATTATATAAAATACATACCAAACTGAAAGTTTTGCCTTATTTTTGCTATTTTTAAATAATTTCTGTTTACAATCAAGCATTTGGCATCTGCAAAAGTAAAACGAAAATATATTATTGAAAAGTTAATTTTTTTTTACAGGATACTAATTAACAATTAAGAAAATATATATATATATATAAACTGGCTCACTTAAGTAAAAAGAATTTTATAGAAAAAAACGTTTTATATCGGTTAAAGTTTTAAAAGATCTAATTAAAATTTTTTGTATAATCATCACTCTACTTTTTTGGAAGTTATTCATATAATTCTTGGAATATCGATTTATTATTTTAAATCGAAAAAACCAAAATTATTATTTCAATAAAAAAAAAAAAATCAAATATTTACAAATAGGGGGAAATATATATCACAAACGATACTAAGACGTTTTTGAATCATTTTATTAATAAAAATGTCACCTGTCATTTTTTCTTATTTTATTTTACTCGGCAATAATTTTAAACCTATTTTGGTTTCATTTTGAGAGTTTATTTTAAAGAAATAGGTACTCTATTTTATTTAAAATAATGCTGGCTTTGTAAAAGAATAATAATTAACATTCAAAAATGTTCAATATTTATAGTTGTTCACTGTCAATCATTAATTTCAACAGAAACTTTTTAATTTTCCGATTTAATAAGGGTACATTTTCAGATTTCTGAATATATTTGTTAACTGAAATCTTTTTATAGAATTTAATTGATGAGGATTGATAATAAAAAGAAAAAATAACAATAATAAACAGAAATTTAGAAATAAATGCCTGTATATTAATAATAATAATTCTAACAATAATATTCTTTTCGGAAATAATTTATAAATTCGGAGTCGTTAGAAACTAATACAATATCCAAGGTAAAATTAACTTATCAGTATCGGTATTGACTTATCTTATTTAACTTAACTGTTTATGTAATTAATACGTCGAAATATTTATATATATATATATACTTTTATTTTAATTTATACTTAAAAAATTTAGAAAAATTTATATTTTAATCCATATTTAAAATTAAAACAAATAAAAACACATCTAAAAATTTTCCAGCAAAATAATTTTGGAATAAATAAAAATTCTTCAAATTTTATCTAAATTTACTTTCAGAACTGTGTTCACATTTCAAATTTAAAAAATATATTGTTTAGATTCTCAGTTTAAAACTTTCTCATTTTTAAACTTTTTTCTTTTAAATGCAATAATTTTATATAACATTAAAATATGTTGTTTTTATTTAATTTAAAATTTATAAATATTGTTGAAATTTGTTTTGTTTTTGTTTCATTTTGTACCCTCTAGTTGTCCTTAATAATTAATTTGCATTTTAGATAATAAAATTAGTATAACAAAAAATCTGATAAACATAAATACACGCAATATCGAAGAAAAAAAATCGTGTTTTTAGAATCAATGAATTAAGATAATAAATTAATATTAATTTTATTAAAAAAATAAAACATATTTAAGTTCATCAATCAAATGATAGTGTGGCAAAAATTATAATATATGCCTGCCAAATAACTCATTTGATGAATCAGCTAAATAACATTTACAAAAAGCACGAATAAAAATAAAATTATGGCAACCATTAAGATAGTGCATCAAACTAAACAAGCGTTGAAAAATAATCCTTTTTCAAAATATTCAAGATATATAAGTTGATTTACAATACTTCAGAACATTAAACAGTTCGAAAATAATAAATTGTTTTTTATATGCATCTAGAAATAAAATATTTATTCAAGGACTAAATTAATTTTTATTTATTGTATCTTTAGAACTTAATCAAAACTTTTGGGAAAAGAGACAATAAAAATAAGCAAAATAATTCACTTTATTTTTTTTGATGCATTAAAACCTTGATGACGATTTTTTTAAAGAATAATAAATAATAAGCATTCTAAACTAAATGATAATTCTTACGTTGTTCGGTTTACTGTTGCCAATTTCTTAAATAAAATTTAAATACTCATTTCCTGTTCGAAGATTTTAAATTTAAAAAAAAATCGAAAAATTAATTTTAATGATTGTTAATTCATTTTAATTAATTCAATTTTTCATTTCATTTTGATGATTGTTATGTATAATTAAAAAAATATTTACTATCTAAATTTAGAGAAAGAGTAGACTAAAACAATATTATTTTATGTGTTGAAAAGATAAAATTTAAATAATTCAACAAGAAAACGATTTAATTCAGATTAGTAATTATTTATTACAAAGAAATGGAATATTTATATATTTATTCAGCGATATAATTTATCTCAATTAAAATTTTTTTTAAACAACTTAACAATTAAAGAATACTTTGAATTAATTTGTTATTGATACACATACTCCATCTGGTGTGTATATTTTCACTTAAATTTTAAAGAAACGTTTGTTGTTATTTAAAGTAAGAGGAAAACTCTTTCCTTCCAAATAAAAAATCTTACTTTGATAATATCGAATGGAAAAATTAGGTTTATACATTTATAATCACAATTTTAAAAAAAATCAAAACCGTTCAATTTAGTTTTTAATTTGAATAATATTATAAGTCATATAATGCAAGCTGACTAAATTTAATTCAAAAGATTGGAAGATACACTTTAATTCGTAGATTTAAAAGAATGGTTTTACGAATGTTATATTTTAAATTTTTGTAACTCAATTAACATGCAAAACATTTTGAAAAGCAAATGGCCTTTGTAGATACCAGAATAGCCACATTCTTCACTCCATATGTAAGTAGATTAATCTTGATTAAAATGTATAAGTTAATCTATTATTAGTCTGCCTTAATAGAAATAAGGAATATAATATGAATAAGCATTTATTTAAATAAGTGCTATTTTTCTGTTTAAAACAAAGGTGTTAAAAAAGTTGTTTAAATTAAAAGTGTTTCATTTTTGTCTTATACGTGATAAGCAAATAGGATCCTGTTTAATAAATATTATAATTTTTACTAAAGTAAGTTTCGTAAAGAAAAACTATCATTAAAAATTCATATTCCGTAGAAGTGTTTTTATCTGTTAACACAATCTCAATTTGAGTATCTGTTAAATTAAACATAGGTGTTGATATAAAAACATTCACTATTGATGTAGTTATAATGCATAGTCATTAATTTTTTAAACGAATAAATCAGATTTTTTTTTTAGTTTTTATTTATGGGATTAACTACTAAGCACATGCAAAATATATGTATAGCAAATACTATCATGCTTTTTCTATACAAACCTGCTGATTTTGTGAAAAGACCCTTTTCTATTTTCTCTTTCTCGTTTTTCATTGAATTAATTATGAAAAAACATGAAAATTTATTTATATCGAATGCTATTGGGGCTTTTGTTATACAAATTGATTTTGTTTCTAAAAAGTTATTTTTGTCCACTTTAGCATTCTATATACAGTAGAACCTCTGTACGTCGAACTTCAAGGGAGACGCCACATAATTCGAGTTATAGAGTTTTCGACTTACGCTGATTTTGTAAGGAAATATTCGACTTGTACAAGTTTAGATTCCTTCTAATTTATTTTGAGTTAGAATATTTAGAATATTTCATAGAATTGGTTATTCTATTTACTGTATACTCATACATTGTTTTCTAAGAAACAATGACGTGCATTGTCGGCAAATCCTTAAAGTCGATAACTTATTTTTCTTCGAGCTATCAGGGTAATTAGTTTCAAATGATCGAGTTGTAAAATCAAACATTGCTAATGTTCGAGATACAGAGGTACAATTTTTTTTTCAAGTTACGGTGGGAAAATATATACTAAAATGGCTTGTAGGGATTGACTAATTATTTCGACATATAGAGGGTTATATATATATATATATATATATATATATATATATATATATACATATACATAGAGAGAGAGAGAGAGAGAAACTAGAAATGATAGAAATAATGTGTTTACTATCTTACAATGTAGCTATAAACAATTAATAAAAAAAAAAAAAAAAAAAAAATTAAAGTCAATTCCTACTTTTTTTGTCACTATATTGCAGAAAGTCCTTTATAAATAATATTCATTCATTTTTTAAAGTTTATCTGGCGCCATCTATTGGTAGATGTATGCAACTTAAACGTAAAAAAAAAATTAAATGAATTAATTAAATTTAATTACTGAATTATTATTTGAAAAAACTGTATTAACATCAAGTGTCATCCACTACAAGTTTCAAAAAAATGTATTTGAACTGGAGTGGATGAATAAAAAGTATTTTACGAACGATTGAAAATTTGAACAAGATATATATAGGGAGAGTGTGAGCTAATAGAAGGAATTGAAAAATAAATTTCAACATGTAGTTGCTTATAATACGTCCAACTGATAATCGATTTCGTAATATGTACTAGTCATACAAACATATGAGGACACGGAGTATTAATAGCTGTTATAATATGCGTTTCAGCTCATGAAAATTTATGCAAGGAGTCTGACATAATAAAGATATAAAAAATAGACATTATCAGTCAAAAAGACGTAATAAAGACATTATATTTAGCTGTGTATGCATTAGTGCGTGAAAGTTTTAAGTGCCACATCAGATCAAATCGGTTTACTGTAGCTTGGAAGAAAATCGAAACGAACGTGGTTTCCTTTCCAGCTTTCGTGGGAACAGAAATACCGTTCGTCCTAGTGGCGCATCAAAGGATGTATGACCTTCCGAAAGACAAAAGGAAGCTAACTCATAAAAGTAGATAACGGAGCTTGTTTCTCGAGTACAAATTGCAACACCTAAGAACAGACGAAGTTCTGTTGTTTGTTTCAAATCTGAAGGCTGCTTTTCTTATAACCATATATAAAAAAATATATAAATTCGAAAATCAAGATTTTATCTTCTTTTAGTAATATTGGAAAAAAAAGAAAAAAAACAAGCAGTAATATTAGCTGTGATTTTTTTCCCGAAATACTTGCACGTCACTAAATTAGTGTTTCTCCGTTACTCTTTTATAATGTAGTTAAACGTCATAAATTGTAAATAAATAAATCCTAATTTTTCTGGCATATAACAATCATAATATGATTGTTAAATATCATAATTTGAAATACGAAAGTATTCAATGATTCTCAACTTTCTAAGATTAATTTTTACGAATAAAAATAATTTTTAAGCATTTTCTTCGATTTTCTGATCTGAAATCTTTTTTTATTAATTATGGACTGCTGTTAATGAAGAAGTAACAAAAAATAGAATCATAAGTAATAATTAGAAATTTAAATTCATTTAACGTAAAATTAAAATTAATTTAAAATAGCTTTAATTTAATTATAGTATCCCAAAATTGAAAATAAACGTTTTTTTGATAAAAAGTCCTCCTTAACAGCAAAGATATTTAATAAGAAAATGAATTATAAACAAATTTTTTAAAATTATTACTCAAAAATTATTAGAAAGTAGTATATAAGAAAAATAATCAAACATTATTGATGTAGGCAATTCATCATTCCTCATGAATATTAATAATAAATTATTTTTTTAATATGTTAAAAAATATCGACAGTTAATGAAAGTATATGAAAACCTGAAAATATTGTTAAATAGAAAAAATAAATATCAAAAACTTTGATATTAGTAGCGTATCTTTTTGCTGTAATTGATTATTACTGTACCGTCAACGTTTTAGTTGTTTCGGCAAAAAGTCGCCCTTCCCCCTAAAAAAAATCTTTATTGCAACATAACATTTAGTAGTGTATCCTTTTACTTTAGTGACTGCCTCCATTCATGGTTACATCAAATATGCAAGAATATTAGTTGATTTAACAGAAATTTTGTACCATACTTCTTGCAACGTATCTTTTGGCTTTAGCGTCTGCCTCTATTCATGATTACATCAAATATGCAAGAATATTAGTTGGCTTAGCAGATATTTGGTACCATTCTTCGTTCAACATATCTTTTTGCTTTAGTGACAGCTTCCATTCACGGTTACATCAAATATGAAAGAATATTAGTTGGTTTAGCAGAAATTTTGTGCCATACTTCTTGCAACATGTCTTTTTGCTTTAGTGACTGCTTCCATTCATGATTACATCAAATATGCAAGAATATTAGTTGGTTTAGCAGATATTTGGTACCATTCTTCGTTCAACATATCTTTTTGCTTTAGTGACTGCTTCCATTCATGGTTACATCAAATATGAAAGAATATTAGTTGGTTTAGCAGAAATTTGGTACCATTCTTCTTGGAACATATCTTTTGTCTTTAGTGTTTGCCTCCATTCATGGTTACATCAAATATGCAAGAATATTAGTTGATTTAACAGAAATTTTGTACCATACTTCTTGCAACATATCATTTTGCTTTAGTGACTGCTTCCATTCATGGTTTCATCATATATGCAAGAATATTAGTTGGTTTAGCAGAAATTTGGTACCATTCTCCGTTCAACATATCTTTTTGATTTAGTGTCTGCCTCCATTCATGGTTACATCAAATATGCAAGAATATTAGTTGGTTTAGCAGAAATTTGGTACCATTCTACTTGCAACATAGCATTTAGTAGTGTATCCTTTTACCTTAGTGACTGTCTCCATTTATGGTTACATCAAATATGCAAGGATTTTAGTTGGTTCAATAGAAATTTTTTACCACTCTTCTTGCAATATAATATTAAATATTGTATCCTTTAACAGAAATTGATGCACTATATATTGGGGAGGGTCGCAGTTTGTGTATCCCTAATCTTGGTGCATTAATTTTTAAATATAAAGAATTAAAAATAAATAAAAATTACATGGAAAACATTCAAAGCAGCTCTATCCTTTTCCATTCTCATGAGATGTCCGGCCCATCTCATTCTGTTCAGTTTAACAAATTTTAGAATGCCAATTTCTCCAAAAAGTTTGTAAAGTTCAAAATTGTATCTTTTTCGTCAATTTCCATTGTCATTGATACCACCAAAAATAGTTCGTAGCACTTTTCTTTCAAACATTGCCAACATTTTATCTTCTCTTGCTGTTAGTGACCCTGTTTGAGATGCATATGTTAATACTGGTCTTATGAGAGTTTTGTACAGTAAAATTTTATTTCTTCTTTTAATCATTAAATGCATTTACATGCGCATGTTCAAATACGTTCACTAGTGTTTTTTAAGACTATTATTCTGGAATGAAAACTCGAAGCTTCTTCTGATCGTTTCCGCTGAGGGAGACGGCGAAAAGAAAATTTGACCTCCATTTAGCGGGAAATTATAATAAATTACACATGTATGAACAAAAAAATAGAAAGAAAAAAGAAAAGTTCGTCTCAAGGTAGAAGCCATGAATGAAATTCCTTTTTAATCTGGTGTCTCGCAATTCCATTTCAACAAATCTGAAATGATTGATCAGCATTAAAATGAGATTGTGTTCCTAATTCTGTTTTTCGGGGTATTCAAGGAAGTGAAAACCTGTTTTCGAGAGAAATTTCTGTGAAATGAATTGCTAATAAAGGCATTTGGTCATAATTTCTCATTCTCATTTTTCATTCGTGTGTTTCTCGGGTTGTGTTTTGGCAAATTATTCACTGTAATGTCAACAAATAGCTCATGAATAAAAGCGTTTATTTCTTCTGAATTCCGTATTCACCTTTATCATTAAAAATAAAAAAGAGTAATTTTCATGGGTGGTTTTTATGAAAAGATAATTTGTATGGTTGCATTAATAAAATTGACGGTTACAGTGATAATAAAATATTTGGGTTTCCAGACACTTTAATAAATTTAACATAATAATAGATTAGGTCGTAATAGTTTCTAGAATTTAAATTTTCTTTTTTTATATATTTTGGACGTATCTAAATCAATTAAAGTAAATAATCCGTTAACATGAACCTTGTATTGATTAACTCGTAGGTTAACTAACGCAAAAGATTAAATTCTCTTAATAAAATTTTAAAACTCTTACTTCTTAACTCTTATCTTCATATATGTATTCATATATATGTGCATTCATAAATGAATATTCATAATGAAATAATCATAAATGAAATAATCATAATTCATAAATGAAATAATCATAATTCATAAATGAAATAATCATAATTCATAAATGAAATAATCTTAAATATTCATAAATGAATATTTGTGATTATTTCTTTTCTGGGAATGTATATTACTTAATGTTACAATTAACTCACCTGTGGCTTAGTGGTAGTGCGTGCTAGCTAGCGTTTAAAGGTGAGTTTCCATCAGATACTAAAATCTGACATCGTAGGACGCCAACCAATCAGAAGTTTGATTGGGCAAGAAGCTTCCCATTCATAGGGAGAAGGTTTAATTCCTGCTGGTAACACGAATTACAGTCAATAAGTAGGCGTACAGCGATTAAGACAGTCGGATTGTTTGGTAAGAAATATCTGTAGTTGCTTCAATATGACTCAAATGTAGAAGGTATTATTCTTTTCTTTCCGTTATTACTATAATGTACCAATCCCTCTTCTTTAAGGTACATTTTGACTAACGTTAAATCTGCTACAATTCCGTCGTATCAGTGGTGAATGACGTAAATCAATTGGTCAGCGTAAAATACGAATAATTAATTAAGATATGAGTAATTATGTTTAAAAATATGTTTTTAGAATTTAAATACTTTGCTTAAACGCCGAATGTTAAATATTTGAAGTTGTTGGTGAATTTTTATTGAAAGTAAAACATTTTAATCAAAATATGAATGGCCATCAAAATTCATAAATAAGAATTTCCAATATATATTTTCCCTGTAAACAAATCATTTTTTCACTATAACTAAATCGCTTTTGTGAATTTTCACTGTAAATGTCTCTTTTGTATATTTACACTGTAAAGAGATCACTTTCTTGCGTTTTTATAATGAATAAATCCAGTATCAAACTTCACAACTTCCAATAAATTTTTTAACTGTACTAAATTTTATCTCATTAATGCCACATTTTATCGCTTTAGTTCTAAATTTGATTGAAGTCTAGAATATTGTACATCTGAGAAAGTCGCCAATCATGCAACCCGGAATATTTCGCCAATTTCTTTAGGGTTACCCTACTGTAATTAGAGGAATTCTTAACTTATTTTTCCGAACAATATAATGACTATTTTATTGTTATTTTTTTGTAGATTTATTTATAATAAATAAGAACAGAAATATACATTCTTTTAAATAATTATTCCAAAAAATTATTGATTACTCCGACATTCTTATACCGTATGTCGGCAACTAGTACAGAATATAAACAATTTTTATGATGTTGCCACTCCTGAAAATAAGAAACAAACAACAAAAACGATTTTTTACTTTATTATTAAGTTATATTTGATGATCAAATAATTATTTTCTTTTCACTGCTGCTAATATGGTTAAAGTTTTGTGACAGCAGTTATTTGAATTCGCTCGAAAAACTTTTACTTTTTATTTTTAGAACATTAGTTCACGGCGAAAACACCACCTCAAATGTATTAAATTTTTCTGTGGTTTTGTGATGTTTGTTATTAATGCTGTTGACATAGTTAGGGTTTATGGCAACCGTTATTTGAATTTACGAAGAAAAATTAACTTTAATTTTAGAGCGTTAGTTCATAGAAGAAAAAGGCCCCTGTAACGATTCAAATTTTTCTGTGGTTTTGCAATGTTCTTGTTCTTATTTTTTCTCCTTCATTTATTTGATATGATTATGCAAGGAAAAAGTTTAGTGAGACAATAAAAAGATCATTTTCGCCTCCAACAAAGGATATATCAGAATAAAATGTAAGTTATTCCTTGATTTCTTTTCCTTTATATCTCTTTTTTATTTCTTTAATATTTTTTTATCATTCGAATTCGGCATCAAAAACATGCAATATTTTTTGACTTAATAATAATAATAAATGGAGTATTAGCGAATAATTTTGGCTTAATTTTATCGTTATAGCGATTATTATCGTTGCTAAAATGATACATTTTTGTGAATTAACAAAACAGAGTTCCATATAATAATTTGGCTTAAAAGCAATTTAGGAATAAAATTTTGGCAAAATAGTGATATATTTTAGCGTTAAAACATTACCATTTGATGTAAAAGTAAATCATTTAAATTTTGCCATAATAGTAAAATTTTGGCGATAAAGCGATATAATTTGGCGTAAAGGCAATTTAGGCATAATTTTTTGCCATAATAATGCTAAAATTTGGCATTGAAGAAGTGAAATTTGGCCAAAAAACATTTTAGGAATAAAATTTCTCTTAGTGATAAAACTTTGTTATAAAGCAATACATCTTGGCGTAAAAGCAATTTAAAAATAAAATTTCGCTTAGTGAAAAAAATTTGGTGACAAAGCGATAAATTTTGACGATGCTGGCAGGACAGTGATAATATTTGAAATTAAAGCGATAAAATTTGACGTAAAAGTAATTTAAGGAATAAAATATGTAACAGCTGTTTGGCTACTAATGTTGGCGTAATAGTGATTTTTGGCAATGAATTTTGACTTAGTAGCGTTTTAAAACGATGCCGAACTTCAGGGGCCGTTTTGTTTATTTACATGGCGACTTGAATCCTATTAATGAATTTTTGGTTAATATCGTTTTACCATAAAAACTTAACTGCTGCATTCATTATTATGTGAACTTGTCAACCTGACGATGCATTTGGCACAAAGGGTACAGGATTCTAGATTTTTACCAAAAATATATTGCTAAGTAGTGTTTTTCGACAAATTTTATTATTTGTTTAAATCTTCAAATATTACAAGAAAATAGAAAATTATATGTTAAGATGAGTCAGTTTTTTTTTTTCGCTTACTACAAAATGTAAAACTTGTTCTTAAAAGTATTTAATGAATTTATCATTCAAGATCTTCCAAAATTTAGAGGAACAGCATAATTTAGTTAATTATGAAATAACATCCATTTTTATTTCTATAATTTATACATAAATTGTAAAAATTAAAGCTCCTTTTAAAGAACAACATTTATTCAATCCATCCATACCAAGCACCAAATTTTCTGTTTCCCTCTGATAAAAAATTTAGACTTTTTTAAGTAAAACAATAATGTGATTAGGCACGTAGAAAAATAAAAATTATAAAATAGAAACATTCATAGAAGAAATGCACCATGCTTTCACCCAAACATCTAAGGCCTTAGTTGAAATGGCGAAATATTACATGAATAAATTAATGTTTAAATATTTTCTCCCTGGTAAAATTAAAAAATGATGTTTTAGAGCAGAGGCTTAAAAAACTATAGTCCGCGGGCTAACTCCGGCCCTCGAAAGCTATCGATCCGGTCCACCATAGTTTATATTGATTACATTTTAAAATTTACAATGCAAGTAAATCATACAAAATAATAATCAGATGTTCTTATGTAACGACCAATTAAGAAGTGTAATATATGACATAAAGGATGAAATTGATATTTTAATTGTAATGATATGAGATTTGTCCTAAGATCTTACAATAAGTGACGTACTTAGGTAAATCAAATAATGAAATAAGCATTAATTGTAACAATGATTTAATAAGATTTATATAGCAGTGAATTTTCCAATGAGAATTCTTTGCTGTTGAAGATCAAGGTCACTAGTGGAAATTATCAGCAGCGATTTCAAATATTCATAGTTAACTTAGATCTAATGAATATTATTCTGCATATTTCATTTCGGATAATATTTTTTCACTCAGATAAGTAGTTCGCAGAATGGGAAAAAAACACGAAAAAATTTATGCAACTAATGAAACTATGCGAACGGATGATTTATAAAATTCCCGCAAAGGATAAGTTTAAAAATTTTTCTTAAAAAAATATCGCTACATTGCAAATCAATAATTTCTGTTTGAAGTTCTGGGGCAAGGGTTTCTTTAATAGCGTTAAGATGTTTTTAAAAAATCTCTATGTCATTTGCAATTGCATTAAAATCTGAAATACGAGATTTACGATTTAATTTTTAAGGGACCGAAAGCTCAAATTGCAAAATCTACCAGCTTCATTGCAAATTATACACAGTTCTTTATTGCTTGTCACAATAACGAAATAGTGATATCTCCATTTCTTTAAATGCTCAGCAATCACTATCTATCTTTCGTTTCTTTTCCATATTTATACAATCCACACAAAAGGCACTTAACTCCAAATCAAAATAATGCACTTGTCACTCCGAACTCCAAATTTGGTACAATCCAACTTTCAGTTGCCTCCCGTATTTATATTATGCATCCTCGGAACTCATTTGAAATCACTCAAAAGTATTCAACTCTTCCACGCAGCAGCACTTTTCCAGAACATGCTCTAGCTCTGCTACTTGCTACAAAATGGCGTTGTATACTTCGACCAACCTAGTATAATAAATGTTTTTTGAATAATTTCGACGGTTTCTCGAAGATAACTCTGTACTACTGTAGGTCAAGATGACATCGCGGGCGCAATGACATGTTCTTGACACTTGCCCATAAATACCAACCGAAGTTGCGAACAGAGAGGAATCCCCTCCCCCCTCATTCCGCTAAAGCTAGTTCCAAAATGAAAATTTGAGCTTAATTTTAATTCCTTCTATTAGCTCATACTCTCCCTATATATATCTCGTTTAAATTTTCAATCGTTCATAAAATACTTTTTATTCCTCCACTCGAGTTCAAATACATTTTTTTTAAACTTGTAGTGGATGACACTGGATGTTAATGCAGTTTTTTTCAAATATTAGTTCGTTAATTAAATTTAATTCATTAATTTTAGTTTTTTTTTTAGATTTAAGTTGCATATATCTACCAATAGATGGTGCCAGATTAATTTAAAAAATGAATGAAAATTATTTATAGAGGACTTTCTGCAATAGAGTGAAAAAAAAGTAGGAATTGACTTCAAATTTTTTTTTTTTTTTATATTACTTGTTCAAAACTACAGTATGTTATTATAATTAGCTAGATAGGCTTTGATCCTTGGGACTTAATGGGGAATTTTTTTTAGTTTAAAAAGTATGGAGACCCCTGCTTTAGAAGGTTGTTTTGATAACTTGGTTGGTTGGTGTTTGAATTCCTGGGGCTTCCTAGCCTCGAGGGAGCTCATCTTCGGTAGAACAAAGTATAAACAATTGACTATTTGGTAAATTGCCCAGAACAATAGAAATTATTAAAATAAAAGAGGTAAAAAAAATACTAAATTAAAATATTCGGTGGTCTTTTAATATTAATATTAGGATAATACATTTTAATTTCTTGAATTGCGGAGTTCTCGTGGTTATCAATAGGATTAAAGAAATTTTCCAAAACGTGCTTAAGGAAGTCTAAAGTGGAGGAATATTCATGGCTTGCTGTATTTCCGAATTTATCATATACCATTTAACTGCGATGATTTGTTTGAGAGTGATATTTCGAAAAGTCTTTCAAATGGTCTTTAAGTTAAACTTAGCTGCATAAGTCCAGACTGGACATGCGTAGGTAATTATAAGTCGTAGAATACAAAAGAATGTTATTGTTCCTGCTCACGCTAGAGTGTCTACTGATAAGAGGAAAGATTTTTCTAAAATTCATACTGAATTTATTTTTAGTATATTGGAAACGCTTTTTCCATGTCAGGTGCTGGTCAAAGTATAGAACATTTGCAGGGTTTCAATGTTTAATATCAATTCGACAAATTTAAGAAATGGGGGCTAAATTAAGAATGCAGAATTTGTCATTAACGTTGGTTTTAAATAAGTATGAATCCTTGACTATACAAAATATTAATAAAGAAGATTTAGATTCTGAAGTTAATTTCAAAGATTCCTTAAACTTTCAAGATTTTAATTTAATTTTTTTTTTCTAAAGATGATGTAAATAAATTCAGCATCTTTTAACTGTATTAACTTCTTTATCTGTATATTTCATTCGAAAAACACTAAAGAAACTAAAATGCGATTCATGCACAAAATTTTTAAGTTAGGTCTAGTTCATGTAATACATAGTTTATACTTACCTCATTGTAAGGAAATTACTTTAAAAAAATAATGAACATTCATTTCTGAATCAGACTTATCAAAGACTTAATTACAATAAATTTATCATTTAATTTTATTAACGAAAGCAAATTTTTTTAAAAATTATAAAGCTCGTGATAATGGTCATTTAAATGAATTTATTTTAAAGCAACTAATTCAAGCAGCCACTAATATTTTATTAATTAATTATTGTAAGTTAAAAAATGACCAAAAAATTTATATAAAAGAAAACTTCAAACTTTAACTGGTTAATAAGGAAAATATATGTATAAACAAATTTTAATATGATCCTGAATCACTTTATTTGCAGCTTACAATAAAAGATGTTTTACTTACTTTTTGTGTGTTTATTTTTTAATTATCTTTAATTGGTACTATACATTTAAAGATTACTATGCTTTTATTAATATTAAACAATGCATTATATTTACAAAAATATGTATTAAAATCATAAAACGTGTATTTAAATAAAGTTATGGCAACTTTTTCAAATTAATGATTTTATAGAAATGATTGTTGTATATATTAAAAAAGTATTTATTTCAATAAAAAAATTTTTTTTATTTACTTTTTGTATATTTATTCATTGTTATTTTTGAGCTTGCATTGCAAATTTAAAGATAAACGTACGTTTGATTAATTTTAAAAATATATTATATTTAAAAAAATATAGGTTAATAAACAATATATATTATAGAAATAGACAAATTTATTATTAGTTTGACATAATTATTTTACAGAAATGATGTATTTAAAATTAAAGATAAGTTTTCTGTGTTTTAATATAATGGAAATATATTTGTACCTCAAAAGGTATAAAAGACTATATATTTGTAACTTTTACAAATCTAAATACGTAAGTTTTTAAATGATTACATTTTAATGAAAAATTAGAGTAAAAGGGACTTTAAATTATAAATAAAATTGTCGCGTACGCGAGCGAAATTGTATACAACTCAACTCCGGAGTTTCCCTTCCAAAATACTACTTCTACTTTCATTGTAAACGGGAATTTCCCCGTATGATATAATGTAAAAAATTGATGTTAATAAAATGTGTTCGTTGTGAAAATGAGAGTTATTTTTCTTTTGAAAGAGTAGAAATATCTTTGAAGTAATTAAGATATTATTTACCCTTATTTTGAATGTGTTCACTAGCGATAAAAGATCGCTTCTAATTTTACGAGTCAAAAGAATCTGATGTTCTAGCGTTTTAGTAATTTGAAGTTAGTTTTGGTTTTTGTATTACTGAATGCTGGTACAACAAAAATAATATCAAATTAGCGAATTTTAAATAAAAATTGTTTTATATTTATTTTGAAATTCTTCTTGCATTTTTATTTCCAAATAAAGTTATTTGCTAATATGAAATAAACCAAAGATAAAATTTTTGTTCTATTTATAATTTATGTAATTAATCCAGAAATGATATATTTCAACCAACTGTCTAAATTCTGTTAGAATAAAATAGCTATCAGGGGGGGAATGAGGAGATATTTAGTATTTTTTAAATAAAATAAACTTATAGTGATTATTTATTAATGTGTGATTTAATTCATATATTCATAATTATTAATGCGTAATTATAATAATTAATTATTAAAATTTCGATTTTCTCCTGAGCAAGTAAATTTATAGCAAAAAAAAAAAGAAAAAAAAATTGTGGATTGAAATATCTATTAATAAATATAAATTTTTTTCATTATTTCAATAAAATTGTGAAGTAGCATTTAAAAATTTCTCAAAATTCCATTTTTGAGTATAAGGTTGAAACTTCAAATTAAACTAAATAGTAAATAAATTAAATGATTGATAATTCGTGTTAATAAGGATTCAAGTTCTTTTAATATGAATTGAAAAAAAAAATATTTTAAAGTTAGTTATAAATTATTATTATGTTGTCTTCAGCAGCTAGGCCTTCTTTTTAGGTGGTGTTGGTACAACCTGACTTGTAGCTCAATCATATCATGCAGGAGGGGTAAGATTCAAATCCATTGCGGTCACTACCTTCATAAACGAGGAGATCCAATGGCGATTATGACATGTGTAAAACGCCTCTCCTCAATAGTCAGCCTACCTTGTGGGAGTTTTTATGTTTTTCTCTCAATTGAGGCGCAGTTATCTCTAAAGTCCTTTCAGAAGGCTGCAATATCATCCAGTCACCAACAGTCGGAATAAAATTTGGTATTCATAAGTGGTTTTCAAAGCTCATTGGTGATGTAAAAAACATTTTTTCAATTAAAATATGGATGAGTGTAGCCGGTTTCTTGACGTGAAACCCTTGGTAACGCTTAATCTGCCATGCATTCGTTGTTCTCATGGCAAGTGGCTCCAAATTAAAATACCAGGATTCAAAAGAACAAAGAAGCAACTTCAACAGTTCTACAGAAAAAGCGCTTTTTTTTCACCTTATTTTATACATACACATACTATATTATGCAAATAAATAAATAAAATAGCAAATAAATTTTAATGTCAAACAGCCTGCCTAAAGCATGTTTTAAAAAGCTTGTTTGAAAATATTGATTAATGATCCAAAATCTCTCAAAAAATTAAACTGTTTAACGATAATTAATTTAATATTAATTCTCTTACTTAAAAATATTATTCTAATTAAAAATATTAGTTCTTCTACTTATTATTAGATCATCACTTTCCACTAAAAAAAAATTTTTTTTAAATTTTATTACCAAAAATATTTTATTCGTATTCCGTAATAATCCTTTTATAGTTTGTAAAAATAAATTAATAAAGTTAAGAGCATATAATTGTTATAAATAATAATAGTAATAATAATAATAATAATTGCATTAAAGAATGAACAAAATTTCTTAATTAATTTTCTATTTTCTATAACAAAATTTTATTTACAAATTTTAAAAAAGCAGCATTATTATGTAAATAAAGTTAATAAATTAAAAAAATCTTCTATAAGATTGTATACAAGTTAAAAATCAAATTTCTTTAATTAAATATTCTTTTATTTATAAATTCTTTCATTTTGATTCAATGTTATATTTCTTAACTATCATTTTAAACTATTGCGTCTCGATTAGCAATATAAAAGTTAAGAAATTAAATGTTTTAGATTGTATATAATAAAAAATATAAATGTCTTATGAAGAACGCCATGAAATTCTAGAGGAAAAAATTCGTATTTTTTAATTAAAAAATAACAAAAACTATCTACTTCCAAGTGATAGAGTTATTTTAATTAAAACTTTTTAATTCATTTTACATCAAGAGCAATTTAGCGCTACAAATAATTTTGTCTTTATTATTGAATTATGTTACGGAATTTAAAATGAAATATGAGTTATGAGTGTATTGGTAAAGTCGCAATGTCTTATTAAAATTTGTTCATTTAATTTTTTTTTTAAATTTTAATTGCTGTATTTACTTTCTTTTCGAATTACAATAAGGAATATCTTAGAAATTTCATTACAACTCAATTTGTCTGTTAATAATACGTTATCCTACATTCTTTATTATTATTATTATTATTATTCCAAAAGCAAGATTTAAAAATAAAGTTTCAAGAAAATGAAAATTAAATTTTTAACAGAATTAGAAAAACTCCAGAAATTTTAATTAAAAAATAACAGTTATAAAATAGAATCTGAATACCTTTTTCTCCTATTATTTCAAAAATAACATTTATAATTTCGTCTGAAGGTGCGATTTAGTTTCGAACAATCAAAATATATTTTATTATTATTATTATTATTATTATTATTATTTTTGTTTGCATTCACTGATTAAAAATTTTCTTTTTGTAATAAAATTGAAAGTTTAAAAATCTTGAGTTTCAAATGCAAGTTCCTTTTGTATGAATTTATTTAGAAATTTATGAGAAAAAAGTATAACTTTTTTTTTATTATTATAAAAGTAATGAAATGTAAAATAATCTTGACTTTTCAGTGTTAGAATAGTTGCTTCAACTAAAAAAATAAAAGCATATGCAATTTAAAATAAGATAAAAAGCGATATGCCCTCGTCTGTTAAAATTGTTATTCTAATATGAACAAAAAATTCAATCAAAATGATAACTGAAAATAGACAGAAAATCAAATAGAATATAATGAAAGTATTTGATAAATCCTAACGAATAAGATTACACAACGGAAAATTTTTGTTATTTATAAAAGAAATAGAAAAAAAAAATTAGATTGCATTTAGATAATGTCCACTTATAGTGTTTTTTTAAATTTTTTTTTATATATATATATAAGCAAAAAGGAATGGCATGAATTATTTTGTTCTATTATTGTTATTAAACTATTCCTGAAAAAATTTCAAACTGTCTTTGGTTTAAATTATTTTAAATGAATTTATTTCAAATATTCCGAAATAATCAAAAGTAATTTTATCTTTTCAATGAATTAAAATGACATAATGTATTGTTGTGCAGCTGGGTTGTAACTGGGTGTGGTTGGGTTGAGACTTGAGACACAAGTTTGAGAATTCATAGCTTTATTGACACACGCACAGACAACACACGCATACAATATTTAACATATTTGAAGACATATAATTTTAGATTAGGGGAAGGATTCTACTTCTAATCCGAAAACTCGATACTCAAATTTGCGCGGAATATACTACCTCTCTGGGAGAGAGTCTGTAGACCAATTTATCGGTAGATTGCGTTAAATATATTTCCTCTCGGGATGAGAGATTACAAACTTAACGTTTCTTAGTAGAAGCTCGGGATTGCGCCGTACTAAATGTTCTCAGTGGCATAGCCGGCTGCGCTGTACTTCTCGGGTGAGAGTCTCAAGGCCTACTGATCATTTCTCCTGAAGGCCGCATGGGGTGCTCTTGCAGTGCTTAAAAGAAGCATGGTTAATGGTTTCTTGGAGCAAATTTCTCCTATAAAGGTGCTAAATTCTATTAGACCAGATCTAGAAATCAAAAATGGCTGTAACAAATGTGAGTTTTACTGTAGAGAATGATGGTATTGTGTTGAACGGAAATTAACGCGAGATGTTAACTTACCTAAATTTCAATCCCATATATAAATGCCAGAAATCGATTTTGGCATTCCTTTTTCAAAATTATTTTCAACATGTTATTATCAATAACATGATCTTTATTCTTCGCTCGATTATTTTATAATTTTACTTAATAAACTTATTTTTTAACTGTCATTTTCCAGAGGAGTTAGGGAATCCGAAAGTTGCCTATGCGCCATGCCAGACTTTGTGAATTTAGACTCCTTGATAACGCTGCAAAATATTTGTTCGGTGTATTCAGGATTTGTAAGCGAGAGTCAAGTTCAACGCTTCTTTAAAAAGTTCCTAGAAGGAAATTGTAGCCTTGAAGAGGACAGAGAAATTGTCTATCAATGAAGTTTAAGAGCATTGGTGGAATTAAAACCCCGTTTAACAAGTAGATAACTAGTTAGTAGACTTCACTGTGCACAAATTATACTTGTGAACACCTAAACATGATAGGAAAGATTTCTTGAGCTGGTGTTTAGGTTCCAAAACAGTTTCAGCTCAAAACCTTCAGTAAAAGTTTGCACATCACTAGTATCAGGAAATGAAACTCATCCGTTTTAAAGCGTATAGTGACTCGAGATAAAAAGTGAATACTTTATGCAAACGTTATTTGAAAAAGAAAGTGGTCAACCCTAAAAGAAAAACCTATTCCCACCCCAAAGCCAGGAATGCATTCAAAGAAGGTTTTTCTTTGTTTTTGGTGGGATATGAAAAGGTGGTTTATATTGAACTACTTGACAATAACCAAACTATCATCTCCATTATCTGCTGCAGCCTGATGGCCAACTGTCTAACGCTCGGCCATTGGTACCGAAGGCTTCAGGTTCGAATTTTGGCGGTGGCATGGATGTTTGTTGGTGATTCGGAATACACGTTAAACTGTATGTCCCAGTCTATTTAGTCTAAAGTGAGCACAAGATGACCGACCAAACCAACATCTGCTGTCGACAATTAGATAATTTAAAGAGGGCTTTAGTCGTTGTATGATCTGTATAGTATTGTTCAATATATGGTGTGAGATTCTTCAACAAAATAACTTCCAGTCTCACACTGCACGAATGATTAACAGACGTTGAATGAATTCAGATGGAAAATTCTATTTCTTCCACCTTATAGTCGAGACATAAGTCCATTAGATTATTATCTGTTTAGACATCTGCAATATTTTTAGATGACAATAATTTCATTAATAAACAGGATATCGAAAATTCTATGATTGAGTATTTCACTGCAAAATCAATAAATGTTCTTCCTGAATGAAATCAAAACGTTGCCCGAAAAATGGTTAAATGTGGTGGAAAATGATGAGAGACTGTCTTAGTGATTAAATATGTGCAAAACAATTTTTCTTTCCTTTCAAAACTATCTATCTAAGTACTTCATTACTTTCCGTTCAACTTGAAACGTAGTTTCACTTTCGATTTGCATATTCAGGCATATCGTAGTCTTTATCTGCACCTGGTATTTCCTTTATTTATATCAGACACTGAATACGATAAATACAATAAATAAGTCTAAATAAGTCTGGCATCGGTACCACAGGTTTCTGGCTCAAGTCGAGGCAGTGCCATGGGTGTTTGCAGTAGTTCGGAATCCTACGTCGGTGTAGCCCTTGCTTATGGCATAAAAGACAAGTCTAAGTATTTGTAAGCTGCATTAGTAAAAAAAAATATTGTTAGATATGTATTATCTAAATTATTCTAGGTTATTATTAGAAAATTGCGTTTTAGATTTTTCCAATACAGGACAATATCAGAATCAACTTGTAGAAGCATGGAATCAGTAAAATACTTTTGTGTAGTCGAATAAATTGCCTATAAATTAAAAAAAATACTAAAACAATATTAATATGCGATAAATGAGTATTTGAAAGATCTCTATTTAGTAGAATAATTATAATAATTGATAATAAAATGAGTTTTTTTTTTCTTTCTTTCTTTCTTTTTTTTTGTGAAATACTATTGATTATGAACTTTTTACACATCTCGAGGATGGTAAATGATGTCTGTGCAAATCAATAAAAAGCAATGAACCTAAAATGAAAAAAAATGACTATACATATTGCCAAATACTTTGCAGAATCTACTAACTTTAGTATTTCCCAATAACACAAAATTATAAATAAACATTTTTAATATTAGGAGACGATCCTGGTTATACGATCAATATCCTCACATTTATATGATCACTTTTATGTTTAAACTTTTACTTATAGTATAGAATTCCGTATTGTAATTAACATTTATGTATATAAAAATGAATGAATATGTTTACGTTCTTGCATAACTTCAAAACTATAACACGTAGAAGTTCATTTTTTTCTCTTAATTTATTATTTCGTTCCAAAAGTTTTGTCAAAAATTATGAAAGAATTATTATTATTTATTGCCATTAGAATTTTGCGTCATCAGATGGCGCCAGTCTTAATTGACTCATGCCTTAAGTTTAAATATTGCATGAAATGTAAGGTAGAAAATGTATAATATTAGTTTTTAATTTGTTTTCGAAACTAGCACACTAGTGTATTTTTAAAAATAAATAATGATTAAAGATGAAAAAAATTATTGGTATAAAAATGATTGGTTTGTTTGTCAATTTATGTTATTCAAGACGATCTTTTTAAGGCCTCAATTTGTAATTCTGTTCAGATATTTCTTCTTAATAATATGTATCAAATTAAAAAACTGTTTTATCTTCTGTAACTGGGCAACATTGGCCATATCTGTTGGTTAATGATATCTGTATGCCTTCTACCGCGTGACAGTTTCTCTGTAGTTGATGTTCAATTTATCAGTGCTAATTATCAAATTAGATTTAAAAAGCTCAGCAGTTCATTTAGAGTTCTAGATACTTTTATATTTCCATTTGGGGGATGTTTTTCCTCGCAGATAAGTGATTCCGAATGCAATAAAAAAAGTCACTAATAGAATTTATTCAACTGATTAAACTTTATCAGTAAAAGATTTAAATAAAATCATCACTATTTTCCGTGATTTTCAGTTCGCAATATGTTTTGATGGAAAAATGGACAAAAATTTCATTAGTTGATGTTTTATCCAAGTACACCACAGTATTATTACAGTACACCATACCTAAATATATATATACAAGGACTACTTTATGGAAAAAGGAGGACCAAATGCATATTGATGGATCATCGATAAAAAGTTTGGAGCACACTTAGGTAATGTCAATAAAATAATTAAATCATTTTGTATCTTTAAGCTTTCATCAACTTTTCAGAGCATATGTATACATAACCCAAAACCTAGCTTTTTAAAATCAAGTTAATATTCTGATAGTGTTGCTAAACTTTCTGTTAGAAAAAGCACTGGAATCTCACCATCAACTTTCCTACAAATAGGCTTGCCAATTTACCCTCTTGGAGCCATATGTCGTATAGAAACGCAAGCCAAACTTGACATAAAGCATACTCTGGATTAGCTTCTATACATTTAACTTCTTGAACAAGAGGTTCATACTTATTAGTACCTCAATGATTCCTCATTAACACTGCACTGCACCAAGTTGAGAAAGTCAAATTGGTATCGAGTTTTCATTATAGCACCTTGTGAGATGAGAAAACATGCATTTATGGGGAGTTACGTTAGTTGTAATATATAAAAGATAACGTGAAAAATGTGGTGCTTATTGCAGAATCTCTTTCCACAGTTCATTTTTTGTTTGTTTTTAAATTACAATTTAGAAATGATGGCGGCGAATTTTTAGATCTAATTCAATGATGTATCCAAAAACATCAGGTTGACATAAATCCTCATATAGCTTTTTTAAGTCCACTTCAAGACAAAGTTACTTCATTTATCTTAGGAAATGTATCTGAAGTAACACATCAGGCTGTGGCTTACACGAAAGTTTCTCTTTTTATAGACAATCCCCACCTATGTCGTAATTGCTTCGCATAAACGCATCTGTCTAATAAATGTAAAACACTGCCCGCAGCGAAACTGCACGGAACATTATCCTGCTATGGCTTGCACTTCACAAGCATATAAATGCCTGTTATGCGGCGGCTCCCATAAAGACTACCTCCGGAATGCATCAAAAGAAAACAAGAAGAAAAATTTATGAATTTGAACCGGTTTTGATTCATCAAAGCTCGTCGACTGTACCATACAAAAAATGACGCATTGTACTCAGCCAGTGTACGATAAACCGTCAATAGCGTGCCTGCTTATATTATTAAACAAATTACTGCACTATTTCAGGAGCACACAGAAAAAAAACCCTTCGGGTTTCATTAAAGAAATATTTGGACTACAGGTTAAATCCTTACAGGAATCTGTAGCATCTGGTATAACCCAACATGTGGCTGCATCTTTCAAAATAATGGCACAGGCTGTTTAACAATTATCATCTTTGATCATTAATATTGCAACAACACACACACAAAAAGATTCAAACATGAAAAAAGAGATGGTGATTTCTTCCGAGATTCAGGCTCTCTAGCATTTCAGTCAAACGAAAGTACTGTTCTGTCAACATATCAAACGACATAAATCTGTCAAGAGCACTTTTGCAATGGAATGCTCGCAGCATCAAAGAAATTTTTTTTTTTTTTTTACTCTAATTTTTTTTTTTCCAATTCAAATTTTTGTTTCGAACCTGTAATTACGAAAATCAGTTCCACCTACCTGGCAAATTAAATTATAGAACACAGCTGCCAGATAACTCACGAAGAGGAAGTCTTTAAATTGCAATTGTTTGCGCTATTCCTTGCCCTACTCATCTTCTTAAGTGGCCTGGTGGCCAAGTGGCAAGAACTCTGGTCTTCGGTATCACAGACTTCAGGTTCGAATCCTGGCGCTGACACGGATTTCTGTTTGTGGTTCGAAATCTACTTTAAACTATAGGCGACGTGTGCACAAGATGACTGTAGAGCGACAAACCAAACTTAATCTTCCTCTGTCAGAAAATGAATACAGGCCATCACAATATATCTTTAGCATAAACGTTTACTATTGTAAATATTTATTCTTCCAAAGAACAATTCATCCTGAAATTTCTTCCACCTGCTTTTTTTTTTTTTTTTTTTTTTTTTTTTTGGGTGATAATTCAAGTAATATTTCTGAAACTGATCCATTGGATACTTAATAATAATTCAAAAATTTTAAACACCAGCAAACCAACTTCATTCCATCTACATCATCTCTCCCTCGCCAATGCGGATATCTATCCAAATTTATCTTTCTTCGTTCCTTTAAATCCTTTCGACAGTGATCACTAGTAGATTCAGTTTTCCTTTCAATTAAACCATTAAAAACTTGTAGGTAGACCATTATGCGTCTCCTTTTTCTTCTTGAACAACAGAATGCCAAGCAAACATTTGAGTCATATTCCAATTTACAGTATTTTCTGTTCGAAGCTTTAAATCATAATAAGAAAAACTACAGAATCTCTCATCAACCAGCACTTCCTTGATGGAACGCGCAGTGTAATAAATTGTTACAACAGAAAAGAAAACTTTTGTAATCAAGTGCTTATTCAACTTTCTCGCAACCTTTGTATCACATACAAAAATATTTTTTGCCAAACTTCGTCGTTTCACATCACATCTTAAAAGAAAATATCGGGATTCTACTTGCCCCGGAAAATGACTGTATTTAACTTGTTTTCAACTGTTTTTAGGGCCTTTTGATTGTTTTTGTTAAGAATGTCTGGTCTTTTTCCTTTGCAATTTTGATTTGTTTATATGTTGTTGTTTTTCTACGGTGGCTAAGTTTATATGAATAGAATTCTAATAAAGCCATAGATAAAACAACAACAACAACATATTGAGATTCAATTTGTGCTTCTACTAGTTATAATAGAAAAATTTACAAAAATATCAAAACTATTCACCAATTCACCACAGAAATAATCATTCGCACTAATACTAATGTAGTAATCACAGGTCCGAATCAACAAGCAAACGTTTTGTTTCCCATTTCAATAAATCCTCCTATCTGCAATTTATTCCTTTTGATATTTCAGACGATTTCTTACAGTTACAATAGGCCTTTTATATCCAGTGAATTGCAAGATGCTATTCGCGCTGCTCCTAACACTTTTCCAGACAATGGAGAGATTCCAGTTAAATTAGACAAAATTCTTCCCGATCATGTCACATTTTTTAAGGTATTTGGCTTACCCTCAAGTAGTTCACTGCATAAATAAAATCAAGGCAGCACCTCCACTGCTTCGTATCGACCATTTCCCTTAACTTGTGTTTTAAGCAAAATTTTCGAAATCATAGCAGTAAAGAATCCTTTACTTTTCAGTTCCCGACAAAGTGAATCATTGTCATTCAGGCTTTATTCTTTTGAAGGATTTTATGTATTCATTATCCCTCTTTCATCGCAAGATCATCAAAGCTAAAAATTCAAAGAACTATTTCGTTTTTCTTTAATTAGACTTATCTTCAGCCTGCTATTCAGTTTGGAGAGACGGATTAATATATAAAATCTTACAGGTAGGAATAAGGGGCACAGCAGCAAAATGGATTTTTAATCTCCTTAACAATAGAAATTTTATATCAAATGGAGAAAATCTGTTTTGATGAAATTATTTTCCATTCGCGGAGTGCAACAAGTTAGTGTACTCAGTGCTTTCCTAATCACAATTTACATGTGTAATATTTTTTAACATCATCCCAGCTCGTACCGAACGCTTATTAAATGCAGATGATATTTTCTTATTTTACCGTGACAATAGTCTAGAACAGGGGCTCCAAACTACGGCAGCGGGCCAAATCCGGCCCGCCAGTGTCATCAATCCGGCCCGCGACAGCGAATAGCTTATTGTTGCTGTAATAAGTTGGATAAAAAATACAGAATGATAATAACTCGGTTTTATTTACTTGCTAGATAAAGCTTAATGACAAGCATAATATGCAGAAAAATTAACTTAAGCATAACAACTAACTGGAAATTATAGATAATGGCAGAAAAATTAAAATGGTTTTGGCCCTTGGTACTTACTGGAGTAAACAGTATGGCCCTAAGGCTGGAAAGTTTGGAGACCCCTGGTCTAGAAAAAAGTTATCTTTAATCTTCAAATTGCTTTTTATAAAATCACTCAATGGTATGAAACATGGAAATGTACTTTTCAACCCGAGTAATTCGAAGCAGTAATTTTTTCAAATAAAAATAAATGCCATTTCAAAGCTTGCAAATTCACAGCATTAATATTCCATGTAAACAGCACACCTGACTTCTTGGCATCCTTTTTTGTCGTAAATTCCCTTTCAAACGCATAAGTATATATAAAAAAAGAAAGCCATTAAAAATTTTAATGCCATAAATTATAACAGATAATTCCTGGGATTGTAGTTCTTGGCATCTCATACGTTTCATGACCTGTCTTCCAATCCCTACTTTATTCAAAGAAACTGGCCAGCTTCCATTATTTCAGAGACATTTTATAATGGCAGAGGTTTTAATTTTTTTAATTTTTATTATTATTATTAAATAAATTTCATTTGAGTCATTTTCACCTCGCTCTTTTTAACTTAATTCTGGAAATTTTTCCTCATGGTCGAAACAGCCCATTTTTCTTCAAACTTTTTTTTTTTTTTTTTTTTTTTGCATTTTACAAACTTTATAGATAACTTAAACATACGACCTTCCATTTTAAAATCTGTCAAATTTGAGACTGTCAATGGTTAACGAATTTTAGTCATTATAGTCGTTTGATTATGATTTTTCGAATCGTTATCACAGCGTCTCTTTTGTGTTGCCAGCATTAGGATAAGTTGAGATAAAAAAGCATTATTATGGGGGAAAAAATTGTAATTTTAAATTAATCTAAGATTGAAATCTAAAAATTATTTACATAAAAAATAAATTGTGAATCGGTATGATTCATCGGAGTTCCTTGGTCGCGAAGCGACCAAACCTCCTATTAGCAAGAAATAATTAAACAGTGGTAGTCGGTCACTGCCCATTGATAACGAAAAACAATTTGCACAATATATAGAAAAAGTAAAAATGTAAAAGAAAACATATACAAGAAAATACAAAGCACAACTACTAAAAAAAAAGAGAAAAAGACCGGAGAGAACCTAAAGCCGAAGCACAACATAGCACCCACGCAGGAGTATTTAAAAGAACAAACAAAAAATATACGCGGAGCGAACTTAACCTGAAGTTACCAGGACCATAGAAAAATGCAAGAGAAGAAATGCAGTCTACTGATTGATGTTTATAACACATCTAGGTCTTTTACGAGACGAGTGCAGAGAAATATCATATTCAAATTGATTTAATGCTTGGATGACAGAGTTACTAGATCTATTGAGTGATGAATAAAAGTTTTTTGCAATTTTAGCCACATATTCCCTAAAGCTAGGCATGGAAAGTGCATATTTAATTTCGGCGTTTCTAAAATACCATGGGGCATCAACAATCATGCGGATAACCTTGTTTTCAAGCCGTTCTACAATAATAAAATTGCTTTTGGCTGTAGAGTCCCAGACTGGACTCGCATATGCTATTATCGGACGAAGATAAGCTAAATAGATTAGTGTTTTTAGTTCAATTGTTAGTTTAGAATGTCTGCCCATGACAGAGTAAAATTTACGCAAAACATTATTAAATTTATCGCGCAAGTAGTTAATATGAGCCTTAAATGTTAGTCTTCTATCAAAAATTACACCTAAATACTTAGCTTCTTTAGACCAGGAAATGTTAGTATTAAAAATAGTTATGTTAGGAGGATTATAGACTTTTTTCCTGGTAAATAGCACTGCTTCAGTTTTAGCGACATTGAGTTTAATTTTCCATTTTTCTAACCATGATTCAAGAGTGTTGATGTAGTTTTGTAAGTTTTTCTGGATGATGTGTAAATACCTTCCCTGTGTAATAATTGCTGTATCATCAGCGTAGAGTGTCAATTTAATTCTGTGGTCTTGTGGAATGTCATTAGTGAAAATATTGTACAGGAAGGGCCCCACGATCGATCCCTGAGGAACACCCGCGAATATTGTTAACAGAAACGATAAAACTTCGATCAGAAAGATAGTTGTAGATAATTTTGATAATGTATGGAGAGTAATTATAGTTAATCATCTTATAAATTAGCCCCTTTATCCAAACCCGATCAAAGGCTTTCGCCACATCGAGGAAAATTACTGCAGTGTCCTGCTTCCATGAAAATCCTTCATTGATGGTTTCAGAGAGGTTGTACAGTTGGTGCGTGGTAGAAAGATCCTGCATAAAACCAAATTGTTGAGATATTAGAATGTTCAGAGCCTTAGATTCATGATTAAGCAGATCAGCAATCACCCGTTCAATAATTTTACTAAAAGTAGAAAGTAAAGAAATCGGTCTATAGCTATGAGGTGAAGTAGGATCTTTGCCCGGTTTTAAAATAGGAAGTATTCTAGCAGTTTTCCATGTTTTTGGAAAGTAATTAAGAGTTAAAATAGCATCTGTTATGTTGCAGATTTGGAGAATGCATTTGAAGGGAATATTTTTAAGCATCTTGTTAGTAATGCAGTCAATACCAGGCGTCTTGCTAATTTTAAGGTTAGAAATAATGTTAATCACTGAAGAGGCTTTAGTGGAAGGAAAGTTACTGTTAGTACTATTATGCCGAGTTAGAAAAGACGCGATGGTGCTTTCAACATCATTATCCACCTGAATATTGTTGGATGGGTTTTCTTGAAATTGATCCTGCAGCGAAGTTGCTAGAATTTCAGCTTTTCGGATGTCAGTAGTAACTTCTTCATTGCTATCCTGTAGTGAATGTATTTTAGACCTTTTCTTACGAAGGTTGCTGCAGAGTTCCAGATCGAACCATTCTCAACATTTGCTGTTTCAAGGCGCCGATCCCAACAATCATTCCGGTATTTTGCAATTGCCCTTTTAAGAATATTCTGGTGATGATTATAAACATTTTTGCTGCGAGGATCACGATAAATTTGCCATAGTTTACGCGCGTTGTTCCTATTAGTTATCAGAGTTTTAATAGAAGGGGGTAAGTAGGTTTTATTGTTAGTAGGAATAGGCTTAGAGGCAGCTTGATGCGCAGTAATGATTTTATGTGTTAAGTCTTTAATGGCTTCTTCAATATCAAGCGGAGAATTTAATGGCGTAAAAGAGTAATTAAAGTTGCGGTCAAGGATACTAGAAAATTTAGACCAGCAGGTTGTAACAAGCGGGTTAGTCAGAACATGCATAGCGCGGAGGTTAAAATCAATAATTACTGGGTTATGATCCGAAGAAAGTTCGTCAAGCGAATTAATGGTATTAGAAAAATGAAAGTTATTAGTGACAACTAAATCTATAATAGAGGTAGAGCGAGTGCCAATTCGAGTAGGAGTGTTAGGAGCAATAATATCTAAATTATAGTTATTCGCATATCTTTGTAAAGCAGCGCCAGTATTATTTTGGTTAGTACAGCCCCAAGCAGTATGATGTGCATTAAAGTCCCCCGCGAGTATAACACTATTATTCAAAGAAAATAAAACGTCTAAATCATGAGTAAGATTAGAGGAAGCAATTGCATTAGGAACATAAACAGAGCAAATAAAAAGAGAGGGAAGATTCAGAAAATTTAAAGAAATAATAGTGGCTTTTATCCCGATTAACTGTGGAGTATCTATATGGCGATGTGGCAGAGAGGCTTTGATAAAAATACCCGTGCCCCCAGAGAGAGGATCTTGAGGTCCATCGTTTCTATAAAAAGTGTACCCCATTAAAGAAGGTGTTTGTGAGTGCCTAAGGTGTGTTTCCTGAATCAGTACTATATCTGGGTTATAATTATCAACAAAGTTAGTAAATTCAGTCAATTTGTACCAAATATTGCATGCATTCCAATAGCATATGCGAAGACCAGAAATCAACTGAGTCATTACGGGGCATTTTGGATAGTTTGGGATGCAAGGCCATTGACAAAGACCTGCAACTTATCAGCTTTATTGTCTGTACTGCTTACTTGGTGGAGAATACCATCTAGACCATTAAGATCAGAGAAAATAGCAACGAACTCCTTCATAAGAAGCAGGGTTTTTGAATAAATTGGGCTTGGCTAGCAATGCCCTGCAATTGGCTCAGTTGATTTGAGGTTAATTCATTATTAACAGTAACAGCATTACCAGAGTTGCTTTGGGGTGGAGATAAATTTTTTGCTGCAGCTGCATACGAGAAATTTTGAGAAACCTGACGAACAGGAGTATACTTAGGAAAAGTTGCGTATTTAGTAGTATTAATTTTTATCTTTGGAAACTTCGAACAGCCTCGCCAGGCAGCCGTGTGGCCGGATTGACCACAATTAATACACTATGGTATCTCCAACTTATCATATAGCTTGCATTCCTTATGGGAATGTTCTTCGCCGCATTTTAGACAACGGGCTTTGAAGCCGCAGTTATTTGAGCTATGATGAAAGAAATTGCATTTAAAACACTGCAGCGTGATAGGTTTCTTATTATATCTCTCAACAGCTACAGCTAAATACATTAACCGATTCAGCTTAAAAATATCCTGACTCTTATTAGATCGAGACAAGGTGATTTGAAATATGGGTAGTGGCTGTTTGTCTTTGGTCCTGGTAAGTTGCGTAACCTTTTCGGCAATGAAGCCTTTGTCTGCCAGGGCAGATTTAATGTCATCCGTATTGGTATCCCGATGAAGTCCTTTAATAACAGCCTTTAAGGGCCTAAAGAATTTCGGAGTTATTACAAAGAATTCAATTCCACTAGTACTCAAAAATTTAGTAATAGCTCTGTGTTGGACTTCCGAATTGGGGAAAATCTTTAGCATTTCCCCAGCAAGCTTTATAAAAACATCTCCTTGGAAATGTTCATCTATTAATTTCAACATATCATTCAGGTTGCCTTTGGGTTTGACCATTACTGGTGGCATCTTGCGAACAACCGTAACAGTTTCCTCATCTACAGCTGCGTCAGTGCTAAGTGCTTGATATTGATTTGTAGTAACTAAATTCTCACTTGCAGACGACTTATTCAGAGTATAGTTTGCCTTAGCAATTTTTTTTTTATTTGGGGTGCGAAAGTCCCCTGATTCATTAACATTAGTACTAAGTTGACTAGCATTTCTCTTATTCTTAGGTTTTTACACTAACATTTACTTTGCTAGAGTTGCTAGCATTGATAGGATTTACAGTTTTACTATTAGTACTTTTAACAACATTCTTAACATTATTAACAGCATTCAAATTACTATTACTACTACTATTAACAGGTAATTTAGTACTATTGTGCAAATTGCAATTCTCAATAGGACAATGGAATCGACTCACCCACTCCTCCAGGAACTTGCGCTTCTGCATCATATTCTCAGTCATCTGTAAATAATCTTGCTGGAGATCAGATCTTTTCGCATTGGCAACTATGGAATCGATGACATCCATTTCCTTAAGGGCAGTAGTCAGTTGGCGGCACATTCCCTCAGGGGAGACTTTTTCAGCCGTATTATCAACATTGCTTGCACCTGCAGGTGGAGAGGGTACTTCCGAAACCTGTGGCGAGAGTACTTGCGGCGGGTCCTGAGAAGGTCCGTTCCCCTCGGTGTTAGTATCCATCTGATTCATCGATTGGCAGTAGAAACTATGATCATGATCAATGTTCATGTTCAATGTTCTCAACTGATCGTACAGGAAAAGTTTTATAAACGAATATCTCACTCAGATCGTTATTAAAGTCAGTCAAAGGATTTCAAATTTCAACATCCTTGAAGGTTTTTAAGAAAGTTGAAACCATAACATCAATTTTCAATAACAGAAAAAGTAAAAGTCCATTCAAATAAAAATCTATAACAAATTTGAAAATATCTAAAAAAATAAATTGCAAGAGCTTATAAAAAAAATCACCTTTTTACATATAATGATGCCATTCTATACAACGAATAATTATAATTAAAAAGCGGAAAACGCTAATTTTAAGAGGTTATTTTTTAAAAAAATATTGCATTAATAAAATTTTTTTTTAAAAAAGGAACTTCTGTAATTGGCTGCATATAACCAACCTTTCTATTATAGTAAAAAAACTTATATCGTTAAATATTGTTGTTTCAATGATATTATTATTTTCTCTAATCATTAAAAAAATGAAAAGTTTTTAAATTTATTAAATGCGCGCACGTTTTTCATTTCAAAAACCATTGTTTTCTTTTTACCAAGAACTAAAATTAGGATTGCAGTGCCATCTGTTGTTGATTTTTTTTATATTGTTTTCAATATAAAATCGCATTTTAATTTTCTAATGTCTATCTATGCATATCAAAGTGGTCTTGAGATCTATAACCTAAGGACTAAGGAAAATGGCATTCAATTTGTGTAAGCTAAAACTATTATTGACACTGTTTTTTTAAATCCGATAACCGTAGGTATTGTATATCAGATAAGATATCTCAAACAATTATTGCAAATGACCGTTTAGCTGGGTAATAATTATCATTTAATAGCGATTACCATATTACAAAAGCCTGATTTTACATACAATTCGAAATCATTTTGGGATTTTTCGCACATATTCAATATTCTGATTTTTACAACACTTTTCTGGGTTTTATTTCGAAATATATGTTAAAGAACACAAATATGCATTTTTAAATAATACTCTAAATAAGTAAATTTTTAATAGTTACTCTGAATAAATTAAGTAAAAAATAACACATTGGTAATTTTTGTATACGAGTGGTAATATTTTATAATCAAAATATTACCAATCGTATTTGCTTGTAACAAAATCCGATTTAATTCTTATTGATGTTTTTAAACGTCAATTATATGTCCGAATGAAAAACGAAGGGGAAGGGGGAGGTAGAGAATGAGGAATGTGCACTTTTTCAATCCACACAATGCGAGTTAAAATAATTCATATAATATGAATATCCAAATTAAAACTTAAATGAAATATTAAACTTACCGAGTTAATATTTAAATAAAAATTAATTTCCAATGTTAATTTATCGAAATATGGGCTTCTGAGCTATAATTAATACATTAGAAATATTTATACTCCCTTTTTTAGAGAAATTAATTTAAATAAATAAAAAAAAAAATGCCTACAAATCTCGAAAATTATAATAATCAAAATAATCTACACTGGTTAAAAAAGTTTTTGAAAATCATGGATTTTGCTACTCCCTTTTTATTTCTGTTTTGAAGACTAAAAAATAAAACTTCAAAATCTTTTTTTTTTTTCTCGTGTTTGTGTGTGGAAGCCAATTATATTACAAATAATGTAAAAAGGAAAGTTTGTCCAATAAACGATATAGATTTCTACAACTATAGAATAAAAAAGAGCTTAATTTTCTCGATTTTATTACTACTAGAGGCAAATGAATGTAAGTCAAATTATAGCTACTTTTTCACTGTAAATAGATATTTGGATCTTATTTTTAGTAAAGCATTCCCGCAAACAGAAACAAAATTAATATAGTTTAATAAAATAATTATAGTTTAATTTAATAGTCATGAATTTTTCTCACTATTTTTAAAGTTAAAAAATAAAATATCAAAACCATTACGTTTTTTGGTAGAATCTAAAATGGACTGCTTACCAATACAAGAAAAAAAAAATTTACAACTATATAAAAGAACCCAATTCTATTATTGCTACTTGTATTTAATCATTATAATTTTTTACAAGTACTTGAGCTATTTTATTTGGTATGTTTGTATAAAAATATTTTTCTTTATGTATTATAAAATCAGAAAAAAAGAAACCACACATCAAATGGAATTTTTTAATTCTTTAATCAAATCTAAAATTTAACAATATATCACAAAAGAAAGAAAGAAATATCTCTGAAAAATATGTAAATTTCAGTTTTTTTTTATGTGCATATGTATTTTCGTTGAAAAAGAAGCAACTAAATTATATTAAGACGATTGTCATTAATTAGAAAATTAATAATTTTTTTTCAGCTGCCATCTGCTATTTATTTATTAATACTTTTTTTTCATCTAACAACTGTAAAAAAAAAAAGGAACAAAACAACAAAATTGTAAAAATAAAATATTGCAAGAAAATTCTTCTTTTCTAAACCTTACAAATAAATGCAAGTTGTTAAGATACTTTTTACAAAGTTAAGTACATAGATCGAAAAGTAGCACACTATGAGAAATATCTTTTGAGCATTATTTTAAAAAATAAAATATTTGCAATTCTGCTGTTTCATACAAAGAAAATTATAGATATAAAAAAAGAATTAAAATATATAATAAAGAGTGATCTACATTGAAATTAGAAAGTCAAAACAATTATTATATAATAATATTAATTAAACTGCACATTTGTTTAACTTCAAATCACACATTAAAAAAAAAAAAACATTACAAAATTATTTTACAAATAAGTTTTAATAATATAATTTTTAATATGGTTTGATGGAATCATAATAAAGTAGTTTATTGCATGTTAAATATAAAATTGCATATCTAATAACGAAATTCAATAAAATTTTAGCTAAAAGAATCTTGAAAAATGTTCTATTATTAGTAAAATATCATAAAATATACAACTTTATAGTATTTGTCTATTAGCCCTAATAATATGAGAAAATAGTCTATCAAACTGCTTTACACACATAAATGTGTATTTAAATATTCTTTGGCTTTGTCGATCATTATTTAGGCTAATAACACATCTTATTATTAAATTGTGAACATAATACAAAAACTTAATAGGCTGAGATTTCTTATGTTTAATTGATATAACCATCAAAATTGTGACACCTTTTAAAAACTAATAAATCATACAAACATTTCCACACTTTTGATTATCAAAATAATTCCCACTCCATGTTAAATACATACTCTCAAAACATATTCAATCAAAAGAAAAGTTGTCAACATATTTAACATAAGATACAGAAACAAAAACAAACAAAAAAAGACAGGACAAAAGCTCATGAGCTTACAGCAGTGCTAAATCTAACAACTGCAATTTAAATATAAATACTTTAAGGAATGTACAGTGGAAAACAAGGAACTAAGTAAAGATATTTCAGGTACAATAATGCCCTTTGAATTTAACTAACCACCATATGTATCTGTTTCATTGTCTTTTTTTTATATTCAAAGAAAAAATAATAATTCTTAATCCAAACATTACCAAAAAAAATTTCATTAAGATCATCAAAATATTAAATTTTGGAAAAAAATAAATAAATAAAAAGCATACATAAAAGACAAGGAAAAAAATGTACATTAAAGGCCTTATCACATGGGAAAATTTTTACAATTCAAATATTGAGTAAACAAGGGTTGTCAATAATAATAATAATAATGTTCCTCATATACAATTGTTATGTTTTATTGCTCGAATCCACTGTTTATTCTGGTGAATAGAAAGAAAAATGTCAATAACTTCCAAAGTTCGAAAAATCTATAAACCAATATTTAACATAATTGCTAGTCGTAAATACTTAATTTAAAAAAAAACAAATTCTTAGGTTTAAGCATAAATTAAAAAAACAAAATTCTTTAATATTTAGAAATTTATTAACAAAACAAATATTGTTAACATTAAAACAAAATTACTCATTATACAAAAGAACAGCAATTTGCAATTGCACTAAACACATTTAATTCTGCTTTTAATGGTTATGTTTTTTTTTACAAATGGTTAAATAAATATCTATAATTCCTACTTTCATTTGTTCATTAAACAAATTTAGATATGGCTGAACAGTAATCTCAGCTGACTAGATTACTATAAAGTTATTGGAAGAACACTTACATTACAAATTAATTTCAAATAATATAACAACTCAATCTAGAAATTTATTATACTCTTCAAGCATTAAATAAATTTTTTTAATGTTATTTTCCTATGAATTGGATTTTTTCACCAAAAATTATGTTAAACACTAATCGGAATACTGCTTTATTCGTAGATATATATAGAAATATAGTTAGATCAAAATAATTAAATTAGTCAATATATTCATTCTTCATACATAAGCTCACTCATTTAACTTGATAATAATTCTTTCCCATTTTCAACAAGATTATGCATTACATTTCTAAGTTATAGAAATGAATAGTGCTATTTAAAAAATAGAGTCTCAGTCACAATTAAAAATATTTTTTCATCTAAATTGAAGAAAATATCAATAAAATTATAACAATTAATCTCAATTCAGTAACATTATTAATACAGTTTCTACTTTTATAAATATAAAAACAAGGAACTGTATGACAACACATTTTTAAGTATTTTATTCAAATCACTTTTGGGCAGATGACAATCCCTAAAATTCTTTAAATAAAATACTTCGAAACGGAGAGATTTTCCATGATTTTGTTTTGTAAGCATAATATGTAAAATTTATAATAAATATGTAATATAAATGTAAAAGTGTCAATTTTATAATTTTCAGAGTATTATTTTAATATGCAGGTTGTATAACAACAAATTTAATACAAATGTGAAGGAACTGTATGGTAGTTCCATTTAACTGTATGGCAACACATTTCTAAGTATTTTATTCAAATCACTTTTGGGCAGATGACAGTCACAAAAAATTTTAAAATAAATATACCTCGAAACTGAGTGATTTTTCATGATTTTGTTTTATAAACATAATATGTAAAATTTATAATAAATATGTAATATAAATGTAAAAATGTCAATTTTACAATTTTCAGAATATTATTTTAATAATCAGGTTGTAGAACAATAAATTTATCACAAATGTGAATCTTTAACACTAAAACAAGAACATTATGCAAATCTTGGATCGCAAAATGATGATGATTCAAATAATATAATCTCTCGCACAATCTCAATTTCAAAGTTTTTTCTTTTAAAAGAACCATCACACTTTTAATGATACATGTTTCACAGAATATAGAATATTTAATAATTGCTTTTTTTTTTATTTATTCCAACAGTTCAGTAGACATAACAAAGTCCTGTTTAATATAATTAAAACATACTAATATCTATTCCATAAAGGTCTGCATCAATGTAGGCAGAGAATAATAATGTGGTTCATATGAAATAACAATAAACTACAGAATATAATGATGGATTCTTTATCTATTTCAAAATCTTGTTTGATGAAAGGTGTTATATAAAAGAAATGAACATTCTATGACATTTTGATTTCAAAACTAGAGACTTTTAACAATTAAAACTAACAATGACCAGTATAATAATTCATGTTCCCTTTTAATCGCGATTGATACATCTTTAGAAATTTAATCTTTTCCAGTTAACAGTATTCTGCAGTGGAGTTTCTTAAATAAATAGTCTATGAAAAATACAACAGTAGCATTGAGAAATTGATACAACTTACATCAATGCATATAATTTCCATATCTATATTATAACACAATATGCTAAGACACTCTTGATTATCTGGAGAGTTACTTTCATCCTTCTGCCCTAGTTTCTAGCACCTGCTCTTCTTCAACAACAGTTAGTGGAGGGTCTTCAGAATTTTGGGACATTCGGAGGGCGATGGCTTTAAGAATGGATGTACTGCTGTATGTGTCAATACTACTTTTAAGTTCGGAGAGAGACTTTTCAATCTAAAATATTAAAAAAAAAGGATAATTTACTATTAAGTCTGGATAATTATTTGATGTATAGTTCACTGAGAAATAAGAGTTGAATGGTAAACATCCAGTTTAAAGACAGAAACTGATGAATAGGTGAATATTACATGAAGATTATTATATTATAAAATAATGAAAAATAATCAATATTATATATATCCCCATTCTAAATAATTTTAATGCATAACATTTGTGTGATTATTAAATCTTTGTAAATATGAACAATGATTGAATGTCAAACACCAGTTAAAAAATTAAAATTAGTTAAATGTTATTAAATATATTTCTTTCAGCATCTGTTAACTTTATTATATGAAAGTAAAAACTGATTAGTTGCTTTAGTAATATGTAATTATTATACTTTAATCTTTTGTGCATATTACATATCTCAACAAAAGTATAGTTTGACTAAAACATGGAATAATAAACATCTGGTTTAAAGGTGGAAATAGACGAATGGAATTGCTATGGGTGCTAGTCAGACGAAAGTGGCACAAAGCTGCTTAAAAAGACAAAAGTGTAATAGTTGTGTAGAATTTGTTTCTTTTAATATTTTGTAATCTAAAATTTTAATTATTAAAATTAGAATTTTATTTAAAAGATATTTTCTCCCCAATAATGCCACTCTCTTTGAAACAGTTCAAATTAGCTGCTTGCCAATTTTTACATGCGAAGGGGGACTATACTAATATTTGTATAGCTTATGAAATTAAATTTTCCTTTTTAAACTTATGAATTATCATAATTCATAAAAATGACAAGCATTTCAAGCAATATGGCCAGTTGGTTTGAAAATAAACAAAACAATAGAAATAAAATATCATTAAAGTTCTATATAAAACTAAATTAATGATCATAACTAATAAAACTACAGATCTATCCTCTTTGAGGATAAATAGTTATACATTTGAATCAATAACCAATTTAAATATCTCGGAATAATAATCTCAAACTGCAATGACATAAAAATTAAAATAAATAATAGGATTTTTATGGCTAATAGATGTTTCTATGGACTTAGAAATAAACTTGAATCAAAATTAATCACCATAAAAATCAAATTAAATCTACACAAAACTTAAAGTAAAGCTAAAGCCTGTTGCCTTTAATGGATATGAATATTGGAGAGTTAATAAAGCAGAAGATCTGTTATCAATATTTGAAAGAAAAAAAAAATTCTAAGAAAAATCTATAAAATACAATAAAATAACAGGTAGATGAATTCTTTATAATCATAAAATATATAAAAAAAATATAGCAAAACTGATATTGTGAGAATTGTAAAGGCATTTCATATCAGATGGCTGGGCCAGATGTTTAGATGTGATGACACATCTCCAACCAAAAAGATAACTTTTTCGAGAAATGAGGGAATAAGGTGAAGAGGAAGATCACCAACTAGATGGATTGATGATGTTGAAAAGGATCTTAATTGAAGCTAACTCATAGAGGATTATTGCATTATATAAGGTCAAATGGAAGAAACTTGGCCCTTGGCCAATAATAAGCTGTAGTGCTTAAGAAGAAGAAAAGTTCTACATATGAATAAACTTTAATAATTTTTCACATATATTACCATCAATATGTTGCAGTTTATCAATTTATGACGTATAATATATAATGAGGAGATATTTCCAACCCTACTTTATGCAATATTATTGTTTATAACATTTTTATTCTGAAATATAGCTGGTATAATACAATTTTATTATTAAAATAAGATAAATATTTTCAAAAAAGATATTAACATTATTTAATAAAATAAGTATGTGAATAATATTAAATTTGAGTAATAAATGAATGAGAAATAGAAACAAACAAACAGTTTAATCAAGTTATTTCATACTAAATATTAAAAATATATTGATAAAACCCTTTCTACACCATTATTAGATTTACATGCAGAATGATGTTTAGTTTTAGATAAAGAGATAATAGAATATACTAAAATCTTTTTACATATGAGTTTCACATAAAACTAAAAAAAAAAAAAAAATTCTAAATAAATGCAAAATAACTTATTTCAAAATAACCAAATAAAATTCCTCAACTAGCAGTGCCAATTAGTATTAATGCAATGATTGAGATACACATTTGAAAGGCTTGATATTTTTTAAATAATTGCAGACCAAATTTATTTTGATAATAACAATATTAAAAAAAAATATAGTAACATTTTATCCCAAAAATATTAGCACAAGTTAATATCAACTTTAAATTTGTCAAACTAATCACAAATTTAAAAAATATAGAAGAAAATTTAAGAGTACTAAACATTAAAATTGTTATCAAGTTTTTAAAAGTGCAGGAGAGTAACATAGCAATGATAAAAATAATATGTGTGCATGTTAATACATCTGTTGTAATCAGTACATTCATTTATAGATTTGACAAAAAAATAAATAAATAAAATAAAATAAAATAAAGTGGTTGAAGATATATGTCATAGTAATATAATATTTTGCAATCCCATTGGAAAAAGTAATTAAATGATATTATTTCCTCCCACAAAACAAATAATTTTTCTCATATATTCAGCTTTTTGTAAAAATAGCATTTAATTAATAATTAATTGCATCATATATTTCAAAATCTGCTTTCAGCTGAAAGTTACTAATTAAACAAGTAATTATTGATATTTTCTATACTATATTTCTTCCTAGTTACACATGTTTTTTTAGAATTTAAATCGCTTTTTTCAAAGTAATTTTTATTAGAAATTTTTTGCAAGTACTGAATTTTATATATCTGTAATATAATATAAGACCCTATCCATTTATTAGTATATATCTATTTATAAATGAACAGGGTCAACACTACTAATAATGTTAAAGATGATCTATTGATCATGCTACAGTAAATATAATGTTTTGTAATTAATATAAAGCCAACAAGAAAAAAAACATTCTACAAAATTGGTGAGTTTGCATATTAGATACAAGCATTAATTTCTTTATTTTTCTTTTATAACAAATATTAAAATATTTTATTAAATTAGTGCATTATAATTTTAATTAATTTCAATATTTTTAAAAAACATTTTATACTTATTGAAATAAAACTTATCCTCACACCCAACTAATAAAAACATAGATGCATGATATAAAAAAAAATATGACGAGAAAAGTAAAAGAAATAACCAAATGAATGAGTTTTATGACTTCTGAGAGAGCATCTCTCCATCTTGCAGTTTCTGCTCTATGTAATGCATCTTGTTTATGAAGTAAATGTAGGTAGTCTTCTTTGGTGAGACTGGCAGGGCTATCCAAAGAAATAATTATCTAATTAATTATTTAAAAAATAATTAATAATAAAACATTTATGTCCAATATGTTAATGAATTTCAAATGCCTTTTAAATAAAAGATGTAGATAAAAGGTATATAACCAAAGAATTTAAAGATAACAGGTGAAGTCTATAAAATCAAAAGAAAAAAATAATATTCAGTTATTTTCCCTAATTTAATAAGATAAAAGTATGAATTAAATTATTAAATATCCTGATTACTTATTTTCCTCACAATAAAGTTACATAAAAATATTATTATTCTACAATATTATTTTACATGCAATAGCCCTATCATGCATCACAACTCATAATAAAGAGCATTCAGATATTAGAAGCTATTTTTTTAGGGAAAAATAAAAAGTTTGTCTACAAAAACTTTTTAAAGTTAAAATATTTAAAATGAATAATATATATATATATATATAGTTGGTAAAAAAAAGGAGGGGAGTAGAAAGGGTGATTTAGTTTCCATTTTTAATTTCCTTTATTTGCCTAGCTAACATGCTCTCTTGCTTTAATTTTATTTTGATATATTTTTTTAAATGCTATGTTACATGTGTAATCATTATTCAAAATTATGATGTGGAGGTATTATAGTGGTTTTTTAATTACATAGGAAGTCTATAACTGATATGTTCATTGCACTCTACACTGAAGTGACAAAAGTCATGGCATACCTCTTAATATCGTGTCGGCCCTCCTTTCGCCCAGCGAAGTGCAGCAACTCGACGTGGCATGGACTCAACAAGTCGTTGGAAGTCTTCTGCAGGAATATTGAGCCATGCTGTCTCGATAGACGTCCATAATTGTGAAAGCGTTGATGGTGCAGGATTTTGGGCACGAACAGACCTCTCGATGATGTCCCATAAATGCTCGATGGGATTCATGTCGGGCGATCTAGGTGGCCAGATCATTCGTTGGAATTGTCCAGAATGTTCTTCAAACCAATCGCGAACAGTTGTGGCCCGGTGACATGGCGCATTGTCATCCATAAAAATCCCATCGTTGTTTGGGTACATGACGTCCATGAATGGCTGCAAGTGATCTCCAAGTAGCTGAACATAAGCATTTCCAGTCAATGTTCGGTCCAGTCGCATCAGAGGACCAAGTCCATGCCATGAAAAAACAGCCCACACCATTACGGAGCCACCACCAGCTTGAACAGTGCCTTGCTGACAGTTTGGGTCCATGACTTCGTGGGGTCTGCGCCACACTCGAACCCTACCATCAGCTCTTACCAACTGAAATCGTGACTCATCGGACCAGGCCACGGTTTTCCATTCATCTAGGGACCAACCGATATGCTCACGTGCCCACGAGAGTCGCTGCAAGCGATGTCGTTCTGTCAGTAAAGGCACTCGAGGCGATCTTCTGCTGGAATAGCCCAAGCAAGCCAAATTTCTCCGCACAGTTCTAACAGACAAGTCCCTTGTACGTCCCACATTGATTTCTGCGGTTATTTGATGCAGTGTTGCTTGTCTGTTAGAATTTACGACTCTTTGCAGACATCGCCGGTCTCGGTCGTTAAGTGCAGGCGGTCGACCACTGCGCTGTCCATGGTGGGATGTTATGCCTGACATTTCATACTCTCGGCACACTCTTGACACAGTGGATCTGGGAATCTTGAATTCCCTAACGATTTCCGAAATGGCATGACCCATGCGTCTAGCTCCAACTAACATTCCGCGTTCAAAGTCTGTTAATTCCCGTCGTGCGGTCATCATCACGTCAAAACCTCTTCACATGAATAACTTGAACAGAAATGAAAGCTCTGCACATTTATACCTGTTCTACGCGATGCTACTGCCATCTGAAAATTTGCATATTGCTATCCCATGACTTTTGTCACTTCAGTGTATATTTCATCACTATATGTGTTTATATTACTCAAAACTCAATTTCATCATAAAAATAAAATTAAAAAATATTTAAAATTAATTTTTTCAGAGAATAAAAGCTAATTTTTTTTTCTGTCAATTCAAAAATTTTATATTTCTACCTATTCTAAATTTGGAGGGGCATTGTATTACACAGACATTGCAACTCAATGTCAAATGAAGGCTGACAGTAGATTGAACATTTGTACATATATAATGTGCATAATAGATAGATGTCTATGACTGGGTCAATACAGTTTGACTACTGTTTCCATTCAGAATACTTTTTTTTTATTGTGTCTCTTAAAATATTTTCTTATTCTAATAATCTTATAATGCATTTATAAAAGGCAGCATTTAAAGTGCACCACAAGTTTATTTGTCAATGTTAGACAAGAAATGGGTATAAAATAAATACATCTTCTGTAACTTTTAAAAAATATTTTTAAAATTTTACTATTTTATTAGCAAGTTATACAAAGTTTTATGTGACAATGGCTTTTGAAATACATGCTACTAAATAAATTTCATAGAAAAGAAAATTTATCATAAGATTAATAAAAGTGATATTTACTTGTCAGTATATTCCAAGGCTGCAGGTGCTTCTTGTTTTGAACTTTGATCTTCCAGTGACCATAACTTGTAAAATAATAACATATTCAGAAATAGGAGAATTACTAACCTGAAAAATGAATATTAGAAACCAACATTAAGTATATTTGCACTACAAATATTTACAAAGATTAAAGTAATTAAATGTATATTAAAGGTATTGATTGTAATAAGTACAACCTTTGGATAAAATCGAAAATTATTTTTATGGTATAGGTAATAAAATGGCAATAAGAAACACAAACTGAATGAGATAAATATTGTTAGAATTTTTTTTATTTGAGTAATGTAATTTATCATAAATTGAGCAATCTTTTTATAAAAAATGTATAACATTTATGAATTATATTATTATAGACAAATAGAACATTAAAAAACACTTACGTAACAAGAATGACACGGATAACAATATCTGGAGTTGACCCTAAAGAAGCTAAGTCCATACCAGAAATTGATGAACCTAGACATAAAATATATATATATATATAATTTTTCATAAACACACACACACACACAAAAAAATAATAATAAAAATGCCACACTATTGCCCAATAAATTAAGTTTTTTACCAATTTCAACAAGCTCAGATAATTTATTTCTAAAATATACAAGTCACTCAATATTTTTTTTTCTACTTGAGTTGTTTCTTGAATTTTACATTTATAATTTCTGATTCATCTTTTTTCCTTATAAGAGAGGGAAATAGGTGTTTATTCAAGTAAGTTTTTCTATTATGTTTTCATTGCTTCTTAAATATAACGAAAAATAAATTCCAAAAAACAAAGAGTAAATAAGAATGTTTGAAACACTATTTCCTTTACCTATATTCCTTACTGTGGGAGGTCTTTGTAGAATTCTAGGTGTGTCTTTCAAGGTTTCACATTTAATTGGATCAAACTTCATGCGTTTCCGCCTGCGAGGTTTCTTGCTTGTGATTTGTTGACTAGAAATTTCAGCTTCTTTATGAAGTGCACTTGCTATAAAAAAATAAATTAATAACCATATAATACATGAAATCTATGCTTAATTTTAATTCATACAATGCACTAATTAACTTTATACAATATAATCTTTAAATTATCTGAACTAAACAATTATAAAATTTTTTAAATATAGTTTTGGATTTCCTAAAACTTTTTAGTAGAAAATATAAAATTACACTATCAGCACAATAAATTAAAGTTTATATCAATTTCAATTCTAATAATAATGATAATTTATTCTTAAAATAAATCAGTCATTTATAAATATTCTTTTTTTGTTCTGTTGTTTCTTAAATTCTGCATTCATAATTTATTCTTCCACTTTTTTTTTTCTTTATAAGAGAGAGGAGCAGATAAATTATTCAAGTAAGTCTTTTATATTATAAGGTTCTTAACTCTTTCAAATTTAATAGAAATTTCATATTTTTCAAACAAATAAAAAGTCTGTCTTTAAAAAATCAATCATATACAAATAAATACTTTGTAACAAAATGATGAAAAACTGTCGTTTTCTTCAATAAATTATCTTTTAAGATTATGATATGCATGAATTTTTTTCCACTTTTAAAAATATCATGAAATTGAATTTAATTAAGAAATAAAATGGCATTTATGAACAAGAAAGTATTTTTAAATCAAATATGCAAATTTAACAAATTTGATTTTTAATCTACTCTTGTAAAAATATATTTTTATAGAATAGATAAGCAGATCTCTTACCCAAATCTGTAGCAAAATCAGCAAGGCCTTGCATTGCACTTTTTTCTATCATTGCTAAAATAAAGAGGAAAAATATTTAATGGAACATATAAATATAAAAAGATGAAGTTAGAAATTCTTTTAAATCAGAAATATTAAATAGAAAAAGGAAATCATGATTAAATTTTACATACATTTTACATTAAAAAAAAAAAAAAAAAAATATTCAGGAATTCACATCTTTCAAGATAGGGTTTTTCAAATTTTCTCTCAAGTGATGTTTGAGGCTCATAGCGAGCATAAACGGTCTACTGTTCACTCCAAATAACATTCGAGTGAATCTAAAAATTTGAGGCGATTTAGATTCATCTGCCGGGTTGCCAGTAAACAGAAACCGCGATGTATCGACGTTTCTTTTGTCTACATCCATCTGTAAAAATTCCAGTTTTATAGCAGCAGTAAAGATTTCTTGGAGATCTTAACAGAAGATAAAAAATATCTGGATACAAATTGGATCCGTTATAGACAGCCGTTCAAGGAATGTTCGTTTATATCATGAGAGGATACGTCGCAAACAAAATTAACTTGAAGATAGATCGTTACGAATTACTTCTCTGTGCGGTAAATAAAATGTTATTTGATCTGTAACACAAATGTCTGAGACTATCTGTAGCACATAATCTAGCAAAACCGCCTGATACGATTGGTATCGTTCTGAATTTCTTTGTAGCTGTTTTCAGAAATCGCTTATCTGCGATCATTTTGTTATAGTTTACAAGATATTTCTTATCTGATTTCCACGACAATCCAACTTCATAAAGTGAATTTTCATAATTAATTTCTATAGCACACTGTTTATAGAAGGGCCAGATAATTCACTGTCAGTAATCCCAACTTTTCAAACTTCCTAAATCTTTTTATTACAGCAGATAACAAATTTTCTTCGATTATTTAAATGATTAAGATTTAAAAGTCTGTTCATATAAGCGTGTATTATTATACACAGTCCAGTCCCATTAATGTGACCACTACCTACTTTCGACATCAACGTGGAATAACCACTCACAAAAGGCAGGTGGCAGCACATTGCAGTGGAATGTGTATAAAGGATGTCCTAGGGCATCGGAAAGCATTTCAATCGTTGGCGTAATGCAGAAACGTAGCGATTTATCCGACCCCCAAAAGGGCATGATTATTTGGCTTTCAGGCCAAGGGTGGAAGCATTTCGGAAACGGCTAATTTTGTGAACTGTTCACGTGCCGCCGTGGTAAAAGTATACCGTGCAGGGCAAAATTTCACTATCCAAAATCAGCAGCGTGGCACATGTGGTGCACCACGTGCTATAGATGACAGAGCCAAACGAAGGCTACGGAGATGCGTTCGGGCGAATAGACGCGCAACTGACCGCCCAGATGAACCAAGGGGCTACCAAGAGTGTATCCTCAACAACGGTTAAGCGAACGTTGCTGCGCATGGGCCTCCGCAGCAGACGCCTAGTTAATGCACCTATGCTGACTGCTGTCATCGGCGACGAAGGCTGGAATTTGCACGCCAGTACCGAAACTGGACGTCCACAGAGTGGCTTTTCCCGGTGAATCACGTTTTATGCTCCGTCGGACAGATGGACGTTGGCGTATACGGCGTGAAACGTCTGAAAGCAAACACCCTGCAACAATTGCCAGAAGAATCCAAGCTGGAGGAGGGAGCATTATGGTTTGAGGAATGTTTTCCTGGCATTCACTGGGTGCACTCATCATTGTGGAAGACACGATGGATCAACACAAGTACGCATCTGTCCTTGCTCTGTCATTTCCACCCCTACATGCGAATTATTTTTCCTCAGAATGTTGGCATCTACCAGCAGGACAATGTGAGGTGTCCTACAGCTCGCAGTGTATGTGCATGGTTCGAAGAACACCAGGATGAGCTTACCGTACTCCCCTGACCAGCAAACTCACCGGATTTAAACCCAATCTAGCATCTGTGGGACCACCTCGATCGGGTTTTTCGCGCCATGGGTCCTCACCCGCGTAATCTAGCGCAGCTGGCCACGGCACTGGAGTCGGCATGGCTCAACATCCCAGTGAACACCTTCAGAAACCTAATTGACTCTCTTCTTGCACGTCTCGCAGCGGTCCGTTCTGCCAAAGGTAGTTATTCTAGCTTTTGACAGGTGGTCACATTAATGTGACTGGACTGTATATTACGACGACCGATCTAACCTATTTTGTAGAATTTCTACAACCAAATCAAAATTTTCATCAGAAATTGAAAATCCTTCAATTGTGTTCAGTGTATTTCCGTACAAATAAGATTTCAAATAGTTAAGCTTTTCGATTTTCAATAGAAGTATAATGTCATGAATAAACAAGAAAAAAAACTAGCTATTCCATTGAATACTATTGCTGTAATTATCAAAGTTAGATCAAGTCAAAAGTGAAGACTTTTGACTTGTTCTAACTTTGATAGTTATATTTTAAATCCATGGACACGATAACAACAACAACTATAGCTGTTAAATTTGGAAATATTTAATTTAGGTAAGAGTACAATTTGTTTATTATAGTTCATAGATCCACTGCTAACAGACTCTTCCGTTTTCGATCAAAAGGCTACTTTTACTTAATTCTTTTAAATCTGAACTTCCAAACAATTATTACAAATCCTTCATCCTTCAGACCTCATATTCCTATGAGGTCTGAAATTTTGCCTCACTGGAATTTGCATCCCATAATTCTTCAATTTCTAGGTCTGATTTAATATTTAATAAATTTAGACATTCTTCTAAAGCACATTAATAGATATTTTAGTCATTTATCTCACCTTCTATTTTATTCAACAATTTGGTAAAAGCAGTTCGTTTAATGTTACTCTTGAATTTTAATTTATCCATCTTTTAAATAATAATAATTTTTCTATCTTGAGCAGTCTTTTTTCTTGCAAACTTCAACCATATAAATTAATCCAATAATAAATCCAAAGCGACAAGAATTATGGTGATTTGTGGTATTGTCCAATTCGGATTTTAATTTTTTGTGGTATTGTCCAATTCGGATATATATCCGTTATATTGTAGCTTGACAATGGTATGCTCTAACTATAGAAGTATCAGCTTTCTAAGAATTTGCTATAAAATCCTTCCCAATATTCTGTTTCCAAGACTCAGTCCATTTGTCAAATCCGAAATTGGCAGTTATCAATGAAGGTTTAGGAAAGGAAAATCCACTGTTACCAAATTTTCTGATCATGCCAGATTGTCAAAAAAAAAAAAAAAAAAATCAATTGAATATGGTACTGATACTCATCACTTGTTTATTAACTTTAAGTCTGCATTTGATAGCATGAGTAGGAAACTTGGTATGTACATGAAATGAACAAGTACATGAACATTTTTCATGTACTTGGCATGCACATGAAAAATCAAGTACATGCCTGTGCTAAAAGCACTATCAAGTGATATACCTAACCATTTAAAAATTGGCCTTCATGAGTTTGAAACTATATCCTGTTTTAATCATCTTGAATCTCTTGTTTTCGCAAAAAATTACATTATTTCTGAAAACCAAAAGCGTACATCAGTGGCCAACAAAACGTTTCTGGATTTGGCCCTTTATCGAAACAAAACTTCTCATTTGTAAAACTCTTATTAAAATGGTCCTAATGTATGCTTCAGAAAGTCTTTAAGAAATAATGGAGAACACAAAATTGCATTATTGAAAGATTCTCGGAAGTATTCTTAATGGTGTCAAAGAAAATGGTCTTTGGATAAGACAATTTAATTTTGAAATTTACGGAATCTTTAAAGATCCCGATATAATCAAAAGTATTAAAGCTAAAAGAATGAATCGGGCCACTCATGTTGTTAAAATGAATGAAAAAAATCCAGTAAGGAAGGTATTTTTTAAGAAACCCTTCACTAGCCATAAAAGGGGAAGGCCAAAACTATTGATTCAGCAGAATCAGATTTTAAAGTGATAGGATTGAAAAACTGACAGACTAAAGCAAAAGATAAGCTGTCCTGGAGGAAACTTTAGCAGAAGGCTTTGACCCACCTTGAGCTGTCAAGCCAAATATGATGATATTGAAGCTTGAAGACACCCCATTTAATCTAATGACAATTTGCTTAATGCTCACAATTATTCTGCTATTCCCAGCTGATGCATGGAGACACAAAAGTATGATAGCAAATAAATTCCTGCTGTAGGATAGGACAATATTATGCAAATGATAAAATGGAATCTGCTTTAAATATATGAAAAGAAACTTTATCTATACATGAAAACTATGTACATATGTCACAACCCATTTAAATCTAATTGACAATTCCAAGGGGAAGAAAAAAAAAAGAAAACTTAATCTGAAATAACCAACATCCCCAGCATCTATCTTTACTCTTATATGCTGAACAATAATTTCTCCTTTTGTTCATATTGTAGAGAAAATTTGTAATCATAAATTAGTAACATGTTAATTAAAACTATTCTAACTTTCAAACACTATTTTAAAATTTTATATTACCAATGTTAAAAATTTAACATATTTTAAAACCTGGATCAAATAATATGTATCCTCTTTTTCTTAGTCTTCCAACATGAGCAGTACAGTATCACATTATTTCAAATCTTTTACCCATTTTCATAACTCTTTTAAAAATAAAGAGAAATACATTTTAAAATAACATCATAATAAAGAACTGGCTTATATCTCAGTGAGATTTATATCCATAGTCAGTACTTCACAAAAACATTTATTTACTCATGTAAAGGAAGATTTTAAACATAAGGAAATTCTTTGTAACTTACATTTAACTAATCCCCATACGGATTTTTTGTAATGTACACAGCCTGAAATCCGTAAACGACATTCTTTTTTTGAAACTCTTGTTAAACAATACACAGACTTTACAGTGAAAGCATCACTATAAGGGATACCAGTATTAACAACATCACAATCCACAGTGTATACTTGACTGGGTTTACTATGTTTTAGCAATCTCTAAAGAAATATAGTAAAAATTAACATTTTTGAAATCAAATGTAAAGAAATGATTATTTTTTAAATAATAACTGTAATTACAATATAACATAATAAAGATTGATAAATATACTTTTCTATCAAAATATAAATTTAAAGTTATGTACACATTACAGCTATGTACACAAATGTACATACAAATTAAAATTAATATATTTTAATTTTCCTTTCAAAATTTCCTTACACCAAGAGAGAAAAATCATGAATTATACATAAAATTCTAAGTAATTTTACAAAAAAGACATAACAATAATATTAGACATTAACAATTACAAAAATGATTCTTAGAAAAAAGCATAACAGAAAATATTTTTAAAAAATCAATGGAAAAAATTCAGTATTTTAGATTGTACTTTAATTACAAAGTCATACATGTCACTTATCTTCAATGTATTTTATCAATTATTTAATATTTTAAATTATAAAATATGAAAAATAACTTTTTTCAATTTTTTAAAATCAAATCAATTATATAAGATTAAAGATTTCAAAATATTTAATGCTGACCTGAGTCTCTGTGGTTTGTGCAGTCTTTGCCATTGAATGATTTAGAGTAAGAGTATAAGTGACTTGTCTCATTTTCAAATCATACTCAGGACACATTTGCCATGGACTTACTATTATATCTATAATATAATAAATGCATACACTTATAATTTATTTCTAAATCGCAATATTAAATTCTGACTTTTATTATAAGAAAAATAATATAATAAAAACAAACTTTATGTTGAATAAAAATATTTCAGGAAAAAAAATTTATGATACAACAGAATTTAATAATTGATTTGAGCAGAAAATTATTAATTGTTGAGTTTAATCAAAATTTTACACAGGTTTAATTTTAGATCAATACATAAAGTTGTCAGAGTAATCATTTCTATAAAGTAGTACAGTAATTAGAAGATTTCAAAAATATTTTTAAACAGACAATAACATTACCATAAGTTTTCCTAGATTCTAACAAGTCATAGTAAAATTTAGAACCAGTAAATATGAGAGAAAAGACTTGATCCACAGGTAATGGAAATACAGAATTAAGTACTTCTTTGCCTTCATGATCAATGCAGGGACACTTAAATTCCACATCTAAAATAAAATTATCACTCATAACAATCAAATGAAAAATTAGAATTTTTCATGCTTAAAAATTTTTTACAGATGCTGTCCTTATTTCGAAGTATACATTAAATGAAATTAATTATGATATTAATCATAAGTAAATTTAACAATTATATAATAATTAGTAATAACTACATAAAGATTAAAGAATAAGAAATAGAGTATATAAAACTTTGTCTCAACATATTTGAATATATGATATGAATAGGCCACACAAATAATAAAATAAAACAAAATAAATGAATACCATGTCCATTTTATGATTTTTTTTTTTCATTACAGTTATAATTTAGTAGAAGAAAAAATAATGCATTTCTTTCTAAAAAAAAAATTTTTTTTTTAAAACTCTATAAGCAATTTTAATAAAAAACCCAATAATTGTAAAATCATGTAATACTTGTCTAATTACAAATCAATTTCCCAGAAAGTGATTATAAATAATACTTTAAAATAACTTTTTTAGAGCAACTATTTTTTAAATATTTTTATGTATATTCATTGGTAACATATTATTTAAATTAGAATATTTTACATTTATTACTATTCCTGAGCTCATAATACAATTTCATTACAGCTCTGATGCTCCTTTCAAAGATCTTTAATGCAAGTTTAAATTGGAGTTTTTCCAGATATGTGAAAAAGCACTTGTGTTTTTCTAATTCTTCAAATTTCTACTCTTAAAGTTCTCAATCTAGATTATTGAAGTATTAGCCCATTTTCTTCCTCTGAAAAATGTCTTGAATAATTATTTATAAATAGAACTACCTGATTTTTGCAAAATGAAAATCTACTTAGCAATGATCAATATAGATTCACTGTATAAAAAAGTACTGAGGAAGCTCTTTTGCATTTGTAGAACATTGAAGACAAAAGGATAATTTTTATACTGCTTTAATTTTTCTGGATATTAAAGGTGTTTTTGACTACACATGGTGGCTAAGTATTCTAAACCTATCGAAAACAGTTAAGACTTCTTAGTAACATTTTCTCTCCAGTAAATGACTTCTTAAAGAGCAGAGCAAATATAATCACTATGTGTTGTAACTTAAAAAATATCACCTTCAGAAGGATGTTTCTAGCCCTATATTCTGGAATGCTATATTTAATGCTTTGCTAATAAAACTTGAAAAGTTTCAGTTGACACAAAACTATTCCTTTTGCTGACAATTTACTTTTGTGTTTTCAAACCAGACTATATTTGATCTCTTAACTCTATCAAGAAACTCCAAATTTTGCTTTAAATTGGTTAAAAAAAAAAAAACGGAAAAATTCAAGCTAGAATTTAACCCCATGAAATTGAAACTAATGATTATTAAAAAGACAATTTTTCTCTTCTCAAATTATCCTTTATTTCTTAATTTTTCCCTTTTCATTGAGAGTGAAGTGAAATATCTGGGAGATTTCTTATAAAATCAACTAATAGCAAAGAGCTAAAAATTTCAATAGAGAAGATATTTGTAACAATTTAAATCCATCATTTAACATCTATTTTTGCCCTCTTCTATCTTGTTGGAAAAAGAATGAATTATGCAATCATTCATATTTTAGTAGTATTAAAAAAAAAATTTCAATTTGATAAAATAAAAAAAAATTAAATTTAAGCTGAAAAAATATAAACTATTACAAAAAATTAAAATACCACAAAGAAATTAAAAAATAACTTTTTAATTTTTCATAACCTTTATCGATATAAGGCTGCTTCTCATATATCACTTTTTCTTCAAAAGCATTTATAAAGAACAATCGATGAAATATAAAGTGTATTTCATCTATTGTTCTTTATAAATGCTTTTGAAGACAAAATGTTATATGAGAAGCAGCCTTATATCGATAAAGGTTATGACAAATTATCTAAAAGTCATTTTTTAATTTGTTTGTGGTATTTTAATTTTTTCAGCTTAAATTTAATTTTTTAATTAAATTTGTCATGGTCACAAACATAATTAAAATTTTTTAATTTTATCAAATTGAAAAATTTTCATTCATATACACAATGATATTAGAAAGTGAACAAATGATTTTTTATTTTTTAAAGTATAAGAAAAATATATATACATAAATATTTTGATTTCTTATACAAATGCATGTTTTCAACATATTTTAATAAATATCAATGCCTAAAAAAACACTGCATTTTATAATCATATAAAAATGGTGTATTAGTATAATTTGTAAAATTATATTAATTAATAACTACATTAAACTTTTTTACTAATTAAACAAATTAGTATGAAAGCACCCAAAACTAAACTTTACATGGAATAATCATACGATAAAAACCCCCATAAAATTGGCAAAAAATTTTAAATAAGTTACCTTCAATATTATCAGCACTTTCAGTTGTATCACTCATGTCTGTTGGATTCTCAGACAATTTTGGATTAAGACCACATTTTGAATCATTTTGTTGTGAAACTTCTTCCTCAATGTCTTGATATGCTGGAGGATCAGAATTTCTATCCATTCCATTAGCTGATTCCTAAGCAATTTTGAAATTATTTAGTTGAAAAATATAAAATCTACAAAAAAAAAAAAAAAAAAAAAAAAAAAAAAAAAAAAAAAATGTTATTTTTGGTGGCTGAATCCCAATAGTTAACCCAGAAAATATTGTAAACTTCTGATCATCAGAATTTTTGCAAATGTTGAATTTCTACAAGTTTCTAAATTAAGATTGAACAAGCAGCCAAAATGGACTTAATTATAAAATATTATTTTAATATATTAACTAACTAAATAATATTAAAATAGAGTCATAAATTATATTTGTGTGTGTTTTTAATTCAGAAATATATGTTCAAAGGTCCCTCCTTGCAAATTCAAATTTTATCAATATTTATTTATATACTATATTTTTAGTAGCTGCATATTCTAAATAAGTGATTTTTTTTAAATAGAGAAATTAAATTTAAAATTTGGAAATTAAGTAAGAAAGCTGGAAAATTTCTGAAGAAAAATGAATTAAATGGAAAATTTTAATAACTATAGAATAATCCATTATACTTTAAACAATAAATAATAAAAACAAACAATTCTTCAATTAGTAATTTCAAATATACATAACTAATAAAAATCTTTTTAAAAATTAACTTATATGGATTAATACAAATCTTTTTTTAAATTAAAAAAAATTAATGATTTACATAAAAAACACAATAATTATTTTTATACGCATAAAACAAAAATATTAAATATCAATATTTTTTTAAGCAAATTGAATAAATATTTTAAAATTATATACTTAATATTATATTTTTAATTTACACACAGATATTTTTCTTCAAATTTGTAAATATTTCGATAAATACCTGTTACATAAAGATAAAATGCAAATTTTTTTATTGATAAATTAAAACATTTTACTTTTAAAGCGGTATATATTGATTAAATCATGAGAAAGAAATAATTTTGAGATATAAAATTTTTTATAAAATTGCAAATTATTGACAAATGAAACATACAATTACTTTATACAAGACATATAAAATTACTTTATATTGTACTATTCCTTTCAGGACAAAAATTAAACTTATAATTATTTATTTATTTCAAAAAAAAAATTCTTACACATTTTTTTTCTTACCTATTTCACAATAAAAAAAAATATTTTCTACTATATTTGAGTAAAAAAAAATTTATTATAATAATAACAATGAAAATTATTAAATAACTTACTGAATTTTCATCTGCAATTAAAAATTCATTGGCACTTTCTTGTAGATTAGTTGAATCTCCTTTTTCATATGATTTTTCAACATACTTTACAATATTTTGGTCGGAATGCTTAATGCTTTTCATGTCTTCTTCTGGTATAGGAGGAGCAACATAATCATCATCATCGCTAGTTAATCCCAATTCATCACCATAGCTAAAGTGCACCCATTGCCACAGCTCTTGAGAAGACATAGGCTGAATACATAAACAACATTGTTACAATTCAGTTGGCTTACCATTTATACTTCATTAAGTATTTAAATGATTTTTGAAAGCAGGGGGAAATCAAATTTCTAAATAATAAACATAATAAATTAAAAAATAATACAAGTAACAGATAGCATTTATCATTTAAAAGAGCTGCAAGTTTGACTGGCACGGCAGAATTCCTAACATTTAAAAAAACATGTTTCATTGTACACAGTACTAAAATTAACACATTTGGAACAATGCCATTTGTCTGTTTTTTCCCTTCCAATCATATATAGAAGGATGAAAATTCAATAGGGAAATTTTTTTTCTTCTTTTTTCTATTTATATAATACCAAACGTAAAGTAAAAAACTCTTGTATCTAACCTGTATTCATATATTAAAATAAAAAGAAGTGTTTTAGAATAACTTACATTTTTTAAAAAATAATCCTTCTGAAAGTAAAATAAAATTCTTAAGTTAAAGTTTTACAGATAATGCTAAAAAGAATAAAAAGTACTCTGTTTATTTAAATATTTTAAAACTTTAAAAAGTATAAACTGCAATAGAAAAATTTACAAATATCATATATTTATGACATTTTTTACTGTCTACTTATATTTATTATTAATCATAGTACTTATATAAATGTACTATATTTATTACTAATCATAGTACTTTGATATAAATGTACTGTGTTCTATAATTAAAAAGCAATAAACCAAATAATTTTTTTAACTTCTTTTCAGCTTTTTTTAAAGTTTTACTGCTAATAAAATATTCAACTTACAAGACCTTTAATTATTTAATAGAATATAAATACCTGTTCTATTAATGCATTCTGCCAAATCCGGAAAAGCATGAGAAATGTTTTGTCTCTAGCACCAAAGGAAGTAAAAAAATGTTTTTCAGTTTCAGTAGTTATTTGAATAGCATTAGGAATAACTCGAGCAGTTTTTTCTTTGGTCATGCTGGTGACATCTCGGCAACGAATTAAAAGCTGAAAGCATTTATTTTAGCATCACTTTAAGAATATACATCTTAAAGGAAAAACAAAAAAATGCAAATAAAAATTTTTTTAATTACATAAAAATAGACATAGTATATAGCTCTTGCTGTATACTATTTTTATATACATAATATATAAAAATAGTATACAACAAGACTGAACATTTGTTTAAATGAACACATTTCTAAAATTTTAGAACAAAAAATTATAATAAGAAGGAAAGATATTTAATAATTACCAAGCTTCAAAGTAACATTATATCATAATTTTAGAGTCTTTTACAAAAATCCATAATTCAATTTATTTAAGAATGAATTATTTAGGAAATTGTCTTTTTTTACAAATGGACACTAATCATTTATTAAAAAAATATACATGCCTTAAGATAAGTTTAGTACAACTTAAAAAAAATAATAATAATACATTGAAATATAAAAACATGAAAAATGTATTAATGCAATTTTTTAATTATTTATTTACTTTAAAATCTGTTTCTGATTGAAAAGTGCTACCTTTTTCTAGAAATTCAGCAAGAAAATCCCTTTTAGTATTTTAAAATTAACATAATTCTCAACAATATAATAAAAAAGGGGAAAACAATAAATTTTTTTCTCCCCAAAAAATCAAAACATCATCACAGAAACACACAAGCTCTAAGAATGAAAAAACAAAAATAAAATTTACCATTACAGATTTCAAGAGTAAAAAAGAAAAATGAAACACCTCAAGTATTATTTATTTTCTAATCTGTGAACAAGTTAATAAGACAGTAAAATAATAATAATAATAAAAAAAATAAATAAATAAAAAAATAATAATCAAAAAATTACATAATCTATTGTTTAGCATGAAATAATTCACATATTCATAAATTGAATAAATGGATATGATATTATAAGTAAATAAGTCAACATATGTACCTAAAGAAAAACATATTTGCTATAGCAACAATAAAAAAACCATTTTACTTTAATAACAAACAAAATATTACTCCAATGCATACACAGAACAATTTTAAAAGCTTTAAAATTGCTTCTTATCATAACTTTTCTGTACTTTAAATTAATCAATATTTTATTTCATTTTTCCAAAAATTGTTTTTTTAACAATATCTGTTTTTTTACACTATATCATTTATTAAAAAAAAATATTTCTCTATTAAGATAATTTTAACCTATACATTTAAGAATGTACAAAGATATCCATAGGAAGTCTGATGGAAGCATAAAAATTAATATCAAAAATCTGATTTTCTTAAAAAATATATTTGAAAGAGCTATGTATAAAAATTGGGGGGATGAATCTAAATGAACCATTGCAATCAAAATCACAAATACAGCTTTTTTTTAAAAAATATAATAGAAAGAAATATATACTTATACAAAAAATTTATTAATTTATAAAACAAGCAACAATTAAAAAGACTATACTTACAAATGTCTCCCATCGAAATATATTAGCATAAAAACAGATATAATTTTGAGATACATAAAGTCTTCCATGCACAAGGATATCTTTTTGTAAAGCACATGAATAATCTATAACGAAAAAAAATTGTCTTATTTGAAATTGATTCTTTATAATATTTTTAAAAATAAAAGGTAACAAACAATATCTATATACGAGTAACATATACATTTTTTTATGCTCTTTTATGGATAAAATGTTTGAACCTACAGCCAACTTTTTATTTTATTTAGAATAAATTTTATCTTTTACTATATAACAGCAACTGAACATGATAACACAGTAGCTGAAAACTGACATTTTTTTTGCACACACACATATATATACACTCATGTCCAAAATTATTTTTACATGCATAAATTCTAGGATTTTTCAGAAACTGTGAACTATAATTTTATGAATTTGTCTGCAATGGTGTATAATTGTAGCATGAAACAACAAATATGGTAATAAAAGTGACAAAGAGTTCAGAAAAAAAATGAAGCATTATGAATTTAGTATGAAATGTGATTTCCTCTGACTTTTATACACATATCACAATGTGTTTTCATCCTGGCAATAACATTGTTAACCACAGTTTGGGGAAATAAGATCCACTCTTCTAGCAATGCCATCTTCAGAGTATTTTCTGTTATCTGTTAGAATGTCTATGTGCAATTGCCCTTCCAAGGAAGTCCCATAAGTTCTCTATTATATTGAGATCAGAAGCCATGGCATTAGATTAGTGTCATTAGCTAAATGTCTTAACTTTCAAAGAATTCATCAACGAGGTTTGCTTGATGTGGACAAGCATTATCGTCTATAAATAAAAAGTAAAATCCATATGCATTTCTGTAAAGTCTTACATACGTATGTCAAGTCACTTTATCCTGATATCTCTGGGTTCTGATCAGCTATTGAAAACCTGTAGGGGTATCCATCATCGATCCTTATTCCTCCCCATACCAACACCCCTTCACTACTGAAATGGTCAAGTTCCATAATGTTTGAGGGATAATATCATGTTCCTGACTCCCTCCATGTAAACTTATAACTACCTTTAAAACTAAACTAAACTGATCAGTAAAGAGAATTTGGGGAGAGAAAGAGATTATTGTAGATCATGAAGAAATCCAAGCATGTTAAATATGGTAAAAAAGGAACAGGTCCATCTTATTCTGCCCAATGTGTATTGTAAGTAGCATCAATGTACTGATAAATGTCAAGTGAACTGAGGCCAACGAAAAAAATCCTGACAAAGAATTCTTGTAGAAAGATGCCATGCATTTGTTCTAGGAAAATGCATGATGTCTGACATTTTTGTTAATATAAGCCTATCTATATGCAGCTAATGCTAATCTTGAATTACTATTAAATGTTACACTTTTGAGCACTTATTATGCACAATTTAGTCATTAAAATGTTTGTTTCTTTTGAATTTACCTTACAGACTCCTTTTTCATATCTTTCTTACATTTAGCACTCACACAGACCATTTGTGCATATATGTTTTGAGTATTTAAATTGAGTAATTCAATTTATTAAAAAGAACCATGTAACAAATTAAATATATATATATTTAACAAACAAGTAGAAAGGAAAAAATCTTTAAAAATTCACAATAAAAAAGACAACTAAGTAGGTTTTCAAAAGATGTAAAGAAAGAAAAGCTTATTTTTACTGCACAAATTACATTGAAATAATATAAAAAATTAAAAAAAAATTAAATAATAATAAATAAAATGGACATGTTTATGTTGAAACAAATTTTAAAAATGAAACAATGAAAAAAGTTAATAATTTCCTTCAGAAATATTTTTAATTTTGTTTAAATGTTTTATGGCAGAAACAAAAAAAAATTTTTGTAAAATATTTGATGATCATTAGATTTAAACTACACTCACCAACAATCAGACGCTCAGAGTCAGGAAGGTCTTTAAAAAGTCTTTTAAAGTCATCACTTTTCGATTTGTAACTTGGATTTAACACCTAAAAGAATTTGCATAAATTAGTTAAATATTTGCAACTGAAAAATATTTATTTTTAACTATTACATAAAAATTTAGCAAGAAATGCATATAAAAAACTGCAAAAGTATATCTTTATGAATGTTTTTAACAACTGAATTACATAATCTTTATATTGAATAAATTAATCCAAATTTATTTTAGAGAATATAATTAAGAATTTTATTTATTACTTTATTTCATGGAATAAATGTTTCTATTTAAAAAACTCTTTGTTTAACTCAAACTTATCAATTTTAAGTTTTGATTTTTTTCCTTTGAAATACTGATATATTTATGAGAAAAAAAAATTCAATAGAATAATATTTCTATAAATTTATGATAAATCAAGCACATTACGTAACATCATGTTTTGATTTTTTAAGAAGATAGAATACTTACAGCAATTTATTAAAACAGAACATAATTCCTTTTAAACAAAATTGATTAATTTATTCATGAAATCTGTAACTAATTTCTTAGATCTGTGAATTATAATGTTCAAAATAATTTTTGAAACTAGAAGCAGATATTAAAAATTTAATCTAGTTATGTTATAGCTTTGTAAAATAAAAGCTGTAATCCATAAGTAATACACTCAGAAAAGTAATACATATATAAAAGAAGTAATACATTCAGTTCTGTTTTATTTTACCTTTTTGCATAATACATAACACATTAAGTTATAAGTATTGAATTAAAAAAAGAAGGTACTAACATTATACCACGATTTTTTCTTTTCTTTCTTTTCAGTACTTTTTATTTTATCAGACTTAGTGATATCAGATTTAGAAGTATTGCTCTCAGGTGTTCTTTGTAGTCCTATGTCAATTGATTTCCCTGACTCAGAGGATCGACTTAAATTATCTGGAAATAAGGAACTTTCTTGGCTGATAGAGCCTGGTGACATATTGCTCCCAGCATCCAATGAAGAATATTGATTGTCATTATCTTTCTCGGGTGATTCTTTGGAACTTGACACATTCTGTAAGGAGCTAACTGAGCTGCTCACAGAATTCAACACAACAGAGGGTGTTATTGAATGAATGCTTTTAACATCATAATTTTTTAATGAGCCAGTTTCTTTATCAGAAGAAGCATTTGGACTATTTCTGAAAAAGTTTAATATCAAATTAATTAATGAAAAATATTACATTATTTATTATTTTGATATGAGCACTTGTACTATTATTGACAAAATCTAAAATTCATTATATATTTTTAATCCAGCTCCTATTTTTAAACATAAAAGTAAAATTAATTTATATTCTTAAAATAATTTTTCATAACTATTTTAGATCCTAAAGGCAATGGATAATTTTAGTAAATAAAGTTCCATATTCAAGATCTATTTATGTTATGAATAGTTTTATGTATCACTTTTAGGTGACGGTGAAAGAAGAAAAGTAAATAGTTTAATAAAAGAACTTTAAAATATAGTAATAAAAAACAATCTAAAGCATGTCAACTTAAAAGAAATATGTTTTTTTTTTTTTCCTACTTACTCACCAAGCAATCTTGGAAAAAAAAAAGGTTTGCCATAAATTAATTATTCAAATAACATAGATAAGAACTTCAAAACCTTTACAATCTGTAGTTCAATGCAAGCCAACTATTACTATGAATATGTCATTTTGGAAGTGAAAAATAGGTACTTCTTAGTTGTTTCAGCACTCATTAATTAAACAAAGATAAGATGGCTGTCAAGATGGATAACTGGCTTTTCTCATGATGGGTGGATTATAAATGCTTGGGTTAGCACTGGCATCATTTCTAGCCACCCATATGACTATGAGTTTAGTAATGGTTCTAAATATATATTTTAATTGTTTAACATGGAGGCCAATTTAATAAAAAAATATAATCAAATACAAGATAAATGTTGCATATTTAATAACTAAAAATACTGTTTGCTTTTACAACTAATAAAAAGTGACATGAAATTTAAAAAAAAAAATACCTACTTAAAAGTGCATAGTTATTTATACTTAAAAATTAATAAATTCAATTTACGAATGAAATATAACACACATTTTTCTTTTTATTTCTTTAAATCTGAAGTCTTGTAATCATGAAATGCTTAAAAATCAAAATATCACAGGTATGAATGCTATGATATTATAAATACAATTGTACAATAGGTATAATTCAATAAAAAAGTATGTCTCAAGAAATCATAATCTGAAAGTACCTATATGAATTCTACTTATGAAAATTTCTTATAACATTAATATTTAAATATAATAATTTAATGATTCTTACTTTGGTACATTGCCATCAACAGCAGATATATCTTGCACCATGCTATCAGTGTGATTCAACTGCAAACTCGACAAAGATTTTTGTCTGATTGAAAAGTAACATAGATTAAATTCAGAGCAAATTCAAAATATGAATATCAAGTAGAACATAAACAGTAATAATATTGTTAATAATATTTGCAATTAATAAGAAAACATATATTTTTCAATTTATACTACCAGAAAGAAATGCATTTTAAGTATAGATTAAAATATGTAATGAATATATATCACCCATAAATATTTACTTATATTTCAAAAATAATATTTAGCAGATATACATAAAAAAATTCAATCAATAGAAACAACAAATATCCTTCCTTCCTTTCTTTAAATATAATTTTATTTAAAAAATTATTAAGGTTTGGAAAACAAGTAATTGAAAACTGCCATATAAAACTTCTAGGATTAAATTAAAACTAAACATGAAGAAATGGAAAATAAGATAAAATACACACACAAATTCTTTAATTTTAAGAGCTGCAGAGGATTGCATTAAGGCTTATCTAGAACAATTGTCTTATAACTGTTAATAAGCAGGAATTAAAATTTTGATATATACTTTTCATATATAAAGTTTTACAGAATAAAAATTTTGCTTATAAAAGAATTCATAACAATGCAACCAAATAAGATTTCTAATTAAAATAGATTACTAAGCAATAATGACAATGCATACATTGCATATATCTATACTTATTTATGACTAAGACAAAATGATTAGATTATTGCAGATTATAACTTCTTTTTAAAAATATTCTCAATAATATAAAATAATATTTTTACAAAAAAGTAAATAAGTGAATTTTAAAGGTAATTATGGGGGGGGGGGGAGGTGATAATTGACACAGTAAACTATAAAGGAATTTTTTTTAATTTTTTTTTTACAAATTTTAAAGCTGTCAACAGTTTAATTTTTTTTAATTAGACAAAATTAAAAAAAAAAAAAAAAAAACATAAAAGGAATTTTGATAGAACTTATTTCAGACCGACAAGGTAAATTAAGAAAACAAACTTAGATTCAACTTGTAATTAGTAAAATATAAATATTTTTTAACTTCAAAAAGCAGAATAAAAATATTTACAAAATAAAAATGAATTAATTCAATTTGCTAATTAAACATGTAACTCTAATAATAGAGTAATAAATAAAAATCTTTCTATTAAAATTCAAAATTAAATTAAATTTCATAGAATAAATAATTTTTCTCTAATAACAACAATAATAATAATGAAGGGTGGGGAGTAGAATAAAAAATTTTTTACTACCCAGTTGAATTTTTTATAATGACTTCTAACTCTTGTCTGTAATTTTATGTACTATAATGTTTACTAATGAATTTAGAACTTGTGAAATAAATTCAATGAACTCGTATATCTGAAAAAACAGATTTTTATAAAGTAATTTTTACAATTTTAAAAGTTTAGGAATTGCACTAATTTAAATGATGTTCTTATGCTTTAAACTTGCTTACAAAAATACATAAATCACACACACACATATATATATATATATATACATATATGTATGTATGTGTGTGTGATTTTGTATTTTTGTATGCAATATATATATATATAATAGTACCAAATTAATAGGTACTCAAGTATTATTGAATAGCTTAAGACAAGCAAAAGAATATTGTACATTTTAATCACAAGATGCTATATTTGTAATACATTAAATCTTTCCTAATAATAGAATAGTTTAAATTAGATCCTCTTTCATTATTGATCTAGCATAGCTTTTTATAAATTCCTAGAATTTTGGAAATATAAAAAATTGTTTTAATAAAAGAATCGGGAGTCGGATTTTTAAATCGACTCGTTCAAAAATGCTCAATTCCCCACCTCTGGTAATATTAGTACACATTAACAATCTAGCATATCACTATTTTACATAAATAAAGTAGTCACATAATAAATAATCCACAGTTCTACAAGATCATAATATTATTTAAGATCAATAATTTTATCCAGTTATTTATGATGAAAAGTTCTCACAACAATAATTCAAACAAGGAAAGAAAAAAAAGTTAAATCTATTTTGTAAATAAAGAGAGCTGAAATATATACATACTTTTGATTACTCAGTGAAACAGGTTCATCTGATACTTGCTGTGGTTGTAAAGATTTGTTATTGTTATGAACAGCATATTGTTTAGGTGAAGAATAGCGATCACTTTCGTTTTCTGAGGCAGAAGCCTGATTATCAGAAATTGCATATCTTGAACCCGACATTTCATTAATTTCAAACTATAAAAAAAAAAATTCGAAACTAAAAAAAATTATTTAAAGCTAGTTTTCTCGCGTTAAATGAGTGGATAACAAAATGAGAAAGTATGACCTGAAAATAAGATTCATATTGTAGGTAAACACTGAACAATAAGCTCAAGGAAATAAAAACAAAATACAGCTGTTGCCATTATCCGATCATCAATGATATGACTAGGCAAAAGGGTCACTCATTTGATTGTTTGATTATATTTATGTTTAACTGTTTTATTGATTCATATCGCATCAGGACCGAATTAGTCACTGCTTGTCTATTTGGACCAATCTAATGACGGCCTTTTTACGGATCTTCTTTTAATCTTCGATTTCTTGAAAATCTTGGGGATCATGGACCTATGCTAGACCTGATAGTACATATTTTTATTGTTTTCTTTTAAGAAATTTTAACCTATGACCCGCTATAGTCTTGTTTAAATAAGTAACATATATTGAGCTTTGCTTAGCTTATGTGCAAAAATGTCCTGGTGGAAAGAATTCCTAAATTGGGAAACTCTGCTCAAAATCGAATAAATAAAGAAAGCAAGTACTGTTTCTTTGCCTAGGATGTGTACGATAAACTTGTAGTCCTCCAAAAAGCTTTTAATGTGTTCGAGAAAGAGGGGTGGAATATGAGAACGCATTACATTCTTCATCAAGGTTTTTATTTATTTATTTTTTCAAATTGTGATGGTACAGTGAGAATGTAAATAGCATTAGGTCCACGTGTCGCACTCTGAATAACACTAAGTATATTATATATCTGCTTCTAAGATCTGAGATCTGTTTGTTGTTTCTTATCCCACTTGGCTGGCCAAGCCCACGAGCCCATACGTGCTCATGATTGAAGGGGAAGGAAGCAGCTTCTGTTGTGATGGAGCACCCGTAGGTAGAACTAAGCACCCGTACGTAGCTCCGTGACGCTCTTACAGTCATAGGAGACTGGGACCTACAGCTTAAAGTGGATTCCGAACCACTACAAACATCTATGGCACCGCCGGGATTCGAACCCGAAACCTGTGGCACCGAGCGCCAGTGCGCTAGACACTCGGCCATTCAGGTCCCAAATTTGCCAACGGCACGCGGTGTTCCCAGGTGGTCACCCACCCAAGTACTGACTGCGCCCAATGATGCTTGACTTCGGTGATCTAAACGAGAACCGGTATATTCAGCATGGTACGGCCGTTGGCTTCTGAGATCTTTCTAGTGAAAGATCTCAGATCAAAGTGAGTGATTATGTTTTGAAAGCAGAAATTTCTGTAAGATTTAGAAGAAAACATTTATAAACTAAATATTCAAAATTAAGTAAACAAATGAAATTTCAAATTGAATTTGCCAATAGATTCACATTAACAATTCTAATAGATAGGTATATTTGGCATAATTTTTGTATTGATATTTTTGTCAGGGATCATTTCAATCATGTTAATTATGATATTCTCAAAGGAGACTTTCGAATGAAATGAGAAAAGGGTTCTTTCCATAAATGACGCTGTTTTCAACTCGGTTGTGGAAGCATTTATAAATGTGACACTTTGTGCATTTATAAATGTGTACTTCGTTGTCTATGAGAGGAAATCTTTCTTCTTAAGCCGCTACCAGACGGGAGCGTGTGAAGCGTGAGGAGCTTTCGCTTCGAGAGTCTCCGTCTGACTGAAAAAACACGAGACACATTATTTTCTGGCATTTGATTTTTTTCTGGTTTGTCCTTCATGCGCTTCCATCTGGAAGGGTCTTTAGATGTACTCTGCATAAGTGACACCGTTTTCCAAAATGATCTTAAAAAAGCAGGGATAGGAATAATTTACAGCACTAGGATGTTCTCTTTTCTTCTAGTGGAGAACCATACTTTGTTGCTTCTCATTTAATGATTCGAACAATGCAAAAAAAAAAATTTTTTTTTCAGGGTTGGAATCAAAAGTTTCTTTCTACATTGTGGCGCCATCTATTTTTTTTAGAACAAATAGGAAAAATAATTTGTTGAGGAATATATACAGCTAAATGTTTCTTCAATAACTATTTCAAATAAATAAAATAATGGCGCGTATGAGAAATCGGTTTGATGTGTGGGAAAAACCAACTCTGATTGTAATGGAGCGAGACAATTAACTGAGACATTTGACTCACTCCAAGGGTTTCGTCTACACTGAGACAATTGGTTCGCGATAACGCCTCATGACGTTTTTCTCTTACTCTCGTCTGGACGCGACTTAATTAGAACTCAACTTTCCTCCACTTCCTATCCTTTTACTCCTTTTACAGGTGGGGGGAGGGGGTCACACCCTATTTGGCGAGAAGCTCTCAAAGAGGGAAGGCTGGTTAAAGAGAAGCATCGATTGAGAACAAATATGATAATCAACTTGCCCTTATATACACATAAAAACAAACCTTGAAAGTCCCATGTCTAATGTCATGAAAGTCTATAAGCGAGATTATTTTACTTAAAAATATAAGAGACATATTACGATAAAAAATTTGAAATTAAAAGGGAAAAACTAAGTAAAATACTATGCTGAATCTACTCACAAGCATTTACTTGCAGAAACTCACACCATATGGCATGAAGGCATAAAAATAGAATATAATCTTGGTGAAAAATCAAGGTAAGAAAAATATGAATCCGTTGCTGTGAGTTTTATTAAGTTTGTGTTAAATAAAGAAATATTATTAAAACAGATTCTTTATTGACGTAAGAAGTCTAAGCATCGTGAAACAAAAATTCTACAAAAATGACCACGGACAATTGAATCGCTTCTCCCGAAAGCTGTTTTCTTGAAATCGTTTTCAGAAAGTTGTATTCATAATTGAAAACTTCTAGAACGCCTCGCAATTCAATGGAACATTCAGTTTGCCATACGCAGACGATGAGAAATTTCTTCTGCTTATGGATAAAGAAGATGAGTAAGCTTTTTTTTTTTTTTTTTAATGCTTCTGTTTGTGGTGTTATGTACTGATTCTATTTTAAAATTAAATTTCGGCCTAAATATTGTTTTAAATCTAAAATAACATTGTAAATAATATTATTTTAAAATATATATATATATATATATATATATATATATATATGCATATACATATACATATCTCTTTTTATGATATTTTAAAATATTATTATTTACAATGTTATTTTAGATTTAAAACAATATTTCGGAATATATCGAATATATATATATATATATATATGTGTGTGTGTGTGTGTGTGTGTGTGCGTGTTAGATATTGGCCTGATGGCCCCAGTGGTTAGCGTTCTAGCGCTCGGTACCACAGGTATCTGGTTCAAATCTCGACGTTGCCATGGGTGTTTGGAATCCACTTTAAACCGTAGGTTCCGATCCTACTAGGATCGTAGAGTCAGTCTTCACGTCAATCAAATCAAATCTTCACGTACAACACATCAGACCCTGTACTATGGTTTATTATTATTATTATTATTATGGCGAAAGTACATTCAAATTAATTACTCCTAAATTCATGGCAGAATCTCGGATAAAATACTATTATATCACTTCTCATCTCCCTCCCGATATTGCCTCTCTAGTGCACGATATTCTCATCAAAGTGAATTTTAAAAAAACGTATATGCAATTAAAAAGGAATTAATAAATCGTTTGGGTGAATCATTAGCAGAAAAAATTTAATGGACATAAATATTAACATTTTCGGACACATCTAAATAACTTGTTTTTGAAATAACTTATTTTTAAAAAATTCTCAAGTTAAAAGTGTAGTGTTATGGTCTGTTTCCACTCAGGTAACACAAAAGAAAAACTTAAAATGAAAAATATAATCTCAACATTATCCCTGCCAAATATATATCCTGACATTAAAAGCCAAATCAAAACTTGGGTACGATCAAAACTTAAGTGCGAGCAGTGTCCAACTTTTGAAAATACGGAGGCACATTTCCTTATGCTTGTTTTGCAAAAAATCACATTGATATTGTGGGTCCCTGACATTCCTGTAATGATTACAATTATCTATTGACAATAATTGAGCGATTCTCCAGATGGTCAGAAGCTATACCCTTTTTATATATGCAAAAGAAAACAATATGTAGTGCCACATTTAACTTGTTTTTCTATACACTAAAACTTGTCGAAAGCTTTGTAAGTAGTATCATATTATTACTTGGTTTTCTCATTTTGGATGTCTCTTTACCATAACCACCGACCAAGGTTCCTAAATGCAGTCACTTATACTTTCTGAGTTTACGCACATGTTTGATATTGAAATTGAAGATTCAATCAATAATTGAACTGGGATAATTGGAATAATTGTACACCATGCAATTTCAAATTGTATTGTCAAAAGCTTTCACCACCATTTGAAAACAGCTCAGGAGAACTATCATGAGCTCAAAGCTCATAAGAACTATCAATGGTTTAAAATCGTACAGTGATTGGTTCTCCTTGGTATTCGAACAACTGTCAAAGAGGATTTGAAAACATTTAATCTAAATCGGTGTACGGCTCAACATTGAGCCTTCCAAGTAACATGCTGGATATAACCGTTGTTCCCAACACGCGTGTAAACTTAGAAAATATAGGTGATCGCATATGGGAACCTCGGTCCATGGTTATCCTAGAGAAATATTCAAAACGAGAAATTCAAATATTATGTAACTCCTCTGTAAAATCTTGTTCGCACATTTTTTAAGAGTAGATCTTGTGAAATCCTGTTTGTGTCAGCCTTATACTGGTTTCCATAAATTGGTTAGCAGGGCTGATAAAACTATTACGATTGAACTGTCATATATTTTAATTTTTGTATTACTAGAATTAAATGTTAGAACTATAGTCACAACTTATGGTAATGCCATTCTAGTTTTATATCACTCTAAATTAATTTTTATATTCTATTCTATTGTCACTTACACATCTTTTTTGTTGAGTAAAGTCGTGTAATGAGCTTCTTTTCACTATACATTTCTAAACTAATACATCATGAATTTAATGATCGCAAATCACTGTGTCTCTGGACAGATACAAATGAAATATAGTGAAGCCTATCTATTTAATCACAGAGATTAAATCATCTCATCTAAAAGCAATTATGAACACAAAACTGTTGCAGATAAGTTTGGAAGTGAACAGTTTTCTATTAAAACTATCATGAAATCCGGGAATTTACTTATATGAAAAATTGTATATTCATTGTATATTTATCTTTTCATTGTATATTTATCTTGTATTATTAGTAGTACGGTTTCCACAAATATTGTTAGTTAATCTAAGTTAGTTTCTTGTCATTCCTTTGGATTAACCCTCAATCACTGGAGTGGTGGTGGGGGGCAGGGGTACTCTGTTGAATCTTCTTTCAAGCAATTGCTTGAGCAAATCAACAACAGATGGCAGTGCATAATAGTATAAAAATATAATCTTGGTGAAAGATAAGGAATGTATATATATATATATATATATGAATCCGTTATTATTAGTTTTATGATGCTTGTGGAAACAAGACAAATATCTAGAAAAATCTATGCTTTATCCTTCAGTTAGAACCCGCACAATTCATTGTTTTCCTCAAATCAAATATGACATGCATAACTAATAATTAAAAATTCGGGTCATGTAAAGAAGCTTTGTATAATACAAAAATCACAGCATTTTAAAATAATTACGATATTATATGTAATGTTTTTAAATAATAAATAAGTTAGAAATCCTAAGCTAACTATAAATTATAAAAAAAATATTTTCATTCAATTCATTTAATATTTAAATTAATTAATTTCTTGATGAATATTAAGGAAATAGTTAGTGTTTCAAAAATTTAAATAATATCAGTTTTATTTTAATTTCAGTCATTTAAAGCAAACTTTATCTCGGTGTTTTAAAGTAAAATATACGCGAATTTTTACATAGATTAAAGAATTTTTTATATAAAAAATTTATATTTAGTGTAAATCAACACACACTTCACTCATTTGGGGCACTTCCTTTTTTCTTTTAATTTTTGTCATCTGTAATTATTAATGCCTTTTATTATTTAAACAATTTTTTGCTTTTCTTTCAAATTTTTATGCTTTTAAAATAACTTTTAATACAATAACTAACTTTAAATTGCTTTTATATAGCACCTTTTGTACTTACCTTATTTCAACTATATATCTGGTGTGAACTTAGTTATTTTGAATTGTATACCATATTGTATCATATATATAATATCATGTTTCATAATTATGTTTTATTTTTTGCCATGTCTGCTCACTAACAAGACAAAAGTTAAGGGCTCTTTTTGACCAACAGTCACTATAAATTACAAAAATGCCGACGATATAGTGAAAATTATTCAAACATCAGCATCGCTAATAATTATTTCTATAACTAATTAATGGCAAATAAAAACACATTACGGGTTCCTGAGTTCTTATTTAAGAAGTTCAATTTTAACTTGTTCAGTCTTAATTTTATTTAACTTAGCAGTGTATTTAATAAATGAAAATCCTATTAATAAATGCTTTCGACTGAAAAAATGTCAAAAGCATTTATAAGTATTAAAAAAGAAGACGTTAGTTCATAATTTTCTTTTCCTATTGGCTGACGCATGTGCCTTACTTTCCCTTTTATTGGCAATGAAACGGTCCAAGTTTGTATCTTGTATGTGAAAACGTATTTAATGGAAACTTTTGACACCCTTTTAAAGAGATAATGAGATATTCCAAGCATCCTGTCTTTAGCGACAATCGAAATTTGTAGCTTTTTCTCGATTTTCTTTTCGTTCTGTCGAATGTTTTGTTTGTTATTGTGCTGCTCGAAATATTTGCTGTTTTGTGCTGCATTTCGAATAATTAAAAGTTATATTTGAATTGTCAAGGATTTAATGCTAGTTTTGCATAAGGTTTGCGTACGTATTCAGTATTAAATAATTTTTTGATGTTATTAGTTTTATAAACAAATTGGATGTTCTATTTACATCTTCTGTATTTACGTTTTTCGAAATATATTTGTTAATATGTTATATTTGATTAAAAAAAAAAAAAAAAAAATGATATATATTGAAAATTTTATTTAATTTTTTTTTATCGTGATTTGTTATTTTCAATTTTTATTGGCATGTTATACATATAGGTAAAAAAAACTTCTAATTATTATTTTATGTAGTTAAAAATTTAAAGCAAATTAAAAGTTTTTAAATTGAAAGGGTATTAAGATTTTTTATGCTGCTTGAACGAAAGTTATTATTTATAAAAAAAATACAAACTTTAATTGAATAGAAAGAGATTTATTCTATACAATTATTGTAAAAATATTTTTGTAAAATGCTCAAGGCCTGGAATCTTTGAAATTCTTTTTAAAGAAAATAGGGCTTATTTAAGTTAATTGAATGTAGTTTATAAACCTTGAAGTAGTTTTATTAAAATAATTTAGTAAATAAATAAAATCCATTAAATAAAAAATAAGTATATATATTTTATGTTTTGGATACGCATAATATTTCAAAAATTTTTTTTCACATATTTTTCCTTCTATATGCATGCATTATCATTAACATGGACATCAATAAAAATATTTAGTAGATTTTAGGGAACTTTAAATTGAATTAAGTTATAATCTCAATAAAATAAAATGGAATTTTTATAAAAAATAGTTATAAATACTTCAATGGAAAAATTTGCATCTCCTCTATTTATTAATGATGTCGGAAATATTGTAGACATGACATGCAAGTTAATTTGAATATAGCCTAACTAAATTAATACATGTTTGGTGAACATTCTAGCTCTGTTGACAGAAAGGAGTTAATATTAGTGGCATTACTTGGCTAAAGTAATTTATACGAAAAATAGTATTTGAAATCTGACAGTGGTATAAAATTTTATGCTGAATCTTTTGTGTACATAAAATAAACATTTTTAAATTGTGAGCTATACTATTTATTTAGGTTTGAATTAATTAAATATAATTAATAGCAAAATTGAATATGAAATTATTTCCTTGAATATAAATTTGCTGGTAAATTATTTATAGATTGCATATTATATACATTTTGTGAAGTTTCTAAATTTTTGACCAATACAAAATGATCTTGCATTAGAAGAGAGATTAAAAGCAGATGCAATGTAATATGAAGCATATAAAATAAACAACGCAGAAAATAGTAGGCATTCAAAGATTCTCATGTAGAAATAAATGAAAGCAGATTAGCAAAGAAGAGCAAGGAATCTCAAAGAGATGCTCTTATATAGATGATGTTATAATTCTTAGATTTTCTTCAACGTATTAAAATATTAAAAGAGTGGAGTTTTTCTTTTAAGTGTCGCAACTTATTTTTTTTACGGTGAATACAGAGTATTGACGGATAATATGCAATTATATTGTCGGGGGAAAAAAAAACCCTTATAGCTTAGTTTTCTTAATAGTAATGCAATATTAAAAAATTTATAAATGTTATATCTTTAATTTATATGTTGTCATGAAATGATTCTCGAAATTTTCTATATTCGCTTTGTTCCAATGATCTGCAGAAAACATTTTGTTCATATTTCAAGGATATTTTGTAGGAATTTGTGTTTACAAATGCCTGGCACATTTTGACAGGTTGACCATATACAATACAACAATAAATTTTATTGTAATGCTTCTTAAAATGTTTTTATCTTAAATTTAAAAAAAATCAATATGAAATTGTATTAAATTAAGTATATATGATAATAATAATAATTGTTAGTTAATAATTTAAAAGATTATTTCTTTAAAGATTATACACATTGAATAAACTTTTAATTTTATTTTAAATTTAATTGTTGCTAATATTAAAGAATATGAACTAATGAAATAATAAATATTATTTATATTTTTAGGTTTTAAAAAATATATATAGTTTGAATTAAAAAAACATGCAACATATAACTAATCCTTGGCAAAATGGTTGTATTCCTGGTAATTTTTCTCCTTCAGATGTAACTCCTAATAGGTAATTATTATATTTTATATGTATTAGAAACTAAGTGTAAGTTATTAAACTGATAAAGATGTTCGTACTGCCTTGATATCTTATCTATCTGTACATAAACAATAAGAAAAGTTAAAAAATTATCAGAACATTTTAATGTTATTATTCAAGTGCTTGTACTATATTAATAATGTACTTTTTTTTAACTTTGCATTTTAAACATTTGCATGATAATGATCATTGATCTTAATATAATACTTTTATATTGTTATTATCTAAATCAAATTTTGAGTTAAATTGATAATTTAAAAAAAATTAACAAATATGTATATATATATATGTAGTTTTAATTTTTTCTTTTATTTATAAATAAATAATTCAAGTGTCTTTTGAAAGTGTTTTAGTGAAGTCTGATAATTAATAACTAAGTTGAAGTGACTATTAAATAATCTATTTCTAATTTCAGGAAAGCTTGTTAAATTATTTGAAACATTTCTTTAAATGCATGATAAATATTAAAAAAAAAAAAAAAAAAAAAAATTTTTTTTCTTATTTTTATGAAAATGTTGAAAAACTACAGATTTTATAATTGAGCAGGCAAGATTTAAGCAGTAAAATATATTCATAGAGTATTAAGCCTTGACATGCATATTAAGCAATGGTAGAAATTTTTTTTTAAAAATTTATTTTTTAATTTTTTATTTTAGAGATTTTTAAAGATACAGAAAATTTTAGTACTTTTACTGTTTTTGGTGATTTAATAAATAGGAGGAATTAATAACTGTATATGTTTTAAAGTAATTGATTTTCTTTTTATGAAGCGTTAATCCAAATGCTGTAGATTATGGAGGACTTCCATCACCTGCATCTACTGCTATGTATGCTACTACTTCCACATTTTCATGGGCACACACTGTCCCAAGTTTTATGCCTTGGGTAACAAAAAGTGATGTTAATATACAAGAACCCATTGTGCACTTTACAGCACCAATCCCTCCAGATCCATGTACATCACAAACTGCTACCAGCTGGGAATTGTTACATAACTTAGGACCTAGTAAATGCAGTATGAATCCACACTTAAAGAGAAAAAGTGACTTGGAAGTTTTTGAGTAAGTTAAAATTTTTTTCTACTTATCAATATTTTAAATAAAGCTTGACTAATAAATATATATAATATTTACTGTTATATTTTATTTGTGAGGAAACAAAAAGAAATCTCAATATAACTAACTATGTTTAGGTTCTAATGTTAAATTTTTATCAGCAGTGATTCCAAATTATAAAATATAATTTAACTATGAAATATATAATATTAGCAACAAAATTATAAATAACATATTAATATAATATTTTTACCTCTTGTATATTAAATTTTACTTATGTGTTAACAAGAACTTTTAAATCTTGTTTGTGTCACATTTTTCCTTAAAGCAAGTACATAAAATATCTAAATTACAGTACAATGTGATACTATGTAACAATGAGCTACTTTAATATTTATTTCATTATCATATAATTAAAAAAAATTCATTGTTGACCACAACCAGCTTGATTGTTTTTTACAATTGGTTAGTTGTATTTAAGTAAATCATAATGTGAAAATAATCTTATGTAAGAAGCTTTTATTATGATACGATATCAGGCATAATAGTATTACAGATATAAATGATTATGATTTATATTATTGTGTGATTTAACATGAGGTTACAAAAATTACAAGTACTGTAATTTCCTGCTTATAATAAGTGCATAATTTCTTGGTGCGAATTAAAGATTACTATTATTTGTAAATGTTTTTTTATTTTTTAAATTCATAAAAATTATTTCTATAAAGATTTAGCCTAAAAATACTTTTTACTGAAGAAACTGGTAGAACTTTTGAGTAAAAAATAATTATCTTTTAAATATGAAGTGTGGGGGAGGATTGTAGCAAGCAAAATAGTCAAAATGCGAGTCATATCATTTGTCAGTGGGCAAGTGGTTGAAGGCTTAGAATGATGTTAGATGAGAAATAAAAATACTTAATAAACAGCCAAATTAATAATCTGTAATATTAATAAATATCAGTAAGTAAAAATAAAAAAAATTAATAATAATAAAATAAATAAAAATTAATAAATATCAATTTAAAATTACATTAATTTCTAAAGAAATATGATTATAAATTGTTGGAAAGTTATGTAAAGAGATGTATCAATTTCTTGCATGCATATATTATTTTGGTTTATGCCATCTAAGGTTCATACTATGCCATTAAAAATTCTTTGTAAAACTGTAAAACATTTTGCTAGTTTTGTGCCATGAATATAAAAATGGAAATCAATTGAAATATGGTATGTTAAAAATGAAGTCAATAAGTGAAAACTGTCCATGGATTACATTTCTACATGGAATTTTTTTTAGTTGCACAGAAAAATGTGCGTATTGATTATATGACGCTGCATACCAATTAGGGGAACAAAATTGTAATTTTAGCAACTTAAAATAAAGCAGGTTGAGCCTTGTCCAGGTGAGTTTTGGGCACCATACTTCAAATCTCTTTGTTGTAATTTGGACAGAATTTGAAATGCATGTGGTTTTATTTGATGTCGGGGGAAGAAGAATTGCCACATTCTCAGTCTGGTATTGGTTTTTATTCCAAAACAACATATGCAACCTGATGGCCTATTGGCTAGTGCTCTGGACCTTTGGTACCATAGGCTTCAGGTTCGAATCTTGGCAGAGGCATGGATGTTTGTTGGTGGTTTGGAATCTAGGTTAAACTGTAAGGCATGGTGTAATTAACCTAAAGTGTGCACAAAATGACCATAAAGCGACAAACCAAAACAAAGGATTTATACAAGACAACTGGAAACTTCTGCAAGGCAACTAAAAGCTTGCTTATAAGGCAGATAATGTGGCTTCTGTTTTGAATTCAAATTGCAATGCCTAGGGACAGATGAATGTTTTACATTTGGATATGGTTTTAACATTTGGATATGGTTTTAGAGAAATAAAAATATTTATTCAATTTTGTTCATTGATGATAAAATTTTGTTAATATAAATGAACACTAATTTTTATATCTTGTCTGATAGAAAAAATTTATGATTAATGGAGGAAAAATTTCTATATGCACAGATATTAATATGGTGTATTGTAACACTGTTGTATTTTGTAATGCACTCTTAATTTTGAATTATTTCTTAATATTAGATTTTATTTATGTTTTAAATATTAATCTGATAATATTATGGACAGATATAAAATATAATTACATATATCCAAAAGTATTGTGAATTTTATTGGAAAGGGAAGAGAATTTAGTCTTGATAGAAAATCCATAAAATTATGTTGAATTTTTATTCTGTTGTGCCTTCTTTCTATAATGTCATTAATTTAATTCTGTAGTTTTAACTTTATAAATTATTATTAGTTTTTATAAATGCTACATATTTTTTTTTTTGCATGCATTATTGAGTTACGTATAATTTCTTGATGGTTATTTTTTAATTTATTAAGATAACACAAATTTAATTAACACCGTATATATTTTAAAAATATGTATTTGTTCTAAAATTAGCTTTACAAGAATTGATAGACATTATATTTTAACATTTCGATTTATTTAAATTGATATAATTTTTTAAAAGGCTGGCAATTCTTATTGATGAAATATTTATTCACTTATATTTCAATTTTATTTTCAGATTTAATTAGTTTTCTTTTAAAGAGCTTTTAGCTTAGTTTTATTTAGTTTTTCTTAATGATTTAATCATTCTAAAATTTTATACATTTGTTTTCTAACACCTAAAAAAAAAACAAAAAAAAACATCACCCCGAAATTTGAGTGAAATATTTTTTTTTCTATTCAAGGATGATGTTTTTGCTGCTACATATACATTGATCTTTTTGTATGAATGAAAATCTGCTGAGTGAGTATTTGTTTTGATTGCGAAAGAATAAAAATTGATCCACTTCTTACCTACAAGCAGAGTTCAATAAATTTACTTTTACATATTTTTTTTATTATGCTGTTCTACTTTAATTTTATTAATACCTACTTCGCGAAAGTTTTTTTTTTTTTTTTAACAATTGAACACAAATTCTGCCTTTAGGTAGTTTTGATTGTATAGCAGGTTCAGTCTTATTAAAGAAATAATTGTTTTTCAATTTTATTCAAAATATTAACAAAGTATTAATTTTTGTTAAAAAGTATTTATATACATCAGTTAATTTATGGCTTGTATGATTGAGAATGCGAATTAAGATTTGTGTAAAAATTTGTTTTTTCGTTTGTTGCATTTTCTTTTCAGTATAACATGGGAATTTTTTTTTTCTTTTTTGACTGAATTGCATATGTAATGAGAAAAAAATTGTTCAAGTACTTTTTTAATTTAAAGATGAATTATTTTGTAATTTTTCTTATGTAAATGAATTATTTTAAAATGATTATTTTTTTATAAAATAGCTTTTGATTTACATATAAATCAGAATTATTTATAAGAGAAAAATATCTTTATCTAAATATATATTTTGAGTGGTTTAATTTAGGAATTTAATTCTTTCTTTAGAAAAGTGAATTTATATTATTATATTCTTTGCTGTTATTAATGCATGATATAGAAAATAATTATCATCGCTAGATGGATAACTTTACTTTGAATTAATTTTTTCAAGAGAAATATATAAATTATAAAATTTCAATTTTGAGGCACAGAAAAATATAATCATGCTACTTATTTGAATTTTTCAAAAAAAAAAAAAAAAAAAAAAAAATCCAGAAAAATGCGCATTAATTTATAAATTTAAATTGTCATCAAAATATTTGCTTGATATATTTAAATTATATTAGTCAGATTATGCATATGATATATAAATTATATTAGTCAATAAATAAGTCAATGCTTTAAATTTTTTTTTGTAAGAATACTAAAAAAAAATATGAATCTGCCGATTTTATTAAATTATATTTTTATGTATAATGAACATACACTTAAAAACAGTGTTTTTTAAAATTAAATTTCAAAGGAAATTAATGTTGTATACTTATAAATTTTCATGAAACTTTATATGCATAGTTAATACATAGCTATAATGTAACCATGAAGAGTATGAAAATTTTCAAGTGATCAAATCAGATGGATTCAAAAAGAGTATGTCATAGATGAGAAAATGTCATCTAGGAAGAATTTTAATTTTTAACAATTAAAATTTTAAATGACATAATAATAAAAGAAAAGCTAGATGAAAAAAGTTTTACATTAAGTATTTAACTTTTTTTCCAAAACAACCCCTGACCCCTAACAAAGAATTGATTTGTCCACTTTTGCCATTTAACTGAATGTTTACCATTCCATGCTATTCGTGGTTGGACTATATCAATCTTCAGCATTCACCTCGAGTTTCTTCTTATCTACATGGGAGATTTAAATTTTATGAATTTGTTTAGGACTGACTGCTATAAAGGTTTGAAGTGCTTGCCTTGATTCGACCTTGAAATGAGAAAATCAGTATTTTTAATTTTAATCGCAGAGATTAAATTCTGTTAAACAAAATAAATATATGCTATTTGTAATCAAGACATGTTAATTTCATTGTATTTCAGGATTTATAAATTGGTATAGAAAGGTAACCTACCTTTAGACTTTTGCAGAATTAACCTAAATATGCACAAATATATGGTTAATTCTTTAATCAAGCAATATCCATTTATGCAAGGAAAAAGTTGTGTTTATGTATAATCTAACGAACAGTTCTAATTTGTTTTATGCATAATTTCTGAAAATTCAACTAGTTAAGAAAATTTCTGTGATATTTGCAATCACCTTTCTTTCGTGCTTTTTTCTTTTTTGCAAAAATTTAAGAAAATTTGAATTTTAGTTAATGTAATATTACAATAGTAATGATTAAGTTCAACAAGTTATCAATTACAAAAATATTTCATAAAAGAAGTTAATAATTTTCATACTATTAAACAAAGCAGAAGTTAATATAATTTCTATTATATTATTATTTCTTTATAGTGGATTGAAAATGATCTATTTTTGACCAATGGTTCTCAATTTACAGCTTTTTTGAATTTGGGATTTATTTAGGTATTTTGCACTTCAACTAGGTTTAGATCATTATTCCTTGAAATAAGGAATTTTATAATGTAATGAGAACATTTTCACATTAAAGCAGTGTTACCATTTTATACATTGTCTTTGTATTATGCTAATTCCCATTTATGATGATCAAAACTTATGAAAAATTCTCTAATTTTTTATTGACTCTGAAAGTGAAAATTTTTTAATTGAAAGCTGAATATACAAAAATCAAAATGACTAACATGGATGAATTGATTATCAATTTCCATAATGAAAAATTTGTTAATGAAGGAAGTAATAATAAGGAAATTCATGAAGGGAAGTTATTTAATTTGTAATAACGTCATTAATCTGTATTATATGTAATAATTAATCTGTAATTAATAATTTTTTGTTTATTCTTGCATTAACTAATCTGAGGGAATTCTAAGTTTGGAATAAGTTATTTTGCGATTTTTTTATATTGCATTTTTTTTCTCCGTTTACATTTATTTATTGAATACTTTGTAAATCTTCAAATAAAATTTTGCTTTTTTTAGTTAAATAGAAATTTAAAAACATACCGAAGCAGAAAATAAATTATTCAAGAAAAAGAATCTCAATTTATATCAAGTGCTACTACTTATAACAGACAAAAGCAAAAGCTTATCTAAGTCAAGGGTTACCTGCACTTGCCTTTCAAAGTAAACACTTAGTATAAGAAAATGTGAATTCATTTTTTTAATGTTGCATTTCAATGAATAAATTTATTTTATCACTAAAGAATTAAAAATATTTAAGGTAGCTTTCAACTTCTTAAACCAAGTTTTAGTTAGTATTATTTAATTAATTTGCTCAATTAAAAATAATTTAATTTCTTTTATTTAAATGTGGTATTAAATGAGTAAATTGGGTTTTTTTCCAATAAATTATTTTACAAGTCACATATTTAATGTTATTTACGACAATTGATGTAATCTATAAACTTTGAAATGCATTATTAAAAATGTATGTATATTTAATTTTTATTTAAATTGTTATTGTGAATAATTAAATAATTATTTTTATTTTCAGTCAAACTCCTCAGAAGCTATGTATTACTGAGGAACGAATGGCAGCTCGATTTCGTGAGATGCATATCAGTAATCAATATTCAGTTCCTTCAGAAAGTTCTCCTTTTGGGCCTTGTTCTCCTGTTGAATGTGGTTCTGATAGCAAATCAATTACCAATATCAATGAATTAGATTTTATGTGAGTAATTAATTTGTTTATCAGTATGACAGTATATTTCTTCGTTACATATATTTTACTTAAAAAAAATAAGATAAAAAGAATAATTAGTGGAGTATAATTTTCATTTTGAAATAAAATATTAAAACAACGAACTTGTAATTTTTTAAATGATGTTTTGTTAAAGAATAGTGATATTTGTATTTTGAATTGCAACAAAAATTTTGGTATTAATAATAATTACTTAATTTATTACAAAAGCTAGCATTGGTAACAATTTATATCTTGACAAATGCTTTCATTCTTTGTTTTCGCTCTACATAATTTTTCATAAGATCTCAATTCAAGAACAATTTGTAATTACATTTTAATTTGTCATTCAATAATTTGGCACATTCTATGATCAGGCTTCGATTGAGCCTTTGCTTTCATACTTTTTTTTATATATTCTTCAAGCGTTTGTAGATTTTGACCACAAAGGGAGATACAATGTTGGTTGCACTTTCATTAAATATGTACATGCTTTAATTGTTTAAATTTCTATCTAAATTGCATAATCTTTGTCTAAAATAGGAATGGAAAATATTACTGAAAAACTGCTCCAAAATTCTTGCTTTGCTACAAATCCGGCAAATTTCGCATTTCTGCGCCAAAACTGAGATATTTCCTTTATTTTGATTTAGCAACTGAGAAAACTAGCCATTAAGAAAAAAATTGTTAGCCATTAAAGAATATAAAAAATATTAATAAATGCATCCATTACTGAAATGTGTCCAATTCAATAATGGATCTATTTATTAATATACATTAAATAAAAAATAATTTTTAACATCCAATTTTAATTTTACAAATACATCAATAAATTAGTTTCGTATTGAATTTCAAATATCATACAAAATGATCGAGTCTAATTCAATTGCAGTACAAATCGTGTGATTTTTATTTCATATGAATGCTGAATAATATAAAATTAAATAGTATATGCTTCGAAATCTGAAGAATTGTTAATGTAAAAATATATTGCTATGAAACCATCGAGAGAAAGCTACTACAAAAATGCAAATTGCCTTGCTACGAAAACCTGCTACAAAAATCATTTTTTGGTTTTCTACCCATGCTAAAACTATATTGTTGCCAGAAAATCTGGTAAAACTGTTAATTTGGCAGGACCGTGGTCCCGGACATGCCAGATTAAAGAGAGGCTACTATATTTTTCATTTAATGCTATTATTCTAAAAAAAATGTGAATTGTGTCTGAACTTTTTATGGCAAGTAGACAACACTTAAACAGAGAAAACAATCGAAATAAAATTTACCGAATTACTCTATATTACATAAATACATTTTGATAAAAATGCGTTATTTTTGAGAAAAAAAAAAAAAAAACTAGTATTATGTATAATATATATTTATTTTCAGATTAAAAGACTCGGAAGGTGAACTTTCCAAATCAGTAATTTTAGCACCTGAACTTAAAAAGCTTGTTGAACCAGAGAAAATATTTGCTAGTGCATTTTTAAGTAAAGTGTAAGTCTCATTTTTAGTTCATTTTAGCTGCATGATTTGTCTTTAATAAAATTTTGTAAATTGTCTTTTATTATTTATCTGCTTTAAATTATAATAATTAGTATATATTTACAAGTTAAAAACAATTAACCTATTATTTCATAAATTTCCTTTCTCTACATATTAATATTAAATTTATAATATATTAGCTAGAAAAAGTTTCAAAGGTATCAATAAGAGCTTGAAAATTAATTTAATATGAGTTACTGAATTTTGGAATTCTGTCATCTTGATATATAAGAATTTCACTACAAAATGATTAATATAGAGCTTATCATGTTTGGCTAAACAAAGTTTCCTGGGATATAATTTTTTTTATTGTGGGAGGAAGGTTGAGATGCTTACAGATTTTTAAATATACATAAATTTTAATTGGGAATGAACAAAAGGCAAAATATGTTTTAATTCTTAAGGTATTATTCTGAATTGTGTTCACTACTGTTTTAATTTGCATCTTTAAAACATAAAGCATATAAATTGAAATGCTATTACCAGAAAGAAAATTTATAATTGACTACGATTACATAGCTAGTATGATAGGTTTTTTTCTAATCCTATGCACAAAAGAAGATTAAGTTTAGCAGGTCTATTGATGCTTAGCAGCTCTAGTCTCTAAAGTGAATATGAAAATCATTAAAGCTATTTGAATCGCCCATCATTGAATTATATTTTAGCAGTTGATTGAAAGAAAAATATTTTTTTGTAGAAACAGAATAAGGTGCTCTTTCACATGTAACCAATGCTTATCTAGTCTTTAAAATAATTCACTATGAAACTCATTTTCACATGAGCAATACAAACAAACTAAAAGTTCAAGATTTGGCTCTTAACTAAAAGAGGAACATTGACAATTATTTCTTTATTTGATGGATAAACAAGGCTTGTTTCTAATACTACCACCTTCCAGTTGTTTATATCAGCAATCGACAGTAGTATATTTTGAAATTTCAGCTGTTCCTCGTAAATTTAAGTAAAAAAGACTCATATTGATCCATGTTAAAATGTGCAATTTCTTATAAAATACTTCTAAAAATATCTTTCTAAATTTCAGAGAACGTCCTTCTATGGCACTTGTACCATGGCAACCAAATACAAATGTATTTTTAAGAACAGCTAAAAGTTCAGAGGATAAAAAAACAGACGAGGATGATTCAGTCCCAGCACATTTAAGGTATATGTCGTTTTCTTTTACCAAAAGCTGGTCTTGTCTGATTTTACATTTAATTATAAAGTGTCATGTAAATAAAAAAAAAAAACAAGATTTTTTTTTACGAATTTTCCTTGCATTATTCAAATTGGTAAATAGTATTGATAATTTATATAACATTTTTTATTTTTTAGTTCTCAACCTTGCTTGAACCTAAATGTAAAAGACAATTCAACACCTACATTTGATGATGAAATGGATACGTTGATTCAAGTTACTTTTCTTGTCATATTAAGACATTTGTATATGTTTTACTTGTTTATTTTTGTGGTTATTCTATTTTAATAGAAACAAGGGTTTGACTTATTTCGATAGTGTCAAAGATTTCTGGTAATTTATAATAACCAGAAATGTTCATTATTTATGCTGTTTTAAGATATATTTTCTGACATTTATGCGAAAAAAATATATTATCAGAATTTCATATAAACTAAAAGTTTTGTTAATAATAGCTATGAAGGATGATCATTAAAAAAAATTATGACAGATTCATAAAAAATGGGCTAAAAATTACAATATAGATGTTGTAATTTTTGATATAAGAATTCTTGACTTTGTGATAAATAAGAATCAGTTGTAATTCTGAAAATAAAAGCTTTCCATTTTTTTTTTTTGTGCATTCATATTGTAGGAAAAAAAATTTACAAATATATGCATTTTTATACCAATAAAATTTTTTAGAAAGAACTTGATTCTTAATTACACATTACCAAAATTTAAAACATATGCAACACATTTAAAAAACATAAGTTTATTTCAAACTAAAATTCAACCAGACAAAACCATGAAATCTTTCGTTTTCAAACTACATATGTGCAATAACAATAAAAAATGCAAATATGAAGAGTCTCTTGAACACCTGGCAAGGTCACTTTCTTAAACAATATATTGCAAGCCCAATATCTTAATGTGCTTATCACAGAAGTTGAATTAAAAAAAAAAAAAAAAAAAAAAAAAAAAAAAAAGGATGCTGAGCACTATACACTGGTGATCTGAATATTAAACTATTCAGAGAGGTGTGGCTTCTTCATAGAACAGTCTGTGCTTACAACGGCAGCATAAGAGACAAGGTGCAGCCAGCAGCAAAAAGGGTGAAGCAATGAGGAGAAGGAAACTGAATCCAGCAAATATTCCTACTACCTGAATTAAATTCAAAGTAAAAACCTTTAAAATACTATTGAAAAATAATTACACTTATGTCTAGCATGAAAAAAAATTTGATTGCGTTTTTTTCAAAATTACTTTATAAATTTTCTTATTGGTGCCTCTTTTTTCTTTTAAAAAACAGAGATGAGATCAAATTTATTCATATTGCAATGCAGGAAAATAAACTTTGAAATAAATGAATATAACATCAATACTAGAAAAAGGAAATGCACGAGCAAATTTCTTGTGGAAATTCATTTTTTGGATACAGAGTAGCTATACACTTCTAATAAGGAATTAAATGATTTAAAACTTACAATCATTAGAATACTATTATTTTAGCTAGTTCCTAGTTTTTACAAGAAACTAGTTTTTTTTATATAAAAAAAGTCATTTGAACATTTTAGTTGAATATCTATAAGAAAGATTTACTTTAGTTCAAAACTAGAAATTCACTACATAATTTTCATTTCATGTAAAAATTAAAAAAATGATTAATATTTTGCAACTATTTTTATAGTTAGCTACAAAAAATAAGAGCCAATAAAGTTTCTGTACTATATACTTATTGCGTTCTCTTTAAATAATATGGATATGCAAACCATACCAAAAAATTTATTTTATAATTGTTTCATTTTTGCTTATCAGTTTTTAAGCCACCTCAGCAAGTACTTTGTTAAATAATAGTCCATCTACTTTAAAAGGTGAAAATTAATCTTTGCAAAATTTAAAATCTGATAAGGTCACTGAGGCAGAAATTCTATGGACTTTGCACCAGAGCATTAATCATTTAGAAATCATTTTTCATCATATTGCTGAAATACTGATTCTACAAGATGAAAAATTGCTTATTTCAGCATTTAGGAACCTGTTCCATATTTTCAATACAAGTTGTGTTCATTTGAACAATCTTATTCATACTAAATTTTAATTAAAAGAGAATGTTTCATTTATTTTTTGTGGTTGTAATTATTGCATGATACTTTATTTGTTGTGTGTCATTAAAATTAATTTTGAAGAATTTTGATATGTTATATCTTGGTAATTTAGATGTAGCATTAAAATATTTTTATGACATGTAGTATCTTAAGTTGAGAAATATGTATCCAATTTTTCGCAATAATTTAAATTGTTACTTTTTTAGAACTCACTATTTTCTTTTCTATCCCTTCCTTAGAACATATTGTATTAGAATACATTAAGAAACCATTCAAAGTTGAGGATGTTGTATTTCTTTCATATGTCCAGGTCTGACTAAACGCATATGGCTTTTTCCTTTCCGGTAGAATGATGCAATTATATTTAGATAACTGAGTATTTTTTATTATGCTTGATTTTACCTTTATTTATCTGACCAAAAAATGCCACATTAATTGAAGAGAATGGAAATATCAGTATATGATGGAATAATTAAAATGCATCATTATAAAGGATGCAAGAGCCTGATGCAACAACTAGTTTTATATAATAAATTAACTGGCACAAATGAAAATAGAAACCAGAGATGAATGGAGAGTTATGCCGAGTATGAAATAACGGATGGCAATGCCTATGGAATTGAAGAACTATTACTAAAAAATACAAGAACTTATTTTCAACCATGCATTCTGCCTCATAAAATTTCACTCAAGTTGGGGTTAATGTCATAGAAACAGTGTTTAAAACATAGATTACTATAGTTGCAAAATATAATTATCTATTCGTAATTTGACAGTTTTACATTTGACAATTTCGTTTATATGATTTGTGTTTTACTTGTTTCTGTTAAAAAATGAGTGAAAAAAAACAACAACCCTAGGCTAACTAGATATGTATTATTTTGCTATTAAGCCTTACATTGTGATAATAATAATAATAAAAACACTCAATAGTAAAGAAATATCTAAAACATGGCACATGTGAAAATTTTCTTAGTAACTTTTTTTTTTTCAATAATCGGTTATATCAATGATCTTCTACATAATATTTACCTGTGTTCTATGCCAAATCATTGAAGCTCTAGAATGACCAAGTTTATTTCTACATGGCCCTTTATCATAGTGTCTCAGAAGGAAATCATCCTAAAATACAAAAAAATTTTATGTGTAAATACTTGTTGTTTTTTTAAAAAAAATAATGTAGGATCAAAATTCATTTTTTAACAATATTTGATTATAACCAGAATTTTGAAATGCATTCTAGAATTTTCTTTTAATTCTTTACAATATCTCAAAAACCAAAGGGGAAGGGAGATCTTAATCATTTAAAAAATTAATAATTTCTTTTTTTTAAATGAACAATTATAATAACACAAATATAAACTTGCATCAAGGGATGCTAAACAGTGCCAACAGAAAACATGCTTGCATCTGTAGCACATCATCTGGGCACAACCCTCGTCTTTTTCAATTGGTATACGACAATTGGGGCATCGTTTGATCCAATTTTCGTCTTCACTTGTTGATAATCTAAAAAGAGAAAAATATTTAAAATATTTAAGCCGAGAAATGTAGGCGAAATAAATTTTAAAACTGGTATAAAATTATTAAAGCAATTAAATGGCTACATTTTTGTTAATTACATCAAGATATCAGAAGATTTAAATATTAATAAAGAATAAATAACTGTTCTTATATCATTAACTGCATTTTGCAAGACATGGAACAGAAGAAAATGAAATATTGCTGATTCTCTTTTGGAAATTACACACATATATATATTGAAGGCAATTATAATTCAATACTATATATATATATATCTATGGTAATAAATTATTTTAAATGAAAATCATAAATTACTTCTTTTTCCACAAACAAATATCAATGATACCATTAATAAACAGTTTAGTTAGCAATTCATTCAAGATTAAAAACAAATTAGAATTTCTTATTATTTAATAATTGATAAATGACAATACATGTATCACTTAAAATTATGGAGGCATATATTTTTAAACAAGTCAAAAGATATGCAATATATTCAGAAAATAAAAATTAAACATGTAGAAAAATTAAAAATTCGTTTTCATTTAGAAAAAGAAATGAATGTAAAATACAGGATTGTAGTACAGCAACACTTTTCTCTTTCTCTCTCTTTTTTTCCCTTCCAATTTTTCAAGGGATTGATCTGGAACCACATAACAATTTACGTATAGCAAATGCTTGAACATTTTTTTACATTTTGTACTTGTGTTACTGTATTTTCTGTGGTTATATACAATAATGTGCTTGAATTCCTTTAATTGATAGTTTTCCCACATCATAAATTATTAGAAATCAAGAGATGAAAATATTAAAATCTATATAATAAATATTTGTAAAAAAATATATTAGTATATTTTTTTTACGTGTGGAACAAAAAACCCACTGTATGGATTGAAAAATTACATACTCAATTTCATCCGATATCGTCTTTTTTGCTTCATCACAACTTGATTTACCATGCCATTTCAATTTACACAAGGAGCAAAATTTTAGTCTGCACTATATAACAAAGGAGAGAAAACAGAATTATTAATCAAATTTAGATGTTCAATCTCATAATTTATGCAGGGTTTAATTTTAGAACATATCAATTAATAAACTATAAAATTATGAATGAAATAACAAAACTTAAAATTAAAGTCAAAGGGAACACTTGAAAGAAAAGTAAGAAATAAATTATGCAGAATTATAACTTTAATGAGTTCTTTTAACAATGAATTGTCAAGCTAATTTTTTTCTCAGCCTTTGAATTTGAAATTAAATGAAATGAAATTTTTGAAAGTTATGAATCTCATAAACTAAAACAAGAAAATACTTACACTATGGCAATGGACAGATACTCCAATGTCTGGATTTGAAAGAGGCTGAAATGTACAGATTGTTTCACAGCCTGGAGAAGGACACCATACTCTGGTGGGATCCAAATCAACATCTGCCAATGAGTTTAAATAATTGATAACTAATACATTAAAAAATTTAAATATTAAGAGTTTTGAACATTAGAACTTCAAATATATATATATAAATAAATAAAGCATGACATATACATATATAAAGCAAACTCCGTTAAAAAAAAATTATGCATTTGTACATCTCAATTAATTCTTATTTTTTTCATTACATTGACAAGCAATTAATACATTTGTTTAATCAAAGGTTACAGTTTCTCAAGTTTATTTTATGGAAAAGGGATGGGGGAAGTACATTATAAATAAAATTAATAGTCTTCGAACATTAATGCATGAATTTTAGAGGTAATTTAAGAAACAACTTAACAGGATTTTACTTAAATTTCAGAAATGGTACAATATTTTATGGATAAAATAGAAAATAAATTCTATATAATATAATGAAGTAATAAAAAAATTCAATTAATAATAAATACAATCGACTGTAACTAAATTATCATGTTTTGTACCTCACATAGCTTAGCGAAAAATAAGACTTGGTGTAGATAGAACAAAAATTGTTATAAGAGGTTGCAAGTATAGAAAGTTTGTCCCATTAATAATACTTAATATTACTGAGATGTTTGTTTGAGTATTAATTTAACAATATAAAAATGTGGCTGTTGTTTAAACAAAGAACATATTTTAATTTTAATGAATGCTTAATAGGTATATGCGTGTGTATACACACATTACACAAAAATCATTGATTTACCCAAATGACGAAACTTTCCCCTATTTAGAGTATTCTGCAACTGAAACCAGCAGATGATACCAAAATTGATACATGGATATACATTAATTTGAAAATTAAAATTTGTAACCAAAAGAGTTCATCAATTATTTTATAAAAAATATACTTGGATTTCATACTTACCTAAATTCAACTTATAACGTTCAAACATAAATAATGCATCTTCTCCAGCAATTTCTTTTATCTAAATTTTTCATAAAAATATGCGATTACAACCTATGAAAATTGATAATTGAAAAAACAATATTTGAAATCACCCATAAAATAAAATATATTTTACATAGAAAAATTGTAGATTTTAGCAATGCATAAATATCAAACACTGAATGGTAAACACTTATGTCAAAATAATAATTCTTAAGTTTCTATTATCTATTCTGAGCAAAATTGTTTCTTATATCTTTTACTGTAGTTTAGAACTGCTTATCATCCATTAAAATGCAAAAGACTAAAATGCATTAATCTTATCTCCAAATCAATGTTTAGTTACTTATGTATTAATGCTTCCAATTGATATTTCTTTCTGATGGAAATTACATGTGATAAAACCAATATATACACACAGAAAAAATAAGATTAGAAAATAAGGATAGTTAACTTTATTTATAAAATAAATTAATCTTTAGTAATCATTATAATATTCCAAAATAAAAATGGCTAAATTAGTTATAATAAGATTCCTTAACAATAAAGATTTTTTGTCCTGCTTTTACAAAGAAAAGCAGATAGGCAAGAATTTTTAAATTAAAAACCATTTTTCTAAAGTGGAAACAAAAATAAATTTATTAAATTACTCGCTTATTTTATTAATGTTTATAATTTTATGGATGTTAGGAATAGGACAAGATGCTAATATCTGGTAGATAGACACATTGTAAATAAGGAAATTACTTACTTCTGAAACCAAAATTTTTCCAGAAGCACTGCAGTCAGCATCTGGACAAGTAACAGGTACATTACCTTCTTTTATGTTAAATGTGAGATATTGATGCAAGCACTAAAATAAATAACCATTTATGAATATTATTTATTAATGAGTAAAATTATGAAACAAACAATGAATATTTCGCAAATGATAAAGAAATATTAATACATTAAAGTAATATTTTTACATAATAGAAACAATCATCTTAAATATTCTATCAATTTATGTATTCACTATTTAATCTCTAAAATTTGATAATGTACTTAAAGAGGTATTAATAACAATACCTATTTAACATGACCTTTATATAAAATATAGAGAAGGGGCAAACATTTTTAAAGTAAATTCACTTGCACTGTGAATCATAGTCATTGATTGCATTAACAATTTTAAACTACTGGACAACTGGCCTACTTACTTTGCATAATGGCAAATTAAGAAACGAAACTGTTAGGCTTTATCCATGGATAATACTAATAACAAATTTTAGATACTGGATAACAAATTTTGGATGCTGGATACAGTTTTAAAAAGAAAAACTGTGCCTATACGTATCAGTTTAAAGGTAATAATAATAATAAAAAAAAAAAGCTTGATATTTTTAATTGTATGCCTCACATTTTTTAAAATTGCAATTAATTCTTCCTTTTTATGTTAGCTCTTATTTAGAAGTGTTAAAACAAAGTGTGCTTTAGAAAAGAAAATCTTATATAAAATTCATATAATTCGTGCAACTTGTATAAAAAAATAAATTAAAATGTATAATATTTTTTTATAAACTATTAAAAATTTCCAACAATCTATTACAAAAATTAGAAATTTGGTTTGCAGAGAAAAGTTTACTATAAATGTTATTTTTCAGTTTGATATCTTTAAAAATTAAATTCTAGTTTAAATTACTAAATTTATATCAAAATTACTTACTGTTACACAGAACATGCAACCACAATCTTGCAACACATACATTTTACTGCTTGGAACCATTATCAAGCATAACTTGCACAATGTACTTTTTGAAGAAAATCCAGATGGTTCATTGGAATTGAAAAAAGATGAATGTTGATAGTCTTCAAATTGACTGAGACCAGTATTGGATTTATTCAATTTACAGCAACTCTGACTAGGAGGCTTAAGAACAGATCTAACTTTTTTGTTTTCAATATGCAAATCATGAGAACTTTCAGCAGCAGGCAAGAGATTAGCTGCTGAAACAAGACTGTGCACATCATTACAGCTAAATGATGCTCTAAATGGCAATTTATTTATGGCACGGGAGGCATTTGATTTGTTTCCTAAACTTCTGCCAGTAGGGGGTAGTAATTTCCACAGTAAGAAAGTAGGGCAGCGGTCAACTGCTTCCATAGCAGTAAGTCCAGTATCACAGGATTTGGAAGCTGGAACACTAGAAGTCAGGCATTTCTCTGTTTGCATTTCTTTAGTAAATTTACTACTTTTACTCTTGCGCAAAAGCCAGCGGAATGAAAATAGTTTTTGTTTCGATTCTTTAATTTCAACATGATATTTATTTTTTGAAGTGTTCTTATCAGTAGGCGGAGCCATTATAATATAATGAATATTGCCTGAAACAAAGATAAAATACTGTTTTATCCAAGTATAATTTATACAGTATTAATTTAGTGGCAATAAATCATGCAAATTTTAAAAGATACACAATTCAGAATTTATATTTTAAAAGAATACACATCCAATTTTATGGCAGTTTCTTTTTTCTACTGATTGAAAATTTTAATACAATTCATTTGAAGCTGGAAGGAAAAAATGAGGTACTAAAATTATGCTTAAAATTTGTAACATCCTATAGAAAGAGTGAATATACACTTGAATATCTCAAACACATTCTTTAATAAAAAAAAACATCAACATTCTACTAATATACTTTTCTTGATTATCTATTCTTTAATGTGTTTTCACTATTAAAAAAAACCCAAAAAAACTTAAGATTATCATGCCATACATATAATTAAAAAGATATAATGTACAGCCTCATAAGAAATTGAATACTCATTCTCTTCAAATTTTTTTGGTATAATGTCACACAAATGTAATTAATGAAAAGTATAAGAACCTTGCACCTCAGTAAATAGAAAAAATTAATATATAAAGAATCTTACAATGTTTTAAATATTTTGTACAGAAGCTGTCTAATTACAGCAGTTATAAAATTAAATAAATATCATATAAATGTTACAATATGTTTCTTTATACAATACTATCTGAAGCATTTAAACATATTGTTTTCCTGATAATGTAATTTGCTTTTCTTGCTCGGTAAATGAAAAGGAAAAGCAATTGGAAATTGGCTGAAAATATTAGTTTGGTGTTTGAAAAAAGTCAAATTTTTCAGATTGGGAAAAAATAAAACGAGTGTCCAACAAAACCTTAGAAGCATCCAAAAACCAAATGTGTTGCCAGTGTATGAAGAATAGTTAGGAGTAGGATGTAAAGTATTTCTTTATGATATTTTTCTTTGGCTAGCACTGTGAAAATGAAGATCTTTCACTTAATTATGAAAATCCAATATTAAGCAAAGTCAATCTCAATGATATCTTCAGTAGTTCAAAGGAAAAATTTCATTTCATTTTCAATCAGACATGTATTTTAAAAAGCAAGATTTTACTGCCATAAGATGCTCACGTTTCTCATTTGTGAAGTAACAAGGAGAAAAAAAAATTGTGTTACTAAGTTTCATATTTTGAAGTCCTCATCATCTCTTAGCACTATTCCCTTTAGCAATCAAAGTAAACTTATCTTTTTTTGGAAATAATACACTAATAACAAAAAAAGAACATTATCCTAAACATGTCGCAATCATATACAACATAATCCTATTCAGTTTAACACAACAATGAATCCATTCATGTTTGAGAGTATGCGATAACTATAAGAATATATGTTATAGCATAAAAAAAATAAATAAAAATAGAAAGGAGATTTAGCGTCATCTTTGAACAGGACAGTGATTCGAAATACGGTCAAGATTATTTAACGTTTGTTGTATTATTGTCAGCAACAACTACATATCACTAGTCCCTGAATTGAATGTGATTGAAAATACAATGCCAGAAGAGGAGAAAGTTGTTCTAGAATACAAGGTTATGAAGAATGAAAATATAAATTAGATTTTAAGAAGAATGGTAAAAAAAACTTATTTAAAACCATAAAAATGTTTGATCAAATACCATTTTTCCATTTTAATACCATCATTTTCAAATAAAATTTAAACTGTTATTCTTAAAATACTTTAAAAATTCTTGATGTATATTCAATTTTAGGTGCAACTTAGATGCACAATTAAGATGGTTAAAGAGTGAATCCAAGATAAAGATCACACTGATGTACTGTACTTCAGTAAAATACTCAAGAAATTACATATTTATGTTTTCTACACCAATGTTAAAAATCTAAGCTGTTAACTGTTTCACTCTGTCCAGATAACTGAATACCATTTACAATAATGAACATTTATATTAGAGTATTTGTACTTTATGAGCCAATTAATATATGTTGCCCAACTTCAGAAAATATAATTTATAACACTTTTATACCAAGAAATAATTTGATAAACATCATTAATAATAAACTGCCAGCAAATTTTTTTAAGGAATTTGGAATTCTAATAAAAAAACTGCATTAAAATTTGATTGCAAGTCAAGTATTTAATAAAATAATAATAAATAAATAAATTTAAAAAAAAAAAAAAAAAAAAAATAGGTACACACAATAATAAAACCAGAAACAAAATATCAAAATAGTATCAAATATGAAAAGGAAGGAAATGTTCTATCATTTTTTCCCATTCATAATTCTTTAATAGACAATTGTAAGTACCATATGGTAGCAATACAAAATAAGTTTATTTAATTAAAAAATTACTAAGAATTGTTTTTTTATTTTCGACTACTCGCAATATAAAATAGCATAAATTCACTTACTTTCTTTGAATTTAAGATCTATAGTTTTTAAAAGTATTATAACATTACAATGCATTAAAAAATTACAGTTTTATTTAATTAAAAAAGAAATAATTATAATTTTTTTTATTAAAATAATATTTTAAAGGATTAGAAAAGATATTTAAAGACAAATTCTTAAAACTTTAAATATATATATTGTTCATTTGAAGTCTATATTTGTGTCTTGTTTGGCAAAGCACTTTACCATGATTTCCACAACGATATCACCATATTTAGTTGATACTAGTCCATTTACAGAAATCAATTCATGATGAGCTGTTTTCTTCATTAGTGGATCTTCTTTGTTGTTATTCTACTCGTAACAGGGTGTTAAAAATTCACAAAAAAGATTCAATTGACAAAATGTAGGCAATTTTTATAATACAATATTTAGGTGTTTTTTCGGTCTCTCTTTTCTATAAAAATTATTCATGAAATCTCTGAAAATGTATCTGCACATGGTGTGTGTGTCTATATTATCTGGTTCTGAATATGGCAAATAATAAATTAAAAATATTTACATAAATAAAAAACCTCAAAAAACATTTACTTCCCGATTCAGAAAGTGAAGTGTTCGAGGAAGAAAAGTTGAAGAAACACCAAAATTAAAGCCCCTTGTTGATATAGACATCAATGACTTTATATTTGCCATATTCAAACAGTTTTTCTGCATTATACACAGCAGCACATCAAATATAAATCTGAAGATTTTGATAGAAAGTTTCCAAGAAAAAAAGTCGGACAAAGTAACTTTTCTAAGTACAATGAGTATTCCTCGATTTTGATTAACTGCTTATTCTGTGATGTTTTTCATAACATTTTTAAAGATTCCAACTACTTTTTTTTTCTCTTAACTAAATAAAGAATTGTTTTAAACTTATTAAATTAAGTAATAAGCTTATTAAGCAATTGAATAAGTTTTTCCATCTGGAAATCAATAATTTGTGAATTCCTAATGTACTTGATCTAGTCATGTGGATAATCGGATTATAAGAGCAGATGATTTAAGTAAGTTGTGTTTGAATCCCAATTACGATCAGCACACAAATTTAATGCAAGGTTTAATCAAATAGAAAAACTATAATTAAAAATTGCTAAAGAAAAATAGTTTAATAGCTTTTTAAATAAAGTTATTTCAACTTTTTTTTGGAATTATGACAATCACAATGCAAAAACTATCATATATTTAAAAAAGATATCATATATTTAATTTAAAGAATAAGCATTTATAATACTGCTATTTAATCATCATATAGTATGTATGTTACGAAAGAAAAACCAACAAGAATTGCCTATTGGTGCAAATAAAGCAATTTTTTTTTTCATGAAAATATGACATTATACAGCAACATTTAAAATTTTCACGATTTCCATGATTCATATCATTATAATATATTTAATTTAACGTATTATTACTACATGTAATATATCAAGTTAAAAGTTTACAAATTAAAAAAAAGTTCACAGGAAAAATAAATATTACCCAATAAAAAATTTGTTTTCCCCATAAAAGTATAAAAAATCTTTAAAAATAAGAATATCGAGGATTTTAAGTAGATGTATCTCACCTATTTAATATTTATAGCAACTGTTTTTGAAGACAAAGAAGTTTTCAAGGTAACATGTAAACAATCACAACTTAATTAAGTACGAAGCACTTGAATTTTCTTTAGCATCAATTGAAAACAGCGAAATTAAATAATTTTTAAACAATAAATTAAGAACTAGAGTAATTATATAACTTAGTTCAGAAAAATTATATAAAATGTCAAACATATATTTACTAACCTTCAAAAAATAGTTTGTTTTGCAATACCAATTGATTAAAGATTGAAGAGCCAATTCAGTGAATGTTGTTGATGAAAAGAATCAGGAAAACAGATATTAAATCTCACTGATCATATTATCAAATGGCTAATTTCATTATTGTAAACAAAACTTTTAAGAGCTTCGAAACCACTCACAGCAGTCAACAAACTGTTAAAAATAGAAACGAATGAGAAAACCTTGGGAGAGAAGTTATTGCTTTATTCTCTCACCAGATGACAGGATTGAAGGCTAAACAAGCCAATCCCGTTTTAATTCTCTGCGGGTGTTGTTTCAAATTAGAATATTTCATTTCTGAAGGACTAAAAATATATGCTAAGCTCAACATTAGCAGAAGCTAGATTTACACGTAGAGGAAGTGTATACAAATCTTTTGATATATCACAGCGATAAATCTTTGGTTTGTTTAGAAAACTGATTTCTAACTGCATAAATGATAAAAAGAAAATTTATTGAAAGCAAATGTTATTAATTAGAAATTCGATTTCGAAAGAAAAATTAGCTTGACCACGTTTAACCTCGATCCACGACAAAAATAAAGTTTATATTCTATAACTTTCACTGACGTCATAGATATATATATATATTAGTAATTGTATTTGTAATGACGTCACGACTACGTCACCTTTGTTAAAATTTTATAATAGCTAATCGTGAATTAATATACATTTGATCGGAAAGTCTTTAATAAATTATCCTCAGTTATTTTCAATTTAAAGGTCTACTTATAATTTAAAAAAAAATCAAATATTATTCGGGTTGCTTTGAAGTTTTATTGGTTCATTACAGATCTTATGTAAAATGTATGAAAAGAAATCTTCAAAATTCCTATTTTGCTACAAATATGAACAATAGTTTTATTTCTAATAATGTTATTATAATAATAAATAGAAATAACAACTCTAGCGCGAGATTAAAATGGCTTCTTGATCGAGGTATATGAAAAACTTTCTAAAAAGAGGATTTGTAAAAATTGTAATTTTCTTCAAGATTTAAGGAGGAAAGATATGAATTAAATATGTTTAAAATAATGAGTCTTTAATAATATGAGCATTATCTAGTGCTGATAATTGTTCACACCGAAACAAATTTTTATCATGCATTCGGCAACAATAGTCTAATGAGAAAATTTTATTGTTGTTGTTTATGTATAGAGTGAGGCGCATAAGCTGAGAAAGACGAATGGTGTAAAATTGAATTGCTATTGAGAAGGATTACTTATTCGATATGGTGCCTGGTGAAAATAAACAGCTGGTTGCTGTTACGGTATGTTATATTGCCAACTTTTAACAATCTTAATATACTCGGTTTTATTGTTTACATGTTTTCGGCTCTAGTTTGCACCATACTTTAGAAGTGATTTAAAATAGTCATCAAATTCATTCTTTTGAAACAAAAATAATGGCAGTCAGAATTTCAAATCAAAGTCATTTCAGTTTGATTACCCTATTAGAGTTTCATAGATTGCAATTAAAAACAACTCAATTGAGCAACTAGGATGCAAACAGTTTTTTATATGATGTCTCAATATTCAGTTAAGTTTCTTATAATAGTAATAATAAAATATTTTTCTTTTTTATTTGAAAATAACTGATGTGTCTCAAATAACTCATATCTCAGTAAATAGCCAAAACGTTGTTAAAGCTGTTATTGTTGAAACTGAATCAAAGTGTTTTGTTTATTTTTATGTTTAACACCTTTTTTTGTTAAACACCTTTTTTATGTTTAGAAATTGTCATGTTTGATTTATGTTGTTCACGTTTTTTATGGCAAATTGTTTTGGATCTTTATTATTGGTAATAAATATTATGTTTAACTTAAATATTTTATATTGTTTGCTTGTCAAGTTATTAAACAACTTATCTATATTCATGTATCATGTTTATTTATGTTCATGATTTTATATCATGGTGTTTATTTTACTCTATCTTCAGTAGTCAATTTACTAATTTAAATTTATTTCTTTCTTTCAATAAGTGTATAAATTAGTTTTCTTGTTGTTATAAATGAAGAAAAGTGACGGAGATGAAAAATTTTTTCATTATTCATCAAGCTTTCCTGCACAAAGGTAGAGTGTGAACTAATCCTCACACTTTTAAATTTAAGCTTTATTTCATTCAGCTGAAATAAATTTTAAGTAATTTTAAATATATGCATATTTAACAACTGAATAGTGCATTAGCTATATTTTAAGATCATGAAAGTGTACAATAGACATCATGTGTCCAATCATGTATATAGGCCTTCACTGCTGAAGCTAGTGATACTTGGTAAATTCTACAATGAATATAATTGCTAAAATTAATTATTAACTAGAAGAGCATTTTTAAAATTAAATAATATTTATATCTTGAATACATTTGACATTGTTATTTAATAAAATTGATATTTGTGGGAAACAAAAATTTATATAAAGTTTTTATAAGATTTTGCTAATTCTATTCTATTAAATCTTCTGTTTGAAAATCTAGAATTTAAGTATTTGACATATTTTTAATCCTTAATATATCTACTGCTTAAACTTATTTTCCAGTTTATTATACATATTTTTAAATATGTTCAATAAAGCCTATTAATTATATTTGATTGTATTTAAAATATGTTTATAAAATATCTAGTTTGTTAGTTGAACTTAATAACTCTGTCTTTGTCTTCCTTTTTAAAGTAAAATTCTGATAGTTATTCCCCAAGTCCAATCTTCCTGAGACATTTTTTTTTCATCATCCCTTAGCATTACATCCTGTGGTAGGCCATGGACTTCTTGACAACACTTTTTCTATTTATAGTCTTGTTTGTTCAGTGTCACATTTTCATCTCCTGGTCTTTCTCTGTTCATCCATGCATCTTTTGTATTTTCCAGGATTTTCCTATACTCAAACTTTTCTTTACTAAATGTTCTTTATTATTTTGTCTTCCTTTATTTGGCCCAAATGATGCAGCCACTGATTTCATCTAGATTTAATTATACTTATAACATTTTCTGTCCTTCTCTGTTTTTTTTTATTTTATTTTTTTTGCCTTTCTATGGCCTTTACCAATCAGCCCCTCCTTCTCGCTTTACTTTGTGTTTTTCAATTCTTACTGACTCTTTTCCCTCACTTGTGTTCCTGGAAACTATAACATGAGAACTGTAGGCAAAAAATAACATTCTTCACATTCTTGCTTCTTCTCCAATTAATTGCTGGTCCTTAGTCTGAAAATGCTGATATTTTAAAAATTTTATTTAGAGAATTTTGTTATTAATATTATTTAAATTCAATTATTACAAACTTACAGGAGACACCCCCATAAACCCCAAATTTTTTACTTGATTTATACTGATCGAACTAGAATTTTTTAAATAATTTTACTACTTTTAAAATTTTTAATATTATAAACTTAGGGTCACAACCCCATAACCCCTCATTATTTACAATATAACCACCAAAAATAAATTTACTAATATGTTAAATCATTTGAACTAATGTTTTTAATTTATTAGCAGATATTTATACAATATTGTTACATGCAAAAATTGAAAAACTAGCAACTAATTAAAGTAGCAAATTAAATTTAATATATGTTTCTTTTATTTGTAAAATAGGTTCTCCACAATAATATGGAGAAATTAACCAAAGTGGGATGCATTCTAATTATGAAATACAGATATTCTAGACTTAATATACTAAAAATCTAATTAGATTTTAAGAAATAAACAAATTAATTATATGAATAGCCAAATATGGCAATGTAAATAAGCAAATTAATTAATTAAACTTACTTTTCTACTCTGGTTATAGTATTGATAATCCACAAGACAAGATACATGGGACCATCACATTTAAAATATAAGTCTCGCATGTTGGATAATCACGTTTAAAATGAGATTAATCATAAATCTGAGAAGCTCATCATAATTGATCTGACCTCCCTCTCCCCAAAACCTGACAGGCAATCATAATAAAGCTTTGCCATACATGTTTCCAAAGTTGAGGAACTATCACCAGTTTGGCAACAAAAAATTGGTGCAAAATTAAAGTGACTTGATATCAAAGAATTCCGCTTTTCCTTGTATATTTTTTGTAATCCATTTTTGTTTCAAATTCTCCACAACCCCTCTTCTTTAATGGGTTCAAAAAATGTTTTTGTCCCTAGTGTTAGTTACTTTTTCTTCTCTTTATGTTATACTCTATACTTCTGAGCTATAAATTACTGTTGGCTTAATAATGGCCTTGTATATTTCTTAATTCTTCTTGTAGTATTTATAGACCTGAATAATGTTGGAAATGTGAAAAAAACCTAATTTAGATTTCTGGGGCCATTTTATCCCCACCTCCATAATTATTTCCATTTTATTTTCGTTTGTTATATTTAAATTTAGAAGCTATCACAAATTTTATGTTATTATTTATCATAAGAACTATTTTCTGATTGGTTTCTTTTATGCCTAAAAGCATAAATTTTGTTTTTTTCTATTTATCTCAATACCAACAATTGTTATTTTTCTCTTAACTTTTTATATCATTTTATAAGGGCATATTCTCCTAGCAATTAGGATTGTATCATCCGCAAATCAAAAATCTGTGTAATACAATAAAAAAGTTTTTCCCACCTTTTTGAAAGAGTGTTATGCCTAATTTTTCCAAGGCAAAGATTAGAGAGAGCTGCAGAAAGTATATCCCTCTCCCAGTCTTAATCCTGGGCCACTTTGTCTTAATCCAGTTTACAGAAAGCATTTTGTATTTTAACCTATGCAACAGTTGATGTGAGAGTCATTCTGCCAATCTTAACACTAACAGGAATACCGAATTTCATTATTTTAAAAAGCTGTTTTCTTTTAATAATATCATGTACGTACTTAAAATAAAATTGGTAGACACTCAGTTTCCTCATAAAAAATTTTCGGAATATATTGAATGCAAAAAATTTAATCTGTAATCGATATATTGGTCTTAATTTAATTGGTAATCTGTTGGAATTACAGAAAATGGTTTAAATCTTCTAAGGATGATTTTAGTGAAAATTTTATAAATCAAAAGAAATGACATGTATGACATTCTAATATGTTTCCTTTATGTATGGTGATAATAATAAATTTATTCCAAACACATGACCTGACTCACAACCGTTGAAAAATTCTTAATAGCACAAATAAATCAGATTTACCTCTCAGCTAATGGACCTAGATATCAGAATCAGACTAATGCATGATTAAAAAATTGAATGATGGAATGCATTATCTTTTTCAAACTGGAGCTAGGAAACAGCTGTTGATGCTAATGGAGATTTATTGTAAGGATGTTTGGGCTGTACAGGGACTCCAATGGAAAGAACATTATTTCTGATTTAAAAAAAAAAAATTATCTCTATTTTTCAAGTGCAAACACTCATAGAACTGGTTGTATAATAAGGAAAGAGCTTAGAAAAACATTGAGAAAATTTTGACCATTAAATGAGAGAATTTGTGTAATAAAGTTAAGAGTAAAACTTTTAATATTTCAGTATTCGGCACATTTTCATTAAAAGAAAGGTTGACATACAGTGAGTGACATAATAATTAATTAAGAGAATTGAATTAAAAATCAGAAGACAAAAAAATCTTTCAACCCTACTCTGAACAAATTTAGTTCATATGAATTTTGTAATGAAAATGGAGTGCAGGTAGTTAATTTTAATGCTAACAATAACCTGATCATTAATAGCCCATGTTTTAAACATTAAGGGAATTTATAAGAGATATTGATCATATTATTGAAAACAATATTTCAAATGTTTCTGATGTCTGTTCAGCAAAAGCTATTAAAGAGCCAGTTATGATTCATGAAATACATTAGTGTGCAAAACTTAAGTAACAAAAGCATTTTTCAACATACAACTATGAAATTGTTGAAAAGGGCTTATTGCGATTAGCACAGTGAAAAGGCAGCTCAGTAGAAAAGTGAAATGTGCACGCTCAGTGCTAAGGCAACTTAAAAAAGAGGAGGACGAACTCATTTCCAGACATTAACTGCAAGTGAAAGTGAAATCATACATTCTTAAGGGCTACAAGAAACCATCAGGATGTCTTTGCATGTGGTAGAATGATTGGCAAGCATGAAGAGAGGTGTATTTTGACAAGTGTTGCACTGGAGTTTGAAATTGACAAAAGTGTAATTTCAAGAGCTTGGAAAGCATTCCAGACGATAGGTGCAGCTATAATAAAAGTTGGCTGGGTGGTGGTTGGACTGAAGAAAACAGCAGCAAGTGTTGACCAGTATATCATTTTGCAGGCGAAAAGAGACCATTGGACAACATCTCTCGATGAAAACCAGACGACAGGTATCACTGTTTGCTTTGTCCAGATGTCTTTGGGTGGATTATTTGCCCATTGTTCTTATCGCTGAGTACCATTAATAGTGCCCATCTGCAGCACCATTTACAATGGTGTTAAGAACACAAAGACTGAACATTTCATCAGTAGAGTATGTTCTGTTTACTGATGAGAGTCGTTTCAGTCTGAGCAATGATTGATCTGAGCTCCACTTGATGTGAAAGGAAGTAGGGACACTATTTCATCTCACTAATATCATCGTGCGGCTCACTTATGAGTGAGCCACACAAGATCGTTACTGCAATGAAATTATCCTCCCACACGCGCATCTATTCTGAGGTGCCATTGGTCCATACTTTATTTTTGTAGACAACAATCCATGTCTATACAGGACCTCTGCTGTTAAGGAGCTTCTAGAAAGTGAGAATATCTGTTGAATGGATTGGCTAGTATACTCCCCTGATTCATTATGGAATTTTTTTTATGGAAAAAAGATTTTTACGGGCTATTGAGAATCTTAACACTGATTAAATGTTTTGTTATTTTGTTTGTTTGTGTCTCTAGTTCTTTCTGATGTTCTCTTTTCTTATTTAAGTTGCAAGAAAAGTTATTTCTGTTCTTTTGTTTTAAAAAAAAAAAGGCGAAATGGATAAAAAAAAAAAAAAAATCTTGCTTTTCGTTTCGCTTGAACTTCTTGAGTTGGAACGGAACGTTGAGACTAGTTTGTTTAATTTCTATATTGCTTTTAGAGTGGATTAACCTATTTGGTTTCTTCTCTCTAACTTATTCCTTACTTCAGAAGAAGTGCTTCTTTTAGTTCTCTACTTCCTTTAAGTTACAGGAGAAATGATTCCTGTTTTTTCTATTAAAAAAAGCAAAAAAGGAAAATTTTTTTAGTGAACTCATTTGAAGTTTTGTTTTTCGATTCGTTTGAACTCTATGAGTTGGTGCGAAGACGTTAAAATTCGTTTGCTTATGCTATATGAGTTTATTGGAAAAAATATTTCATTACAGTTTTTTCTTTTCGTCTTTTATATTTGTTTTGGAAGAAGTTCTTCTTTTTGAAATAGGTTGGAGGCTGAAATACTAGCATTCCAGACTTATTTTGTCTATGTTCTTCTCGATTTTTCTTTGGGATGTTGATCTTCCAGTCAGGGTTACTTTGTTATTTATTTAATTTTGTATGAATATAGTCATCTTTGAACATCTTATTTGAGGAGTTTTTTATTTACAGTTTTTTAAGAATTATACGGAGCGGGATTGTTGTTGCAACTCGGTCTGATGTGTCGGATGCTTTGGGGCAGGACGGTTTATTGCTTGGACTTGGACTTACTCCCCTGATTTAAATCCCATTGAATATGTGTGGGATGCTTTGGGGAGATGCCTGACAGCACGATCTTATCCTTGAGAACACCAAACACATGCTCTCTGAAGAGTGGCAACTCTTACCTTCAAAACTGCTGGATAAAATTTGGTATTGAGTACAAACAGAAGGTGTCATGCAACCATTGTAGTTAGGGGATGTTATTTTCCTTACTAAAAGACTTTGGTTTGCTGTTTTTCCTCATGGACAGACAATGTTTTTTACTAATGCCATTCTGTCAATAAAGCCTTTTTCTGCTTTGGTGTGTGTGTGTCATAATTTCACAAAAAAAAATCAAGGAAATATGAAATTCATACTACAACAATACAGTACTTATAGGATGAAGAAAGTATTGCAGCCAAAAAATAAATTGTACACATACATTTTGGAACAGAGCAGAAAAAGGCTTTATAAAATTCAATGCTATGAAATTAACACATTTTTATACAAGGGAAAAATAAATGAATAAATTTAGCTAAAGAGATTTATAAAGAATATGTATACTTACTTTTGATGTTGATGTGTTTACAACAGAGTAAAAATGAAATGCTTTTAAAGTTCCTATCTTTGAAGTTTAACACATAAATGTAATTTTTAATAATTTGATTATGTGGAAGTTTTAGGGGTATATTTACCCTACAGATACTCTGTAACAGATATGAAGTGGTATGGCCGTATCCGTGCCAAAGGTATTACAGAATTGCCAAGGCAGGAGATTAAGTCTCCTGATTTAGGCAGAAGATTCCATGTTCTTGAATGTTCACCTGCCTATCCAATTTTTGCTTCTTTTTTTTTTTTTTTTTAACTGATTTTCTGTTATTTTAAAATTATTTTTTCTTGTTCACTACTTAGCCTTAATTTTCATTTTTTAAAATATGGTTCTGATAAAACCCCTAAAATATGATTTTGAAAAATCATCACTAAATCAAATACGTTTGTCACAAATTTCCCATAAATGATATCAAAATTCTTACTAAAGCAGTAAATCTTTCCACTCTGCAAAATACATCACTTTTTGGTATTAAATATTTTCAAAGAAGATTTTTAGTTATGGTATTTTTATTAATGAAAAAAAGCTAGGGATTTTGCCAGTGACAAGTTACCATCATAGCTTTGTTTGTTGCAAATTGAAAACTTTAAGAAGATTACTGCATTGGAGAGGACTGATATTCAGTCGATTTTAATTACAAATATGAAAAGATGTGAAAGAACATTCATATATGACCTGGAAAAATTAATACTAACCATTCTGACATTGTTAACATAGTAGCACAGAATGCAAGAAGATATTTTGTATTGTTATCAAAACAAGGACTAAATTTATATCTAATATAAGTGATCAAATGTGTAAAAACATTTTATTGGTCAAAGTAAACCTTCATGGCAATCATTATAAACAAAAATTAGAATCTTCATACTTTAAAGAAACAAAGTCTAATATAGTAAGGAGATAAATTGCATTGCATGCATGTTTTTATGTATATTTATTATAATTATTGAAAAGAGATTTTTTAAAAATTTCCTAAATGAGATCATTTCTTTCGAAGTACTTCATTGTAATATTGTAATCTTAGATAAGGCCTTTTTAGAAAACTATTCCTAATAAGAGAGAATAATAAAGGATTCACAGTGCACTAAAAACCTGTTTTCAGGGAATATAAATTATATTCTGGGATTTAGTCTGTAATCTATTTTTGTTTTAGTTTTTTTGTTCCCCATTTTCTGTAAATGAAAATAATGATATTCAACAATTCCTATATCACAAAGATTCAACAATTACAATATATATATAAAATTGCATAATAATAATAATAATAATAATAATATATTCAAATATATTTCGCCTCCAATAATACAAAAGGTAAATGCAATGTTTAATTTCAGTTTAATATATAAATTTGGAATTCAGCTTTAATGTTAATGATTAAATTGCAAATAAATATACTTAAATAATAACTGCCTCTTTAAAATTACATTTGAAACTCCTAATATTCAACAGAACTATGGTTATTAACATTAACTTAAATGACTTAAATCAAAACTTAATTTATAAAAAAGTATTTCATTTGACCTAATTGGTAATTTTAATGTTAATAATGTTTTGTCTTAAAAGGAAAATATGATGAGGCTGTAAATTTCTTTTTTGTACATGGAATTGAAATTCAGGTCTGTGCTTTTAACTTTTTAGTTTCTGCATTTTGTTTTAGTATATTCTGAAGTATTAGGAAATCATTTTTTCATGACTTCATAATTAAAAATCACTAGTTATATTCTATTTAAACTGCCTCATTTTGTTTAAAAATGTTTGGGAAGAAGAGGAACTGGGAATAAGGTTACATCACTCTCAGCATCAGTGGTGAAGAGTTTATTTTTAGCTTCCCAGGAGGTGTGTAGAGACTTTTCCACTCTATTTTTCTTTCCTTGTAGAGATGCCAAGTAGTATCAGACAGAATACGAGCTATATGTAGGTGTCAGTATCCTGGAAATTAGTTCAATCATCTAACCTTTATTTAAAATTTTTGAATGTTCAAGTTTTAAAAACAAAGAAATCAGAAAATCTGAAACTTAAATTTTTAAAATTCTTAAAATTGCTATCAAAAATAGAAGTAAGTGTTTTTGTTTATAGTGTATGTATGAACTAGTTTAAAATTGGACTTATGGTGTACTAGTATATTTAAATATTGCTGTATCCTTAATTAGTTATGCTTCTACATTGTTTCTAACAAACAATATTAGATTATTTTAGTAATAGAGAATGTCCTTTAGAACAGCTGATATGCTACATTATTTCACAATGATTATATATTAACAATAATAATTAAGAATGTAAAATGCATGTGTAAAATAATTGATATTGTAAATTAAACATTATAATATAAAACCTCAGTATGTTAATAAAATTAAATTATCAAATAGAGAAAGTAAGCTATTAACATCTATGAGTTCTTAACATTGTTACTATCTAATTTTTTTGTTTTTCAAATTTTAAAAATTTAACAAATTATTTAAATTTAATTAATTATTGTCAAGTTTTAAGAACATGGTTATAAAAAATTAATTTTAAAGACTCAATTATATATATTACATATGAATCTATGTGTGCAAAATAATAAATAAACATTCTTGATATTTGAAAATTTCTGAAATGAGTATTACTGTGATTATTGGGAAAACTGCATTAAGTCATTTAACAGGTATAAATTTACTTATGGCACAACAAAAGTTGTAGGTACATTTAATGGTAAAATAAATCATAAAATCTCATTTGATTGTAAGTAGAAGTGTGAATCAGCATTTATGTTTTTAAAGATGGTCTTATAGTAAAAGTAATGTATGAGCAACTCAATATCATTCATTTTCTTTTTAATGAATGATATTGATTTTCTTCTTATCATTAATTTTCTTCGTTTTACTCTTCTAATTTAAATTTATCCTAAATATGCACTAAAAAGATTTATTTAAAAAATGGGGATAAAAATTTAAATTTCCTTTATATGTAATTTTATATATCAGTTAATTTTTTTGTTCAAGTTTTAATTGTTAATCAAGTGCAATATATATATTTGTTACAGTTAGATTTTTCTGAAGTGATTTTTATTTTTTAACTAATGATATATTTACTTTTTCTGAGATTAAAATCTTCACTATATTTTTATACCAGAAATTAACTTTTCATAAAATAACAAAATAATGTCTATTAATTTGAAATTACTCCAAACTTATTAAGTATAGCAGTATTGTATAAAATGATATATATATTAAATGGTATTAATTTATATTTATATTGAACAAATGTGAAGTTTTTATAATTATTTAATATGCAATTTTTGATTTAATATGCAATTTTTGATTTATTAATATGCAATTCTAAACATAGGAAAACATGTAATAGTAATATGTAGAGTTTAGTATTAGTATATGTAGTTTAGTTTAATATATGTAGAGTTTTTTTAATACCTAGTATTTTATGTCGGTAGTATTTTTAATTATTAAAAATGGTATGTATTATTTCCTAATTTCTTACACACTGTACTTATTTATTTAGGATATGTGTGCTACAGCCACTTCTGCTGCAGATGAGCCTCGGGCTTTATGCATCATCCGCGATATGACTAAGACGCAGGTTAGTTTAAGATAAAATAATAACTTGATTTTATTTATGCAATCCGAGAAGGTGATTAACTTAAAACTGAGTGTTATTATTTAAAAGCTGAGATAATAAAAAGTTAGCAATAGAAATACAGTTTTCTGTATTTTTATTATTTAACCAGTAAATTTTAATTCTTCTTTAATTTTCAAATTAGTTATAAAAATTTGCCTATAGTTAAAGATTTCATACCCCGATACAAATACTACAGAGTAGTTGTAGAGATGGTTCAATGCTTCATTTTAATGTAAGCATGTGTAGTGAGTTGAGAGCAAACTTATTATACATTTATTATGCATTTCACCTAATTTACTTTAGTATTTTCTTTTTAGTATGTCCCAAGTATAATGTATGTAATTTCACTTACAGTATTGCTCTTACTTATTTGAAAATGTAGATCTTTCACTTAACAACATCAATAAAGTAACAATAATTTGTGATTGGGAAATAAGAGGATGATACATGTGATATTATCATTCTTGAAAGAAAAAAAATGAATGTATATATCTTTATTTATATAAATATATATACTCCAATACTGGTTCTAACGCAGTATGTTATTAAAAATATATTGATATTTTGTAGTATAATCACAATTGGAAAAATCAAACATATTACTAAGGAAAAATGGACAATTGATTAAATTTCGTGAGAATTGTTTAAGAGATAGAGGCAATAAAAAAAAAAAAAAAAAAAAAAATAAGGTCCATCTAAAGATATTTATAATCATTTGAAGATTTCTTTCGGCTTTCTATTGTAAAATCGCAATTATTATTATTATTTTTTTACAGTAATTTAAGGACAAACATTTAGTTGAAAACAGTAAATCTTTTCCATTTGATTATTATTGTTGATATTACTATTTAATGTCTCACATAACTCAATTGTTCTTATTTTTTATGGTTTTCCTCACCAGGTTCAGTATAACTTTCCATTTAGATTTTTTAATAGATTTTGTACTAAATTTATGTAATCATCTCTTTTAGTAAAACTGTGTTAGTGCCAATTTTTTTTCTATAATATTTTTTTCTATGTCCGTTTTACCTTCATATAATAGATCATATATTAGCATCTTCTTCACAGTTTACTAATTTATTATATGTTCACTCTAAATTGTACATCTTATTTTAAATGTTATATAACATTTATTCACAATATATAAGTACTTTCATTATTTTCCAAAAAATCTGGTTTATACTTTTTTATTGAACAGATCATTGTCTTTTAGAGATTTTATCTTTCTTATTTTTGTTAACATCAATAACTTATTTTTTTCTTATTGGTTTAACTTTTATGCATCACTATGATTTTGAGAAAAAGATTTGAATTTGCGAATGTTACTAGTGTAATGATAAAAACAACAACAACCCATATTATAGTATTAATGAATAGGATTACTAAAATATTTTAAATCAAATTTGTATGAGATTCAAAACTTCTTTTGATAGAAAAAAAATGAATAAAAATATCCTTTTTAAGATGAAAATAATGAATTGTTTTTTGATGATTATTGATTAATACTTTAAATAAAAATAATTTTATCTTTTTTTATAATTTTAAAGCAAAATATAAAATCTATTACAATCTATTATAATCTATTTACAATCTCAAAATAATGTAAATATTTTGCTTATTCTGGGTTTTAGGTATTAATTTTACTTTGATCATAAGATGCTTGTTACCCATGAAGATTTTAAAGTTGAATTCAATATTTCTTAAATTAATAAAAGTAATATGTTATAATTTATCAAAAATGATTTATTTGTTTGATCTCAGTTTTTTTATTTAATGTATATTAAGACATTTAAAATATAGTTTTGTCACATACTTTTAATATATTTTTTATAATTTTACTTATGCGGACGAGGTCTTATGTGAATAATAATTCAATACGTAATGAAACTATATAGTTTAGATATGAAAATGAAGTAGATTTTTAATTTAGATGAAGTGGATTTTAATTTTAATTTCTTATTAAAAAACTACTTATTTTATATTTCTTTATTTAATACCAATATGTTAAGAAAAATTATCTAGATCTGACAGTGTCTTTTTCTTGATTATGGATAATTAATCAATAAATTTAGTTAATTCAAGGATTTTTTTTAATTCTGAATTTTTATGTGTTTGATTTATTTTAGCCGGATTTTCAAAAAGCTGTTATTAATTTACCAGCATCTATGACAGCATGCCAGTTGTTACAGGAAGTTGCAAAAAAGTTTCAATATGAACCTGATTCCTTTGAATTAATATATTCAAAAATGGGTGATCCAGTAAGTAATTTTATTTCACATATGGATAAAGAAGTGTATTAGAAAATTAAACCTGAATAATCAGCAATAAATAATTTAAAAAAAATAATAAATTAATTATCATAAAAAAATTACCATAAAATAAATAATTAATTAATTATGGTAATTATTTAAAAGTTATTAATAACTTTTTAAATATTAAAAAAAATACTATAAAAATATTTGAGTATTAAATATTGTGTATTTTGCTTAATGAAAATTTATCAATTAATTCAATGAAAAAAATAATTTTTTATAACACTTAATGCCTGTATAAATAATATAATATGAAATCTTAATAATGTTGTAGTGTAATACTCTTATATGACTATGATTTTGAATCACTTTAGGTTCATGTACATGAACATGATGAAGAAACTTTGGAGGAATTAGGATTTCGGTGTGGTAATAACCAAAGGAACAACTTGATAATTGATACAAAAAACTCAAAGCCTCCCAAAAAGATAAATGTTAACTTCCAGGTATTTAATCTGTTAAACCAATATTTTTTATGCTTTTAGTTAAGAATTTTATCGTAAGAGTGTAGTAATCTTAAATGTAGAATCTGTTAAATTTGTCATTAAATTTTATGGTGTACTATTCTAGTCTTTACAAATATTTTTTACACACTAATAATTTAAAATTCTCTTATCATGTTTAACAAATATAATAATTATACATTTTTTAACTTTATTACATGTTATTTTTAAAAATAACATTAATATGTATACTAGCAGAACCCAGTATATGTTGTCCTGCCAAAAAAAAAAAAAAATGCATTGTAGAAAATTTTATATTGCGAATATATTCTCTATGTTCCTGTATATGTGCATACTAATTTTCATGGAAATCGTTTGAACGGTATATAAGATGAAAGGCTGCGGCACCACCTGGTGGCACGTAACAATAAAGTGGATAAAATAAACTTATTTTTCATACTCGAATACATTTTATTACCAATTTTCGTAGCGAGTAGTTGAATGGTATAGAAGTTGATATACTACAGCACTATTTTATGGCGACTTACAACAAAGGGGATAGCATAAAAACATTCTCCATGTTTTGTCAAACACACACACACAAAATTTCATCAAAATCAGACTAGTCGTTTAGGAGGAGTTCAGTAATAAACACATGTACTGAAAAATTATATAATATATATATATATATATATATATATATATATATATATATAAAGATATCTAAATTTATATTTGTATATAAATATGTAAATGCATATTTCATGTTTATAATTAACTACTTATTAATTTATAATATTATTTCAGATTTTTAAATCATGTTAAAATTTTTAAAATTCAGTATGCTGATCAAAAATAAGATTTATTCATTATATTATTTGTTGATTTTTTCATATGCTTACAGATTTCAGAATATGATGATACCAGTGTTTCTACATGCAATGAAGAACCAACAGTTCCTGAAATTAAGGATAATAGCTCTTATATACCTCCGCCTGCACCACCTCCTTATACGCCAGGAACATCAGAATTTTCATATAATTATAATTACAGTAATCCCTTACCAAGACAAGAAACAGGTAATTCTTTTTGTCATTCATTTCGTTAATGTATTTGCATTACATTTGGTAAGTAAAATTTTGCATTCAAGAATTTAATTTAACAGTTGAATTATTTTATAATTTATCAAACAACTTAAAGCGAATAAATATCTGATTTTTTTTTTTTTTTTTTTTCATGAAAACATAATAAATAGAATATGCTTTACCAAAGTGGCAACAGAAGCAAGAAGTTAGGAAAACCATGAAAAATTCAGAGAAATTCGAAAAAAAAAATATCTAAAAATCAGGGAAAATTACTGACAAGAGCAATTTGTGCCAAGTATGAACTCTACGAAAGCAATCATGATTATGATCGGCGACTTTGTAACCAAGCATGCTTGGAAACTCGGATCATAACTCATTTTATGGCTACCTTACTTCTGGGTGTTTTTTTAAAAATTTTTTTATATTTTTTTTAACGACGAACTGTCCAGTTTATAATTTATCTCATTTTTAAAAATTGTCTTTCACTAGTGTGTGTTTTTGCTTGTACTTGCACTCTGCTCGTATTTATATTATTATTTGTACTTATGCTATTTGCTTAAGCAAGCTTAGAAAAGTAAGGATTTTTATATTTTATTAATTATCAATATTTTATTATTAATTGAATTAAGCTTGAATTCAGTCCTTAAGCCTAATTTCATATTCCTTTAGCATCGGTATTGATTGGTATTTGTTACTTATGTATTTGTTATTTATGTATTTAATTATTAAAAATTAAGTCGAATTATTATTTATATTTATTTTTTATGTTATCTTGTAGTAGCATGTAGTATCTTTGTTGTGTTTATATGTAATTGTTTTTAATATTCTTTTTAAACATTAAAAGAAATCATATTTTTAAAGTTATTTATTTAAATAAAACACAATTTTTAAACTAATGCACTTTTTTTTATTGTTTTAAAGGATTTGTAGGTTTAGTAAACCAAGCCATGACCTGCTATCTCAATAGTCTCCTTCAAACGCTTTTTATGACTCCTGAATTTCGGAATGCTTTATACAGGTGAAGCATATAACCATGAAATATTTTCTGGAAGTGTTTTATTTGTTTTACTGTATTTTATTTCTTTACATTTTTTTATAGATTTTTATTTAATATTTTTTGCTTTGGTGTTTTGTTGAAAAATACCAGTAAAATTTTATAAATCATTCTAATTATGATATTTTGATAATTGAATTTATTTTATCAGATGGGAATTTGATGGAACTGAAGATGAAGGTACAAAAAGTATTCCATTTCAACTTCAAAAATTATTTTTGCAATTACAGGTAATAATTTTTGTATAGAATAAGGCTTTTCTAATTAAATATTTTTTTATACAACTATGTTATATAAGATATTTTAATTTTTATTAAAAAAAAATACCTGTTTCAACTGTGTAAATTAAATTAACGTATTTAAGTAGTTTATTTCTAAAATTGTAATGTATTTCTTAGAGAAATATATCATTATGGTATTATTATAATTATCAATCAAAATAGTTAAATAAAAACATAGCACTTTTTTTTCTCAAATTTAAAAGTAATTTTTTACTATTAATTTTTCTTTTTGATTTGCTTTTAATGCTATTTTTTTTAATTACCTATGTATTATATGTATGTATACATCCTTTAAATAAAAATAAAATTAGTTTTTATTCATTCCTCTTTTTAAAATTTTTTTTTATAAAAAAGACATCTAAAAAACCCGCTGTTGGAACAACTGAGCTAACTACAAGTTTTGGTTGGGACAGTAGTGAAGGTATGGCATTTAAATAATAAATTTAAAAAAAAAAAAAAAAAATTAAATGTGCATATATCAATAATGTTCTTCATATAGGTATTTTTAATAATGATTGATGGATTACTTTTGTACTCGTATAATTTTAATATAATCAATATAAATTTTTTTTTTCTTATAGCTTGGCAACAACATGATATTCAAGAACTTTGTCGTGTTATGTTTGATGCTTTGGAACAAAAATTTAAAAACACTGAACAATCTGATCTTATTAGCAGATTATATGAAGGGAAAATGAAAGATTATGTTAAATGTCTAGAGGTAAGGGCTGCATTGACAAGTTTATATCTATTTGCTTAATGTGATGAATTCTTTGCAATAAATATTTATATTTCATTTTACATCAAATATTACTACTTTAAAACTTTCAATCATAATATTTTTGGCAAACTTTTTTTGAATTTTTTTATTTTATATGTAATTTACAAGAAAAAGTTTACTTTAGATTTAAATTAGATGAAATAAGAATTAAAAATAGTTATTGTAAGAAGTTCCCATTTTATCAGTTATGAACAAAAATGCCAGATTGAGATGTCAGTGCTGAAAAATTTTTATTAATAAAAATTATGTAATTTAATTGAGATAAAAAAATTTAATATTTTATGGAATTTTCAAAGTATTGTGTGTTAATCAAATGCACCTTATGTGTGAATATTTCTGATAAAATATGTTTATAATTTTGGTATAGAACACATGTAATGCATTTATTAGCACTTACCTTATAATTGTATCAAGATTATCGATTTTTTATAATCTCTTTGTTTCTTCATTGCAACTTATTTCGATATGTCTATCGTGTCTTGAAATCTTGAGTCATGCATTTTGTTTAGTATAATCTTTTTAATACCCTTTTATTAACTTCACCTGTATGTTTGTATGTAACCGACTCTTTGGGCTCGATTTTGGGACTGATGGCGCCATCTACTGGCGAATCAGTCAACTGATCAAAACCTACCTATTTTGTATAATTATTTTGTTTAATCTTAATTCTTTTTGTTTTATTTTACTTTTATCTTAAAATTCTCATTTTAACTTTAACCTTTTTATTTTTGGGCATCGTCAATGGACTCTTAATTGTACCGATAGCTTTAGCTTTTTCGATCTCCTGCTTTAATTTTCTCAAGCAGATGTTTTTCCTAAATTTTAAATTCATTTATTTATTTTTAATTATTTCTATTCATTAATTTAAGAAAGTACAATTTATGTTAATGTTTTAATTAATTTAAGATGTGGAGGTTTTGTGATTCTTAAAACCACCAAGGAACTCCGTAATCGGTACACCCGTTGCCCAGCTGTCTTTCACCCCGGGTAGAAATTCAGTAATATCCGCGATCGAATTGCGCTCTTCCTATTGGCCGAAAATTTCGGTGGGTAAAAAATATGTAAGCTTAGTGGATAACCGGCCAAGTGGAAAACAAACAAAATAAAAGCATGAAAAATAAATTATAGTTTAAAAAAACTAAAAAAAAAAAATACGCTTTAAAAGTTAATCACACTAAAAAGTAAAAAATAAATTAATAGTTTAAAAAAACTAAAAAATACGCTTTTAGAGTTAATCAATCTAAAAAGTAAAAAATAATTGTTAACATAAGAATAAAATGACTGACGAGAAAATGAATGTCACTCTTCTAAAAGCGTGGGGTGCTCGATATCAATCGTTATAATTTTTCACTAGTTTCATTCTGAAATGCAGAAAAGTTTAAAAATGTCATACAAAGCACCCCACGCTTTTAGAACAGTGACATTCATTTTCTCGTCAGTCATTTTATTCTTATGTTAACAATTATTTTTTACTTTTTAGATTGATTAACTCTAAAAGCTTATTTTTTAGTTTTTTTAAACTATTAATTTATGTTTTTACAATCGACATGTACTGTCATAAATTTGAATATTAACAGCTAACTGCGATCATACAATTAAGTTTTAGATGTTGCCATCAAAGAATGTGTAATTAATTTAAATTATATTCCTTATCTCCAAATTTGGTAACTATTAATTTTTTTTTATACCTTGAAAAGGTGCCTTACTTCACTTTCAATTTAAATTAATAATATTGAATAAAATCAGAAAATGTAACCATAGACTTGAAAATATTTCAAAGGATAAGTTCTTCGAAGAATCAAGAAGCTCTATGCATAGGAAGGAATCTTTTTACAGAGTAAGAAGGAAAAATGTTCTTTTCTTCGAATTTTATTTTGCACAAATTGAATCCTAACACTTTTCAGGCAAATTGTTAGGTCTTTTAGGTTTGCCTTTTCTGGCAAGTAATATCTACTTTTAAATGAACAAGAACAAAATTTGAAAAGAAATTAAATAATTGTAGCAATCGTCATATTTAATATAAAAATAAAGGTGAATCAAAGAGGATGATTTTTCTTTTTATAAAATCTTTTTTTAAAAATTGCAGTCAGTCAAATAACAAATGCCGTATAAATTTTATAATTTTTTTTTAATATTTTTAATTATTAAAAGAATCAAAAGATCTTTTAAATGAAAACATGATTTAAATTAATCTAATATGATAAACTACGCGAAAGCCTTCAACTTAATCCAGTTTTTTCTTCCATTTTCAATTATGAAAGAACAAAAAGAAAAAATATTCATCACTTTTGAAAAAATTATTTTTTAATCAAATTCTATACTCTTCAAGTTTATATTCCAGTTAATTAAATATTTTGTTAAAATAAATTTAATTTCTTCATTAATTACATTTTATTACTTTAACTATCAAAATATAACTTTTCTGGTATTGTTATCATAATTCTGATAATGTTATGATAATTTCCGATAATATCAGATGTCTTTTTAAATTTAATTAATATCCTTTCATTGTATTTATTGTTATTTTTTTTTTTTTTTTTGGAGAAGTCAATATTTTTTTAGATTAACAAGAATTTTATCAAGACATTTATTTTCTTCTAGAATTTAACATAATTTTGCACTATATTAAATGCTTAAAATAAATTTTCTTATAAATGGACAGTTTACTTTTCTGCTCACATTTTTTTTTTTCAAAATTCATATTGGTTTGAAATTATTATTTATGTGAAAAATTCTTTCTGTTAGTGTGGATATGAAAGTGCTAGAGAAGTAGTTTTCCTTGATGTTCCTCTTGATGTACGCCCATTTGGTTCTAGTCAAGCTTATAAAAGTGTGGTAAGTAATTCTCTTAAATGATGTACATTTTTGTTATATGCTACATAAAATGCTTTCATTTTTGTTTACTTCTACCATTCAATTGTGAAAATTTTATAATATAAATGAAATTTTCAAATAGTATTTTAATATCAAATTTTAAATTTTAAAATGATCCAAAAGAAATTTCGACTCCTGAGTCCAATTTTTTTTTTTTTTTTATACTGACTCCCGATTCTTTCTGGAAATTTATGTACTATAACCTTTACTAATAGCTTTAGAAGATTTTGTGAAATAAATTCAACGACTTTTTTTAAATTAACATATCTTTATGTAATAGATATTTATAATGTAGCATTTGCATAATAAAGGTTTATTTTTTTACTTTAAAGGTTTTTTAATATGTGCTGTAATCTAAAAATTATTCCTGTACTCTAAATTTGTTCCAAAAATGAAAACAAAATATATATCTTATAAAAAAAACTTTACCAAGTTAACAGGTACCAAAGTAAAGTATTATAGAATAACTTAGACAATAAAAATTAAATTGTATATTTTAAGCATAAAGATGCTCGATTTGTAATTCATTAAATTTTATTTGTTATTTATAATAGAATAACTTCAATAAGATCTTCTTTCATTGAGCATTCTATAAACTTGAGTGCTGAGAAAAGTCTCTCAACAATCACTTGATATGCTGGAAAAGCAGTAAAAGTCTGTGTTACTCTTTGTTTAATTAAAGGATACAATTGAATTGACTTCTTAACATTAATTCCAAAAATTTTAGAAAAATAAAAATTATTTTGATAAAAGAATCTGGAGCCTGTTTAAAAAAGTGACTTCCAACTCCTTGAAAAATGCTTGACTTCCCACTTCTGCATATAACAATCTGTAATAGCATAATGTATAATACCTGATACAATATTTGTTATAATATATAGTTATGTAATTACGTTCTCGTAGATATCTTTAATGCTATCATTTCTATGATTAATAAAGATTTGAAATTTGTTTAATGCATATATCATGCTCTAGGCCTAGGAATGAATCTGTGATGATTTATTTCTAGGAACTTCAGTATATATATGTGGCAATATAAATAATTTATTCACCATTTTCTTTTTTGTTTTTTCTTAACTTTTGATTTATCATTTGCTAACATTTCAAAGTTATTACATCTGATAGGTTTTTTTTATTCTGTATTTGATCAGGATAAATTTTTGAAGTGCAATGCTATTTTATATTTCAAGGATAAATCACCCCCTATCCCTATTAAGGTATAGGGATTTTTCCCCTATTAAGATATAGTTTTAATAAATATGTTGAATATTTTGTTAATACTAACTTGTGTGGCATTACTTTACAAATTAAGAAATTTTATATTAAAAAAATAACTTAAAATGATTTTCAAAATTTGTTTAGCCAGTTTAATTAAAGTTATTAATTTATTTAAAGTTTTGTTGCCTGCTTTAGTAAATTTTATGAGAAAAGAATAAATGGCATAATAATTTTTTCTTATGCTTTTAAAAGAAAGTGCATTTTTTAAATAGTTCATCATTTAGAAAACTTGATAAATGATAAATGTTTTATTTACTAAAAGTGATAAATGCTTTATTTCTTTATTTTTGTAATTGATTGTTAATCTGTATTAATTTAATAAAAATTTTATTTCTAAAGTGTTATGATCTTATATTATTTTAATATTCTTTCTAATATTTTGTTGTTAATTTACTAATAATAAATATTATTTTTTATTAAATTATTTAGAAACACAAATTGTAGGATTACTGTCTTTTTTTCTGTAAATGTATAAATTATTTTTATTATTTATCAAATACTTATAGTATTTTGTTAAAATTTTTCAATATTTATTTGGTTAATTTTATGTTACAGAGGGAAGCACTACTGGCATTTGTTACTCCAGAGATACTTAAGGATTCTAATCAATATTTTTGTGAACGTTGTAACAAAAAATGCAATGCACATAAAGGCTTCAAGTTTATAAGGTTTCCTTATCTTTTAACATTACAATTAAAAAGATTTGATTTTGATCCTATTGTACAGCGCATAAAACTGAATGACAGGTTAGTAGCCGTCGATAAATATTCAGTATTTGAATTAAAACATGTTACATTCATTTTTTCCAATAATTTCTTTAAACTTTTATATTGTATTTTATTATGAACATTTTTTTTAATATTTAGATATAAAAAACTACTACAGATTCCAACAAAACTTTTTTTATTGTTTAATAACAAAACTTCTATGAAATTTTGTCAATTATTATAGATTCTCTGTAATTTTTACAGGAAAAAAAAAAAATGGAAAAATTGATAAATGATTGTTTTATCAATTATTAATAGTGATAAATGCTTTGTTTTATTACTTTAATAAATTGCTGATCTGTGTTAAATTAATACAAATTTTATTGCCCCAGTGTTATCATATACTTTTCCAAATCAAGCAAGTAAACTTCCATCAATTCTGAAAAACTATTACTAACTCTTGTAATAGAAAACTTTATAAAATTTTTAAAAATGATTTAGCAAGCAACATTCAGTCTTATTCAACAGTGTACACTAATAAATATGTTGTTGCTATTATATTTAATTTTTATTGTCTGAGAGAACCGCCTTTAAGCCTTTACTTAAAGGTGGTTAAAAGTTTAGTATTGGTTTCTGAAACTACAATAAACTATGAAAAGTTAATCTGAGATATTATTAAAAAGCCTCATTTGAGGTTGGCAGCTATGGATTTATGGTTGTAGTGAAAATTTTTACCTGATGTAGTGGTAATTTTCAAGTTTAATTTTCACTTCAAATATGAAAAAAATTCATTGATTTTTATAACTTATATTTATATTAAAATTAATTTAAATTCATGAATGCAGGTAATTATAATTTTCAAACTTACTTTTCAGTTCAAATCTAACAATTATTGATTTTTATAAGCTATGTTTATTTAAAGTAGAATGATTTATTATCATGAAAGAAACTATATTAAGCATAATTTTAATGATTTTTCTTAAGTGGAAAATAAATTCTAATAATTAATTGTTAGGTAAATTAATAAGATAAATGAGTATTAGTTTTATTGAGTTGATTGTATAGTGATGTAAAATAAAAATTAATGGAAAAAAAAACTATTGCAGTTATAAAAATTTCAGAATAAATGTATGCTGATTTATCGTTGTTATGAAATTTGAATCATTAAAAAAATATATAAATTTTGTTTACTAGAACTATTTGTATCATTATTATAAATTTATTAACCAGTGCTTTTTAAATATATTGTTTCATTGGTGTAATTTTACTTTACAGAGTGACATTTCCAGAAATTTTGAATTTGAATGAATTCATTAAGCCAGATAAGCTGGTAAGATAAAAAATTATTCCTTAAATTTTTCACTTATTTATCAGACATTTCTCTACTGTTCTGCATAATTTTTCATGTCTATTAAAATTTTTATCAGCACTTAGAAGCTATTAAATTCAATAAAAACAGTGTACAGAATTTAGAGTTTACAATACAATCTTTGTTTCTGAATTGATAAATATTTGAATTTTGGAATCAAAGGTTTAAAAAACCTCAGTTAAAAATAGTGGGAAAACTAAGGAAATGTATAATATTATATAAATATTTACATTTAATATTGTAATTGCATTAATTTCAATAAATTGAAATTTTTGTGTCAAGATTTTCATTTTCCAAATTATTTCTATTTTTATTACATTTTTTAAAAGAGATGATGCATTGTTTGTGTAGTGATTAACTGTTTTAGAGGAACTCATACTAATATTTTTTTCACTGTTAGGAAGAACCAAGTGATGGCGATTCAGCTGTTGTGGATGAAGAAGGGGACTGCTCCCCTAAAACAGCTTGTGCTACCTCTTCAGTCAGTGAAGATGATTTGGCAGATGATGATGAAGGCATTGATGTGGATTCTCAAGGACATTCTTCTGAACAATTGGAGGAACTGTGCATTAATGAGAAGAACTTGAAAAAATCAATGGAGAAAGTTAGTTGAACTTTCAATTTCTTAATAAACTTAAAACTGTGCAAATAAGAGAAATAAGGAAAGGAAATTAGTACCATATTTATGATTTGTATTACTCAGAAATATACAAATTTTTATTTATTAAGATTTATAACTTTAAAAATGTCGTTTAAAGAGCTTTTCTATTGCATTTTTAAGTTCTTGCATTGCAATTATAAATAATATAAACTTGTCTTTATTTTGTTGACTTAAAATGAAAATAATTTAGTGAAATTTTAGTTTGAAAAATTTGGTTATTTTTAAGCTTAAATTTTATTAACAGTAAATTTTCTATGCGATGAACAATTAATATTGATTATAAATTCTCTCTATATTTGTATCAGAATATTTGTGTTTATTTTTTATCAATCAACTGTAAAATTCAAACATAAGAAACATTAGCCCTTGTATTTGCTGGAAAAAATTAGTGATTTTTAAATTGTAAAATTTATTAAAAAGTTATGTGATTTTAGATCTTTTTTTGCTCTACTCGATTCCCTTTCTTTCCATTAGTAATGGAGTGTGATAGTTTTATCTTATGAACTCAAATTCAAAGCATTTTATTTATGCTTTTTATTATTATTATTCTTGTTTTCATTTAAAATCTTTGTAAATCTTTTATAAATTTTTAAAGTTTTCATCAATAGTATTTTTGAACTATATTTCATTCATATACTGCTTTTTGTTGTATTAGGGGCCATATGTATATGAGCTTTTTTCTATAATGGTTCATGCTGGAAGTGCCAATGGGGGACATTATTATGCTTACATCAAGTAAGATATTTTGCTTAATTTTTTAAAAAACAAATTATAAATGTTTTGAATTATTTAAAGATCTATATATCAATAAAATTAAAATTGTTATATTTTTTCACTCAGAAATCCACTTCGTAATATAAGCTGTACTAAAATTATATGTATACTTTTTAATATAATGCATAAAATTAAATAAAATTGTATGTATAAATCTTTTTTTTTTAAATTGTAAAAACACAATCAAAAGTTATTGAGTGCTCAATACACATTTTACCATGATATTAATAAATCTATTAAAAAGAGAATGTTGGAATCGTAAGGCTGTTATTAATTGTAATAAATGTTTTTTGAAATTATATCTCTCTCTCTCTCTCTCTATATATATATACATACATATATGGTATGATTGTAATGGAAGTATAATATATATATATATATATATATATGTAATGGTATAATTGCATTTAAATTAAATCTACAGTTTTTTTCTATACACTAAGAATCAAATTTATAAATATTTTGTTTTAAATACTTTTTTGTTTTTAGCATTTCTTATGCACATATTTCTTTTTTTCATCCTTTTAAATATGATATTTCATTGATCATTTTCTTATAACATAAATCTCCTTTTAAAATATTATGCTAGATTGAGATATCAACCATATACACAAAATAGAACTATATATTCACGCATGATATGTTAAAGAAACAAGTGGACAAGCTGACATTGCTTGAGTATATTTAGAGAGACATTTATTTTTTTCCACTATTAAAAATTGGGATTGAAGTGTATTTACTATTCAGATTATAAGCAGGAAATTATAGTACAGAACATATAATACAAAAATAATGTGCAATAACTCTGATGAATTATATTAAGTAATTAATATACTTATATTAGTTTTATTAATCTGTTGATGCCTAACTTTTAAAAGATTACTTGCTGAAAGGATTACTTGTATAAAATATATAAGAATGATAACACTTATTGACTTTTTCAATTATAAAGATACAGAGTTTAACCATTATGTTATAAGGAATCTTTTTTAGAAAATGATATTGGGAGAATATTAAAAAAAAAAATGTAAAATTTATTTCATTATGTACATACATGAAATTATCAATTAAATATGTACATTGAATTTTTGATGAAATTTATGTAATTTAAATTTATTGCTTGTAGGTCATTCAAAGATGGAGAATGGTATTGTTTTAATGATGCACAAGTAGCGAAAGTAAGTTTAAATATGGTAATTCTTAACCCGTTTTTTCAATTAAATTTCATTTTTTTTTATTGATATATTAATATGTTTTACAGATAACATATGATGATATCCAAAAAACTTATGGAGGAAATCAACAAAGACCCTACTATTCATCGAGCTATTCAAAGTATATATATATATATATAAATTTTTGTCTCACAAAAATATTAAAATAACAGATATTATATTAATACATTCCAAATATAATTATGGTAATGCAAATTTTTATTTAGAATTCAACTTTTAATGAGTAAGTTTAAAATTTTTTTAATAATGAAAAAGAAAATAGTTTTTAATTTGCAAAAATGAGAATTGAATAGTTTCAAATATTCTTTCTGAAATAATCTTTGATAAAATAAAAATATCATTATAAGAGCGATTATTTTAATATTCATTACTTGTTTTTAAATGTTTACAAGATAGTATGAAACAGATGCATAATGATCTAGTCAGGGCTTTCTTTAAAAAAAAAAAAATCAATTAGTAAACTTTTAAATTTCTTTTTAATATTATTTGTGCAACTTAAAATATAAATACATTAGTTTAAATGCACTTTTTTTTAAAATTGTGATTGACTCTATGACAACACTCCAGTGGGTCTTATATTTGATAGTATTACAAATTAAATGTGGCACTTGAGACATTAAATTAATATTAATATTCTAAATAAAATAATAAAAATTTGTGTGGGAAAGTAGAAAGAAATTTTTTAATTTAAAGAATAAATATATGTATATATTAGTTAATTCAAAATTTAGAAAAAGTGAATATATGATATAAAATAATAACAACATAATATATTTATATTTGACAACATAATATATTTATCATGTTGTCTTCCTATTATCTACTTAATATTGTTTAATTTAATTTTTTTTCTTTTTTCTTTTAGTTCTGCTAATGCTTACATGCTGATATACCGCCAAATTGATAAACAGAAAAATGGAGGTTTGTTTATTCAAATCTCTTCGTTTTAATCATTTTATGCATAATTTTTAAAATAAATATAGAACTATTAAAAAAGTTAATTTATGTTTTAGTAAAATTATTGCCAATTATTTTATACATTTTATTAATTTTATTATAACTAAATAATTTTAGAAGAAGAAAAGTTCTTGTCAGAATTTAAAATAATATTTCTAAAGAAAGTTTATCTTACATCAACAATTTAATTCCGATCATCAATAATTGTAGTTGTTATTTAGTATTATATATTTGAAATCATTACCTTTAATTTCTTTTATAGAATGATAGGGAACATTAGGTACAAAATGAAGATAAATCAAGAATATATTTATCTGCACATGTTTTTTTTTTAAATTTTAAATAATTAGTTAATATAAAATATTTTGCTCTAAAGCTTTTATATCTGGCAACCATTTCAAATTCAAAATTTTCTTATTTTTATGAAAGTGCTTTTTACCAATTACTATCCTGTATTTTATTCTAGTAAAATTTTTATATTAACATTTTAAAAATTTTCATTCAAATTTGAAAACACATCTAAGCTAAGTTAATTAGATTTTATTTTTTATTTTACAAAACTATTATTAAAATGGGATATGTTGGATATGATGTGAGGCTTAATAGACACATGAATTACATTAAGTTAATTTTCTTACTAGAGTAATACATTTGAAGTCATTTAATATAAATGTGTAAAATAGATAAAAAAAATTCAAGAATTTACCTTTTATTCAAAAGAAAGTTAAGAAAATGTTGAATGTTTCTTCAGGTAGTCAATATCTTGGTTGAAACAATTTTGTTGCCTTTGTTGGAACTATTTAGTCAATTTTTTAAAAACTTTTATCTAATGAATAAAACTATTTATCAAACATAGCTTTGACGAAAGTGTTAGAGTAGACCAATTATATAGCATCAACTAGCTAATTAAATTATTTCTGATTATGATTGTTTATTTTTTAGCAAGCATTTGTTTATGTTGTATTACGTCAAAAATATAAAATCCATTAATCTATATTAACTCTGCATTGAAGGTCTTATTCATATTAATTGTCTACAAGTCATAGTAGTAGTTGTTATTACCAGTATTATCTAAGAAAACTAGAACATGAAAATTTATTTAAAACAGAAAAAGTATCGATTTTTAAAAATTGTTTATATTTATTCCACAAATATGAGAAGAGAAGAAAAAAATAATGATTGAAAGAACAATAGTGTTAAAAATTGATCTTGAGGACTAGAATAAATATTTAATTTCATTTACAAATAGGTTTACTATAAGCTTTTAATAAACACAATGGACTCATCTTTATAAAATAAGTACTTATTATCCAACTTGTCTTTCTTTACCTCAATAAATTGGATATTAAGACAAATCTAATAGAAAGGTTAAAAAAAAAAAAAAAAAAAAACCAGTTTTTAAAGTGTTCCATATCATCTTTAAAATAATCTCATTATTAAATATTTAGAAAAAAGCTTATTGTCTATCTAAATATTTTTAGGTTTATTTTGCAGCAGTTTTGAAATGGCTTATTTTATATACATTTTATTCCATTTCTCCAGTTCACTTGTCTTGCTCTCATTAAAATATATTTTCTTTTAATATTTTGAACTTTTCTATTGATATTAAGAAATATTACGTACTTATTTTATAGCTTGTCTAGTTTAGTTTATACATATTAAGTACTAATTTTAGAGCTTTTAGTTTAATTCATAGCATCACATACTAAGACCATTATCAAAATTTGATGCTTATAAAATGAAATATTTTTATTATTTTTATTAAATAAAATATAAAAGAAAAGTTACTTTATAATAAAGTTAATAATTTATTTTCTATTTTAAGAATTCTTATCAGTAGAAGAATTTCCTGAACATATAAAAGCAAATCTACAGAGTATGCAAGAACAAGAGGAACGTGAAAGAATGCAAAGAGAACTGGATCGTTCTATGTGTAAGGTTAGTGAAATTTAAATTCCTAAATAATTATATGGAAAATTTTAAAATGTAGTAATTTTTTTTTTTTTATGATTAATTTATCATTTATTATGATTGGATGTGTTAATGCATTCAAATTATTCTGTTTTACATATTTTTTTGAGGGGAAGTGGAGGGAACTATCCTATTTTTTAAAAAATTATTTTTATTTCACTGGTTTTTATTTAAGAATGAAATATCAAAATAAATTCAGATTAAGAAAACCAGTTTTAGATCTTAAAATGCCAAATGGGAGTAAGACATCTTTATTTCAGAATGCAATCAATATTAAATATGATAAATATTTTGGATTCCAATGCTAATTCAATTAAAATTATCTAAGAAATAACTATGATAAAATAGAAATTAAAATCATTATTTTTTAGATTTATTAAACTACAAGTTTAAATTTGCAATGTACAATTTTATAATTCTGTAAAAAAATTTTTGATTTAATCATACAATTCTTTAACACAATTTTTTTGTAGATAAAATTGTTCTGTTCTCATCCAATTCAAAAACGTATGCTTGATATGAAGCTGAAAGTTCATAAAGATTGCACACTCGCTGAAGCCACTGCCACTGCTCATACTGTAAGAAAATATTAAATTTTACAGAAATTTTTTTTATATAAATTTTTAGTTATAAAAATTTTGTTGTGATATTTATTTGTTAATTTTATTATTAATGCTTTTAATATTATTTAAAAATAATATGCTTTACCTATGAAAAAATATTAATGTAAATTATTAAACAGTTAATATCAAGATTAGATTGCTGCTAGATGGAATATTTTTATTAAATCTGGAATGTTTTAGAAGCAATAAAATTCTGAAGTGTGTAATTTATAAAGAAATAAATTTTGTAAGGACTGATTTGGCATTATGCAGTAAAGGAAACAAAATTTTATTTGAATTTTCGATAGCAGTTGAAAATTTTTTAATATTTTCTAACTTTTCGATAGCGGTTGAAATGTTTTTAATATTTTCTAACTAAAGCATAATTAAAAATATTTTCTATTTTTACTAATATATATGCACTATATTATAATTTTTCAATTATTATTTTTGTTTTTCTATAATAGATTATGGGTCTTGAAGGTATTGTATCATTAGAATGCTGCCGGCTTGTAAAGTATGATGATTTTCATGATTCTTTAGAGTGCTCATTTGATGGTTGTGATGATGAACCTATGGGAGAATTACTTGGTGGTGTAAAATCAAGCTATAAGTTTGAATTGTTTTTAGAAATAAAGAAACCTCATGAGAAATTTCAAGAATATAAACCAGGAGGTACTGTTTTTATAATGTCTGTCTTGAATAAGCTTAATTGTAATGCATTTGTGTTAAAAAGAATTCCATAATGTTCATAGAGTCATGTTTAGCTTAACATTTGCTTTTCATGAAGCCATATTTAGCTTAACATAAAAAAATAATTAATAATTCTTACATGTTATAAACATCCAAAAAGTAAATAGTTATAAAAGTAATTTTATAAATGGAAATATTACAAATATTATTTAACCATACTTAGTATAAAATTCATAACTAATTATATGAATTAACTGGTTAACATCAATTTCTTCCCTTGAATATTTGGTTCTTTAAGATCAGTTGTCATTAATTTTTGGGACACAATTGTTTTAAAGTAAAAATTGTAAGACAAGATCTATGTTTGGAGGATTCCATAATTTGGAAACTTTTTAGTCTGCAAAGTGATAATTTTGATCCAAATATATTTTTCTCCTTTCTACTGTGTTCCTCCGTCACAATTTTAACTTTGTTTCTTTCCATTAAACAAATTGTTGCTAAAAGTTGGAAATGAAAAAATCGTTTAAAACACACAGGTCCCCTAAACTTTAATTCTCTGAGTAGTACACCTTTTACTACAGAATTTGTGTTAGAAGTGTGCTGTTGTTCGAATTTTTTTTATTTGTCTTTCATTTCATATCAACAATGCTTTCTACCTTATTCATTTTAATCTTTGCTTGTGAGCGATCTCATGTGATTACATTATCGATTTACAAAGTGTCATTGTCGACAAGAATACATATATAGTTTTTATAGTGTGTCTGTTAAGTAGATATATGAAACTTGGATATATTAAACAGTTTGTTAAAGAAAGTGAAGGATTTACTTATTTCAAAGACAAATTTCAAGGCCAAAAATATGAGAATGTAGTTTAGCGAATGAAGTAGCCAGTCGAAGATTCTAAATTCAGTAAAAACTTAACGTTACTGAGAAAGCAGTTTGATATGCTTTTGAAAACGCTTGTACAAACTTTGTGCGAAATTAAAAGTCTAAAAATTGTGGTGAAACTTTTGTACTCATATAGAACATGGGTGCAATATGTCTCTAATACTTAATTTCCAGCATTTGCAGTTATATAGGAAATTAAGTAAAAATTAATTACTTTCCTTATTGTCTTATTTAGGGAGCATTTTCTGGTAAAATGGAGAAATATTCCACCAAAATTTAGCTCAAGTAGAAAATAGGCGCAGAAAATAGTTTAATAGATTATTGCTAATATAAGAGATACCAAAAGTACAATACAAAAAACAAGAGTCAACAAAATTAGTTTTCCTGAAAATTTTTATTGATTTGCTAGTAAGATAGTAAAAAATAATAAAATTTTCATGTTTTTTGTAGTATTCATTGTAAATGATCTTTTAGATGAATTCAATTAATCTGTCTTAAAAGTTTATATGTGCTGAAGTAATTTGTGTGCCATATTTAGATTCAGATAAACACATCTATATAAATTATATATTTTTTCCAGCGAAGAGAAAATTTAATTATTTCCTAACTAATATCATATTAATCTATCTATAATGGTTAGACAAAATAAGTCAACCATGTGTTAATGCATCTAATTTAGAAACTTTAAAACAGGGATTCATAAAAGAATAAAAAAATATTTCCATTAATTTTCATATTTATTATCAAAATTTTAATATGTCTAAATCAGTCATATATGATGTAGTATAATAACTGAATTTCATGTTTTATTTATTTTATATATATTTTGAAAGCTTCTTTATGAGTTCATTAAATATTCTGGCATTGAAAAGCCAAAAGAAGAGTGGGAAAAAATAACTTTATAGACATTTTCTCACTTAAAATTTATGTAATTAAGTGTCTGAGAATAAAGATATTTTTATCTATTGTAGCCATATAAAGATTGGTTACACTTTATTAAAATTTATTTAACTTTGATTTACAGGAACAACTGTTAAAGTCCATATTGTTGATCTCGAAAAAGAAGAAGTTGCCATACATCCATTGACAATCAGAAGTCATCCGTCCAACACTGTCCAAGATTTAGAATCACAAATAGCTCAGGTATTTAATTTTTCTTTTCTTACTTTTAAAATATATATCATGTTAGTTGAGGTACAATATTCTTTTATCGTATTTGTTAGTTAATGTGTTAATGTACCATTCAATTTCAATTTAACATTATTTTGAATTATAATATGGTAATAATTATGTGTTTGATTAATGTGTTACTATTTTGATAACATAGGAGCTATATATTTGGGTTAAGGGGGGGGGGGGCAAATTAGTAGTCTCTTTTGTTCTCTAATGTTATTTTACAATTTATTTAAAGTAATTAAAAGAAAATATCAGATACAGAAAAAGAAAATCTCACCCTCCTTTAAAATAAGAAGTATTGATTTATATGCTTGAATAGGAGTTTGTGATAAGAAAATTATAAATGATAACACATTTTCAAAACACCCTAATATTAGAATTACTTAGTGTGAATAATTGGTAGAGATTATATACACTTCTTTAATTCTATGAGCTAAATTTACATTTTACTTATAAACTAACTTTATCATATTTAATTATAATAGATTTAGTGATATTATATGTTTCCAAAACAAATCATTGTCTGCTAGATTAATCTTATAGAAATAAGTGCAGTTAGAATACAGCTTTAACTGCGCTGTCATTTTTTTATTTCATTTATATTATTCACAAATCCCCTCTCCCCCTAATTACTTAATTGCAAGAACTGAATTTTTTAAAAATCATATTTTGATTCTGAAATTAAATGCAACAAACACAATTCTTAATGATATTTAAAAATGCCTAAGAGAATTCTAGAAAATGATTAAAGGGAACAGTATTTCAATTTGTTATTCTGAATATGTTTATTATATGTATTTAAAAGTGTAGAACTGAACTTATCTTAATAATACAGCTTAAACTTATCTATTTTGGAGGGAGATTACCTTCCAGTCTACAAGTAATAGTATGAAATTAGTATATTCCAAGAAAATAAAAACTTTACAATGTAATCAATTTGAGGATTTTTAATTGCGAAGTATTACATTATTTTATTTTCTTTATAAAATAATGAAAAATAAGCAATATTATAAATCATCATACTAAATAATCTTAATGCGCATAATTTGTGTGATTATTAAATATTTGTCAACATCTGTTAAATGTACTTTATTATATGTATGGAAAAAAATTTATTAGCTGCTCCAGTAATGTGTAGTTATTTGATTTTAATGTTTTGTGCATGTTGCAGATCTCAATAAAAGTATAGTTTGACCACCATATGGAATGATAAATATTCAATTTTATGACATAGACAAATGAATTGTTAGGGGATTTAGTCAAATAGATTAGAACTCCTTCAAAGCAGCTTTTAATATACTTTGAAAGAAAAAAGTATAATAATTAATGTGGAATAGTTCTTCTTTTAATATTATGTAATGTAACATTTTAATTATTAAAAATTAAAATTCTTTTTCTTGCAATTAAAATCCCTTCTAAATGATACTTCCTCCTCTTTAAATAATATTTCCTTCCATTTTTTTTTTTAAACTTGTCCTACTTGTGCTGTTTATTAAGTTTCCTTACCATCTGTTGTTGAACTATAGTTAATGCTTTTATTTTTAATTAATATAAAGATATTTGTGCATTTTAAATATATGGAATTTTTATGTACATGTAAGTTTAAAATATAATCTTTATATATACAATAAAATAAATCTTATGTATGCAAATTTATCATACTTATGAGATATTAAAAATAGATGAGCTTTTACATTAAAAATAACTTTTTACATGATTTTTATTTGCTCGTTTGCAATTAACCCAAAGTCAAGAAAAATTTGTAATTCAAGAAAATTCTAAATTTTTCAAATTAAATTGGCTGCACATAACAGGCAAAAATAGAGCCTTTAGAGTCAGTAATTCAATCTATGCATAATGTTTATAAACATATCTATCTTCCCGAAGGAAGTTTTGGTATACTATAGTTTTGCATTTTAATTTATTTGTTGCTTAGGAAATATGTAAAGAATTAATTTAGCTGGGAATTTCACCTGAATTCTTATTTTTCATTTTATTATTAAAAATATAAAATTGTATGCATAAAAAAAAATTACAGGAATATGAAAGAGTTACTGTATTTTGACATTTGTTTATGCATGTATTTAAAAAGAAATTCTTGAAATGTTACTGGATAATTCAAATATGTAAAGTTGGGTTAATAAAAGCATTAAAGCATAATATAAACAATAATTATTTTTCAAGAAAAGGTAAAAATAATTTTTAAATTTACAACAATTTTTTTGTTTCAGGCTGTTGGTGTTCCAGCTGGTACCAGGATAAGGATAGTTTCAGAAGCCTATAGTAATGAGTGTAAACTCTTAGCTGTTCCACTTCACACTCTCAGTAGTGAAGGTTTTAAAAAAAGCAATAAAGTAAGTTTTGTTTTGTATTTGGAGCATAAGTTCTACAATCCATTTAAAAAATTTATATTATAACTAAATAATAATAATTGAGAAGCAATGAAAAAGTAATGTAGTAACATTATTTATAAAGATTATACAACTTTTTTTTTCATATAAATATTATCAAAGTGAATAAATAACATTTTATAATGATTTTTTCATCTTGATAAAAATATATAACAAATTTTTCCGAGCTCAATAGAATAAAAATCACAATGTAACATTACTTAATAATATATTTTGTTTTATTACTTCATATAATCATGTTTCCATCAAAATTCCAGTGAGCAAAGTGTTTGCATTCAATAAAAATTCAATGCTTTCCCGATAGTCCAGTACATCTTTAGTGGAATCCTTTTTTTGTCCTATAATAATGAATTTTATGCGTATAAAATGCAACCATTCAGTGATAATCATTTTCCTTCAGGTGCGCCTAAAAGATATCTGGAAATAAATAAAATGCATTGTAATATTATTTCAAATTTTGTATTGTGAGATATATTAGAGAATTAATTCAAACTTTTTCCTGAACAGAGATTTGCCATCTTTTGCTGTATTCCCAAATTTCTCGTTATTTTTTTCTATTGCTGCCTGGATTTCATTTTTTTTCTTCTCTTTATTGGTCTGTATTAGATGTTATTAGTAAGATTAAATAATCTCATCATTAACGATTTGATCATTGCTCTTCAATTTTGAGAACTCATCAAATCATATATGATATTCTATTTACTTTTATTGCATGTATTTAATTTTTTTTGTAGGTTTTTGTTGAATTTAAAGATTTAGCTGATGCTGAAAAACCTCATGAGGAATCTAAACTTTTTAAAGTTCTAGATTGTTATGCACATACAATTTGCATTCACATGTCCATCCCTAAAGTTGATAAAGGTATGTCTTCATTTTCGGACTGCTTTATATATATTTTTTATATAAAAAAATCATTTCGAGTAAGAATTGATTATGATTACTTTACTGAAAGATTTGCATTTTAATCTTAGATGATATTTAGATAAGTATATATACATACTTAATCTAATATGCTTTACCAATTATTTACTTTTCAATTTTAGCTAATATTGATCGTTTAAAATTATATGAAGACATTTCTGATGATGAAAAATGTGAGACTAGTGAAGAAGAGTTAGATGATTGTGGAGGTACTTACATGAAATTTTGATGAAAATATTTCATTATTTATTATTACAATGATTTATTATTAAGTGCAAATTTAAAACTTCATCTTTCAAAATTTAATTTTATTTCACAAATTTTTATTTCTAATTAAATATTTAAAGTTAAATATATAAAATAAATGATAAAACTGTAATTTATTTTATTTTCATAATGTTAAATTTTTTTTTACTTTCATCTTAAATTATATGTTAGGAAGATGGAATTAAATAAACTTTTTATTTATTTTTCCTATTTATCAAAGTACAATTGTATTTTTAACTTTATAATTTTTATAATATAGTATATTAATATAATTTTTATTACATTGATTATTTTTTCAATTTTGCAAACTAAAATTCTAAAGATTTTCTTCAGTATTAAACTTTTTTGATTTTAGAACAGGCTGCATTATTAGTTATAGGTTAGGACCTTATATGCAGTTAGTAAAATTCTCTTATTAATGGAAGAAATTAAATTGATTATTTAAAGAAAGATGGAGAAATCATATGAAAGCTGCACTAGATCATTAGAAGACATTAAATAGATCCTATAGCTTTATCATACCCATTCCCAACATAAGCACTAAGACTTTCAGTATTTGTGGGGTTTCAAGTCAAGCTACCTGTTTTAAAGCTAAACAAGCTATCTGCCAGGCTTTTCTGGTCCTTTTCTTTTTATTGTAATTAAATTTTTTGGTTTATTTAAATTTATTTTAATTTTTATTTAAAAAAAAACAATCATATTAATAAAATATTAAATTAAAACTAGGATCGTTTTGATACCTTTAAGAAATTTTTTTGGTACAATAATGATTGGCAAATACAGCATAGAATGTAAAATTGCATTGATTAAAAAATACATTAATATGATGTAAATTAATAATTAGAAATGAGTTTAATGGATACTAATTAAGCAGTTTCTAAACTATTGCAACTATTGTTGATAAAAAGTTTAGTTTAAATAGACTTTACTAGTATGAAAAATTTTCAATTAAAATAATTTTGTTTGTTCACTTTTATAAATTCTTTCTTTTTATAGATACTGTTGATGCAAAAGTGACTCCGGAAAAAGTGAGCTGTGATAAATATTCTTCCAAAGCATGTTCTACTTTAAATGGTTCTTGGTTTAATCAACATTTTACCTCTAATGTTCCGAATGATTGTGATGAAGGTCTTGGTGAAATTGAGGTTGGTGATACTGCATCAAACAATTGCCAGGGAATCAACCAAGCCATTCATAGTGACCAATCTGAGGACAGCAGTCTTACTGATAGTGAGCGAACTCTTGTTGGAGATGAGTTATCCCCACGCAATAACTCTCCTGATATCATGGGGACTGAAATGGAACAAGACATTGAACCATCCATCTCAGATGTAACCAAACCTGAATGTGACAGTTTGCTGGTGAACTCAGAAAATGGCTGCGGACTTATGTGTCAGAACAAATGCCGGAACTTATCTTCTCCAGAAGAGAATACTGAAGATTTTCAATACTGCAATCATGCCAATTGCACTCCAAAACCAAGTCTGTGTGCTAATCAGCCAGTTAAACGATATTTTAGAGCATGGCCTTACAATGATTATGAAACCGGAGAAAGAAGTAAGATTTATTTTCTATTCTTCCATTAATAATCTGGTTGGAAAGTAGTAGTTATTATTTTTTATTAATTGTTTTATTCATCAATGCAATGTCATTGAAATTATTATTGTCAAATACTGGTCCCTTGATCTAAAGACATTTACCAACATTGGCCGATATGTAATGGATTTAATGTAATTCAGGGTTCACTACAGGTGGCCTGCTGCATTGAAAACACATGGATTCATACATGACCCTCTTCCCTGATGTGGAAGCCCTTCTGATCTATTGATTTATCATAAAAATATCTTTCTTTGATATGGAAACTACCAGAGTTATGAATTTGAGTTGAACCATTTCCTGAGTATGGAAACTCATTGCAGTTCACTACAGCCCTAAGCCATTTAAAATAGTTCAGAAATGCATTTTTCATCTATGGAAAAATAATGGAGATTTTTCTCCTCTTTGATATCAGTTTATTTTTCTTGTTATTATATTTGCCGATGTTAAAAAATTTATTAACTGACTTTATCAATTAAACCTATTTTTTTGATTATATTTTATTAAGCTACATATCTAGTTTTTTCACAAGGAAATTATAATATATTCACATAAAATTATAAATATTAATCAAATTTGATTATAAAAATTACAAATTAAGAATTGTGTTAGTAAAGAAGTATTGATGTTGCTTTTTTGCTATTAAACAATGAAACAAATAAATAGATTCTTCTGTAATGTGCTATAATCATGCATTAGACAGCACATAAAATATTCTACTTTAAAGTTAGTTATCAATAAAAACAATTTAAGTAAATGTTGTACATTACATTATATATTTGCAATAAATTCATAATTGATAATTATATTTTAAATCCATGGAGATGATAACAACAACAATAAATTAATAAAATGTCATACCATAGTAATCCATATCTCTTTTATATATATATATATTTTAATCATTGAATTCTTTTAAAAATTTTAATTACTCTAATGAGAAATAGCTAGAAAATAGAAAATCTAGATTGAGAAAGAGAACATTTAATTTGGGTGTTCAAATAAGATAAAATTTTCATTTAAAAATATATATATATATTTTAATGTACAAGATTTTTAAAAAGTAAATTTTTAATTAAATGTTCATAAAAATCTTTGTTTTTCATGTTAGATTTAGGTTAAACACAGATGTGCTTTAAAATATATCAATAGTACGATCTTGGATTGCATGGAATGGTATAAATCCAGTTTAAAACAGAAATGGGTGAATTGATTACTTGTTAGGAGTGCTAAGATACAGTAGTCAGATATATGCTTCGCAAAGTTATTTTGAAAGAAATAAAGTATAGTAGTTTTAGTATGGAATTCTTTTCTTCTAATTTTTCTTTTAATATCGTGTAATCTAAAATTTTAGTTATTAAAAATTAAAATTCCTTTTATTGCAATTAAAATCCCCCCTAAATGATGCCATTCTTCTTGAAGCCGTCTTACTTGGCCACTTGCCAATTTTCACCTTGATTGTTGGTTGGACTATATGCATTTATTTTTTTTAGTGTTGATAATATAAAATTTTTTTACTCAATTTTATTACTTTGATAGCTTTTAAATGATATTTCTAATGTTTTAGTGTTATTAAATTAATGATATGTAAAGCAAGTATAGAAAAAATTCTATTTAATGGGGAAAATTAAAATTGAATTTCTATATTGAAAGATGTGCAATAAAATTAAATTTAGAGTCATTGTATGGCAATTATAATTCATTTTCATTTTTAGCTTTATATATATTTACGTAAACCTTTTTTTCATGTGAATTGGAGTATCAAAAATAAATTTTTTTATATTATGAAACCAAGTTCTAAGTTAAGAAAGAATAGATAATTTAAGAAAATTCTGAGAATTTTGTAGAAATGTTAAATAATTTTGCCAAGAAATAATACCCTATGTAATTTTCAAAACTCCATTTTATTAGTCACAGATTATAATTCATGTAAATTTTTTGTGATTAATATTAGTTAATATAATGTTTATAAACTTAAAAATATGGCTAAATTTGAAAAAAAAGTAAGTTTCAGAAGATTGTAAAATAATAATAATAAAAAGAAAAGAAAAGAAATAAAAGAAGATGATATGGAAAGCTAAATAAAATAAAATTATCTCAGTTTTATTGAAGATACAGTTTTTATCTTTTGTTTTTGTATTTAATTTTTTTCTTTCATTTTAGAAATTGTTTCTTATTTCTTTATTATATACTTAAATTCTTAAAGTAACTGTTTTCCCATTTAGTGCTCAGAGTTTATGTTGATAAGCGAATAACCTTAGGAGAATTGAAAAAAGAACTGGAATCTCATATAGGTATAAAAGCAGATAATTTCAAGGTAAGCTGAAAATTTCTTTGAAAAAAAAAAAATGTTGATAATTGAAATCTTTGATACCATTCGTAATATATAATGATTATATTTTTGTTTACTTACGTATTCAATGAGTTTTTAAAGCAAAATATCAAATATTAGACAGAAAATAAATAAAGAGTCAAGCTTTTTCAATAGATCAGAAGTATATAATTTAAAAAATTAAAGAATTTAAAAAAAAAAAATCTGTTAAATTGATTGTTAACTTTTAAGTGAATGCTTGATTCACTAAAAATTGTTTATAATTATATTGTAATAAAAATAGATATAATTTTTGCACGACTTTATTAATTTTTGATTACAAAATGAAAAGAAAAGAAGTTAGATTTTTTTGCTCAAAATGTCAAAATAACCTAAAATTTTATGATATATGATTTCTTTTCAGATATTTAGAGTTTATTCAAATAATCAAGAATTTGAATGCACTAAACTGTCTGATAATCTCATGTCTTACGGAGATGATAGCAGAGTAAGTTTTGAATTTATTGTATATAATGACTGATATGCTTTCATAGGCTTTTGCTAAAATGCTATTACTAATTTTTATTTAATTCTTTTATTTAATGTTATATTCCAAAGTAAGCTAAAAGTTAAAAACAACTCTTTTCATTGAAGGTTTTTTCTCCCAATATCTGATAGATAATAAATAATAACTTTAAAATAAATAAAAATTTATTCCGATTTTTTACTCCTAGTGAACAAATAGAAGCATCAAAAAACATATAGAAAAATCTAAATATTTTTCTTCTTTCTTTAAATTGGTTGCATAATGGTTATCATACTGGGTTATATAAATAAATGTTTTTCATCATTATTGTTTATATAGATTAGGTAGCAAGTTTAATAAATATTGTACATTCCATTTATTTAAAATGCAAGTTTAATTTAATTTTTTAATTATAGATTTCATTATAATAATTCTAAGAAGACAACAATTTTCAAATTTTTTAAAATTTATTGTTTTTATTCTATTTCTAAGATTTAAAGCTTAAAAGTGCTTTGCATTGTAAAATATGTGTTATTAATTAATTAAAGTTATGCAAAATTGTTTGTCCACAATTTTATTTTAATAAAATTTATTATTGGAGAATTTCATTATTGTACTTTACTTTCTCAAGGAAACAAAATTGTAAATACTCCTTAATAAAAGTTTTCATAAAATGAATATATATATATTATTGCATGTCAGAAGAATAAATGGCCCATTCAACAATAATTTACAGTTTTCAGTGTATATATATGTATAACAATAAATTTTTTCTCATGTAGTTAACCATCAAACTAGGAAGAGCTCTGCGAAAAAATGAATACAAAGTGAAAATATACCAATTTTCCATGAATGATTCTGAAGTAAGTAAAGTTAATCTTTAAAATCTGTGTAAAATCCCTTTGTTGGATCTGTTATCCTTTTCATGTAATTATCAATTATAATTTTTTTTTTAATTCAAATTTTAATGTAAAAAAATATTTATTTGACACTTCTAAACATAAAAATGAAGGTGCCAAGATAATCAAATAGTTGAAATCTTTCATTAAAAGTGTAACAATTGTGTGCAAGTAATTTTTTTATGTGAAAAAAAATATATATATCTTTTAGTTTTATTCATTTCTAATCAACAAAGTAATTATTCTGTTTTTATTTATATCAATAGCACACAAAAAAGAAATAATGTAAGGGGGGAAAAAACCCTTACATTTGTAAACTTTTAACTTTAATAGTAAATTACAAATGAAAAGTTTTTAATATTTCTATATATTTTTAAAATTAAATGTTCTATTTACTACCAATATGTAATTTTGAGCAATTCATCAGTTAAAATTTATCATCATTATTATAAGATTTCTAGATACTTAATGTAGAAAATTTTACTGAAATTATTCAATTTTTTATTATTTTTTTTATTATACATGTTGCATGAAAATGTGTACTGCTAGTTTTTCCATTACCTCAGCAATAATTTTATTTTTGATAAGTAATTGCTGTGGGGTCTGATGGCCGAGTGACTAGCGTTCGGTGCCACAGGTTTCAGGTTCGAGTCCAAGTGGTGCTGTGGATATTTGTAGTGGTTCGAAATCCACTTTAAACAATAGGTCCCTATCTAATATGACTGTAGGGCATAAGGCTCGTAGGGCCTCGCAAAAAGAAAAACATCTGGCTTGAAATTTGCCAGTTGGCAGACGGCCTTGGCCTACCATGGGGCTGTTGCGCCATTGATGATGAAGATGAATTGCTATGCTTTTCTGCTGAGTGTTCTATAGCAATTTTTGTTTTGCATTTTATACAAACAATAAAAACTTTTGAAACTATTTTTTTTCCAGCCCATCAAATTCCTTATTGATTGGGTAATAGTGAAAGGTATGGCAGTCCTTAAACTAAAGAAAGAAATTCTTCCACACATTAAAGAAACTTCAGGACTAGATATTCCTCTGAACCGGTAAGTTTATTTAAACATTGCATATATTTATTGAAATCTTTAGATATCCTTTTATTTTTACTCGAAATAGTTTTGTAATTGAAAAAATTTATAATGTTTGTTAGATGCCGTCTACGGAAAAAAAGTTGGAAAAATCCTGGTAATATCTATTTTGATCACCAGCGTTTTGATAAAGATATTCCTGTAAATTCTAACTGGGAGATGTTTTTAGAAGTGCTTCCAGGTATTTCAATTACATTAATTTTTTTTTCTTACCTAAATTATAATTTGTTACATTTCATAGTTAGCTTTTTTAAGACTGTCTAAGGAGTTTTTGTTTCCTCTTACATTTTCATTATTTTTATTTTTATTTCATTTATTTTATTCATTCCTAATTTCCAGTAGTAATTACTGATTTTTTTTCAAAATGTTTCTTCATTTTATTTTTTCAATTTTTTTATAATTGTTTTCAGTGTTGTAAAATGCTTATTAGGATTTTATGTGTTACTTAATTTTCTCTGTTTAGCAAGTAGATTTAAAATTTTCTGAATTAGTTTATTACTTAGCTGTGCTTATTATTCCCATAAGCTCATTTTAAAAATAATTTTTAAAACTATGTTATGTAATTCATAACGTTGAGGGACAAATATGTATTAACAAGAAGTTAGTCAATTTTTATTTATATTATGCTTATTATCTTATAATTTAAATTTATTCAAAACATGAAATTATAGTCTGCATGTTTTTCTTTTAACTAATTATAATATATCTAAGGAATGATAATTAATTCACTCTTATCTTTAAATAACCAATAATTATCAAAATGTTCAGTCAAAAATGTTAGAATGAAATAAGTAATAGAATTATATAAAGAATTAAATAATTATTTCATTAATATAAATTTTTAAAATGAATGAACAGTTAAAATTATTTATTTTTCCTCTGAAAAAAAAAAGTTTTTTGCAAAATAGATTATTTTTTTTTCCCCGTATTTTTTTATTTCCGATTATTCTTGTATTGTTTCATGTAATTTCTGTATTGCTTTAATTTTTAATATTTAAAATAATTAAGCTCATACATAATATAAGTATCATTATCTTGTAATACATTTTTTATTATGATCAATATTTTTCATTTTTTTTATTTGATGTTTGGTCATGAGATTTTATTAGTAAATTTCCATCTTATTCGTTTTATTTGTAAATAAAACAAGTCCAATTATTTATTAGACAAATATTTAAAGTTTTGGAGTTTTCATTTACATCAGAATCGATTAAATTTTCTGGTAAATTAATATTTTATGAGAATGTTAAAATATATATGCCATTGACTATGTTATTGTAAGCATAAAATGAATGCCATACTATTGTGAATGAATTTGTTTCAAAATTACATTTATACTGTTCTAAAATATGTACTCATACTTGTATTATTTTCTGATATTATCAAAAAAATCTTTTAGAGAGTAATTATTTATATATATATTTCTATGTATTTTTAAACAGATGCTGAGCCAGTAACATCAAATAAGCAGTTGACATTATTCACTCGTTTATGGCATCCAGCCGCTTATAAATTAGATCCTTTTAAAGAGATTGTTATAGATGACACAAGATTTGAAACCCTATTACATCAAGTATGCATTTATTTATTTGTTAGTTGTTTTGTCAACAATTTTTTAAAAAATTTATTTATATATATATATAATTTATTTAAAATCAATTAGTTGATATTTGATAGAATTTTAATAAAAAGTAAAAATGTTTAGATTATTATTCCTAATTAACATCAAAATAGTAAATTTATTTAAATGTCCTTGAAAGTACTACAAAAAATAAATCCTTTTATATAAGATTTTGAAAATGCAATTTCTCTCCAATGCTATCTAATTTTTTTTGTTTTCATTTATTTTTAAAATAATATTTATTTTTGAATGTTTTTTATTTGTAACATGTTTTTGTGAAATTTTATTAAATGTCTTATCGTGTTTTTTTTTTTTTTTTTTGTAGTTACATCAAATCAGTGGTATTCCTGAAGAATTCATTGAAATTGCAAAGGTATTCTTTAATTATTATTTTATCTATTCATTGCATTTCTGTGATGTTTGGTTTAATTGGACTTTTAAATCACCAAAATACTTTATTTAACAAATTTAATTTTCGTAAAAAAAAATATGAATTCAAGTGCTTTTATTTTTACCTGTACTATAATTTTTTTATGTTATTTAAGAATTTTAAAACAGATTGAAAAATTAGAGTAGTCTCTTGTTTTATAATGTGTGCATCACAAAATAAAGGAAAATCTTAATTTGAAGACAAATGAAAAATCTAAAAGAATTTTGAACATTGCATGATATAAAAAAGGCATGCAAAATATTCTTGATATAGCATAAATTTATATGCCAAGGACTAATTAAATTTGTTTAGTTTATATTAGTTTTACATTCAGTGAATTTTTTTTAACAAATTAAATATTTATTGATAGTGGAAAAACACACAGAAAATAATTTAAAAATCAGTTGATTATTTTTTGTAAATAAATTATTTCTAATAAATTTATTTGATTCTTTTATTTATTATAATTTTTATATCAAACACTATTTAACCATATTTTAATTTTTATTATTATTTTCAATTATTATTTCTTAATTCACTAAATATATGTATTCTTCTTCTAATGCTTTTATTAGATATTCAAAATAAAATGCAGGTTTTTCTTATTATTTTTATTTCCTTTTAAGGGACAAGGCACCTTTCCCTGTGAAGTTTCTTTGCTAACAATACACACTGAACTAGAATGGTTGGCACAACAGCCGTCAGTAAGTTCCTGGCCTCTTTGTATTAGTGATGACGGGCAAGTTGTATACTTCAGGTAATCATTGTTTTTTATATTTTGATATATATATATATATTGTATTTGTACTATATATTATTATTTTAGAAATTTAAACCCTATTTACTCAAATAAGAATTATTTCTGTAAAATGTTTTTGTTTTATTTATAGGGATAAAAGAGAAGAGTTAAAAAAACTTTCAGATGAAGAAAAGCGTGAAATAACAAATAAAGAAAATGCTAGGTAAGTGCTGATGCCAATAGTTTTCTTGTTTCTTAAACTTCTTAACTTATTTCAAATTTAAGACTTACAGATTGAATATTATTATTTACTTTAAATGTGCCTAAATATGTTATGGTTATTTGTTGATGGTTATTTCCCACATATCCTATAGAAGAAATAAAATTGATAGTGTATTTTAAAATCGTTTTTATTTAGAGAATAAACATAATTTATATTTTTGAATATAAGCCAACCTTTGTATAAGCTGAGAATACATTTTTTCTTCAGTAAATGTACCTGAGTTCAAAACTCTTATATAAGCCAAAATGATTAATGAAACTCTTTTAACGCTCATTATTTATGGTATTCTATTATTTCTAAATATATGTGTTGGTACTTTTCTGCCCTAAAAATTTCAACAACATCAGATTTTTCGTATGACAACAAACCAGTAATATAATCAATTTTGAAATAAAGCAATTTATTTTCATAAAATGAATACTTCATTTCATTTAAAATTATTATTATTTTTTTATTAACTTAAGAAATATAAACTGAATTAATAAAAAAGGGCTTTATTTACCTTGCTTGCAAGTAGCTAACTGCACCTGGCTCCTCACTTTAGCTTTAAAAAATATGTATGGAAATATGCAGTATTCTATGTTATGCAGTATGTTATTAATTTTCAAAAAATTAACTAGGAAACTGGTTGAATCTATCATTTTGTCTAAAATATTTTATTAAAGATTTTACTGCTATTTACATTGCCATTGCAAATTTTCGAAAATGAAACTACCCTTTCTATTGGGATTCAAAATTGCATATTTATTATTATATTATTTTTTTTTTTTTGTAATGGTTGTACAATTTTATTAAACTTTATATGTTGAATTTGAATTCTATAATTCTGTTATTATAAAGTTTTAAACTAAAAATGTTAGTTTATACCAGTGATGGTGCACCTTTTGCAGAAGTAAGTCATTATTTTTTTTAATACTGACCTGGGAATTACTAAATCAATACCACTTGTAAAGGAATAAAATTGAACGTAAAAAGTTTAATAAAATTTGAAAACCATTACAAAAAAAAAATAATAATATAATAATAAATATGCAATTTTGAATCCCAATAGAAAGGGT